>VXBJ01007272.1:742222-869711 GCA_013400055.1 Nycticryphes semicollaris
CATGGATAGCTCTACAGACACCCTTTTTTTCCCCCAAAGGAAGCCAGCCCCTGGCTGTTTTTGAACTTTCTGATTCTTCGGTGTGTGGAGTTCCGTGTGCTGCAATGTGCTGAGTCGTCTGTGGGGAGACTCTGCAGAGCAACACAGGCAGAAACCAGAAGATGCTGAGTGTAGTTTATTTAAAGGGCTGCCTGGCTTTCGCTGCTGAAATGTTTGTGTGAAATATCAAATGTTTTTACTCTGACTTGGGAAATGCCGAGGCTGGGAGACAAACTGGAATGAAGCAAAACCGATTTCTTTTGCTCACAAGCAAGAGAAGGGAGCCCGTGAGAAGCCAGAACTGCTCCCAGGGCTGCCTGAGGACAAAAAGCTGTTTCATCTGAGGGATTCTCGAGTGTGTCAGATGGCAAGATGCGGCAGGGCAGAGGCTGTTTGCACGCAGCAGCCTGGCAGTCGGGGTTCAGCTGCTGCAAGAAACGCTGCGTAAAGGCTTGCAGTCGGGCAAATGGCGTTCCGTTAGGGCTCGCCGGGCTGCAGGGCTGTTCCTTCCCCTTGCCCTCTTCCCTTCTGCATCGGCAGCACCTCCCAGCCCGTCCTTTCTGTGCCTCTGGCGCGCAGCCTGCACCAAGCCTCTCTCTCTGCCCTATTTCTGTCCCTAACCTAGCTTGTTTGCATTCTGGCTCTGCAGCGCTGCAAGATCCCATCTTTGCTGTGGCTCCAGACCAGCTCTGCTCAGAGGGCGCCTGGGGAAACCCTCCCTGGGCCACCCCCGTGCCCTCTCCCCGCTGCCCCGTCCCACCAGCACCCTGGCTCGTCCCTTTTGCCATTTGGCTCTGCCATTTCATCCCCATCTGGGTGGGATGATAAGATGGTGGGACTGGGCAGACTGGGAGGTCAGCTGTGGAGAAGGGATGGGGAGAAGGGGAGGGAGGGAGGGAGGGAAAGGAGTGTGCCCAGGAACACGTGACGGCTGGGTCTGGCGGTGCTAGGTCATGGTGTGGCTCACATGGCAGCAGTGCATGTCTCCTTGTTATGTCACTACATGCCGCCTGATTTACCTTTTCTTTTCTTTTTTCCCTTTTTTTTTTTTTATTCCCCTCTTGCCTCAGGGGGTGTGATAGCTTACATCAGCTCTTCAAGCTCGGCATCTAGCCCAGCCTCATGTCACAGCGAGAGCTCAGACAGCGGTTTCCAGTCGTCCTCTTCGCCCGTACCATCTTCTCCCAACAGCTCCTCCTCGGAAGGCGGCTGCAATGGCCGGAGCAGCGAGGGCTCTGACGGGGCACCCAAGAGTGATCGGCTCGAGGAGACTATTAAAACAAGCCAGTCGAGTGTTGCTGGTTTGACAAAAGGCCATAATGGAGTCACAAGTATGTCTGGTGTTGGTTCCTGAAAACACAGTTTTTTCCCCCCTTGTATATTACAACCTGGTTTTCCATTTGGATGCTTTTGAAGGCACAGCGAAGCCTCCATTTTTATCTTTTCCATGATATGTGTGGGAATCCATCCAGTATTGTCAGGTGGAGGTCCCATTGCTGCTAACTTCAAACCGTCCATAAATACAGCCCAGCTTTCTTCACATTTTCACTAGTGAAAAATGACCTTAAGAAAAATCAAGCAATTGGTTAAAAAGATGCGATGAAGTAAAGATAATAGTAATCAGAAATTGCTTTCAGGAGTATTTACGGAGCTGTCTTGCAAATCTACTTTCTCTGGTTTTTTGTGTTCCCCTCCCTGTGCCTCTTCACGTTCCCTCCCCCTACATTTCTTTGAGGAACAATAAATTACCAAAACCTTATATTTACACAGCCGTAGCTGGGACCTTTATCTTTCTGGTTCCAAGTCTTAATTTGTGGATGTAAGAAACAAAGTACTCATAAGCTGGAACTAAAGGATAGCCTTTTAAAATGCATTTGGGAATGTAGCTCCAGGTTTTTGCTTCACAGTTTTTTTTGGTAATCAGAGAAGATTAGCAATGAAGAACTCTATTTGGACAGTTTGAGAAAGGCAGGAATCAATGAGAGTATGGGAGCTTGAATTTAGGCTAGTGTTTTGAAGGCTGAACTCTTATTGGCAGAATTGTTTTATCAGTTTAATTGTTGTGAAGCCAGAATAAGTATCTTACAGTTCTACCTTAAAAGTTTTGTCTTTTGGTTTTTTTTTTAGTGTTTCTACTGTAAGTTCGTAGTAAGAACCCTTACTTCCTCTTAAAAATTTGCTAGCAACTAGAGTTTTTGGTATCAGGTCAGGGGTTCTGGAAGATGAAACATGTCGTGAACAGCTTAGATGTATAGAGAGATAGATAGATAACATTTAACTCAGTAGTAGCTCTATTTACAAAAAAGAAAAACCACAAAAAACCCCAACAAACCCCCCTTCCCCCCAAACAAACAAACAAAACTGCTGATATTTTGTGGTTTGTTCCTTCTTAAAAACTTTTAGGAAAAAAGAAAAAAAAGTATTAGTTCCTCTTTGAAACCCAAATGTCAAATAAATTACTTTTCTGGTAGAATATGGTTCTGTGGGAGTATTTCCAGGTGTCTGTGTAGCTTACTGTTGAGGTAACATTGTGGTTACTGAAGACACTGGGAAAATTCCTGTTGGCTTCAGTGAAACCAGTGTTAGACCAATATTTAGGACTTGCGAAATATCCTTATCTACAAGCTGAAATAAAACAGGTGGGGGGAAAAATTAAAAAACCCAAACCATGAACATATTTACAGGGCTGAGAAGGTATTTTTTTAAGGTCAAGTGTGCAAGCATTCTGATCTGGTAGTAGTCTTTACATATGTAGATGTGGCTGAGCTACCCATCCTCAATTGTTGCCACGTAGTTAGAGTGTGTGGCTTTGTGTTTACAATATATAAGAAAATAAAGTGTCCTTTAATGCTTCTCCTTTTAAGAAAAGATGTTTATTGAGTACAGTGCTCCTGTGACCGTTAAGTCCAGCGAATATGGGCTTTCTCTGTTCTCTTGAGAGCTTCAGGTTTGTCTTTCCCCACCCTCCCTTGCACTGGTACTTTCTGAAGTGTTCAGTGGGTTTGTACATTGTTGTTGTCTGTTCCTCTGCTGCACGTTTTTGTATGTTGAACTGACCTGACATATTTGGCTTTTAGTCCAGGTTTTAAAAGTTGGAAACATGTTCCTGCAATTGTCATTGGTTTTCTATAATCCTTGACTTTTCTGTTCTAATCCTAGAATTTAATGGCATGGTTCTTCTCTGCAAAGTCTGTGGAGATGTTGCTTCAGGATTTCATTACGGTGTTCATGCCTGTGAGGGCTGCAAGGTGAGCTACCTTTCTGCTCATCTACCCGCTGGTGAAACGTTCTAGTTCTCCCTACAAGGGAAAAGGGGTGATACGGCTGAAAAATTACGTGTATGTTTCTCTATTGAACTTAAACGTGAGAAATTTCAGACCGTGTATAAGTTGTAGGAAAAGGCAAACCACTTGGCAATACACAGCATTTTCTGAACCCTGCAGAAATCCCTGTTTTCACCCCTTTTCCGGTCCTGCCTGACCTGGAGCGCACAGCAGAGAAGAACTGGAGACAGAGGTGGTAAAGACCATGTCACACGAGACCTGTGAATGTTAATTGCATTAAGAGATGGTGGGTGAGGGTTGTCACCTGGGCTGGAGCACAGAGCAAAACAGCTTTGGAAAAGCAATTCTTTACTGCAGGGAAAGCCAGAACTGGGTGCTTGCGTGTCCATCCATCAGTAGATCTGTATTTTCTGATACTCTAACACTGCAAATTTGACGTTCTGTGAAGGAATTTATCAGCTTAAGGGCCATGAAAGAATGGCCCTTGAAGGTCATATGGTGCAATGGGATGGTTTTGTTGCCAAATTGTGGAGGTTGAAGTCAAGGGATCTGATTTTGACTTCCATCTTTGCACTTGATATCATAGGAGACTGAGGGCATATCTTACAAGCAGTCAGTACAGTGATAGAGGTAATAGTGGAGACATTTTGCTCTTAGATGCTGACTATGCAGGGAACAACTTAGCATCTGCTGTAGTTAGAAGTCATAAATATTTTGCATTATATACAGCTCACACATGAAGGGGAAGTAATGAAGAGTAGCAAGTTCTGTAAAATGTCTTGGGGCTGATAGCTCTGAAGCAGCTGATGAGACAGTGAGGTTTTCTGTGCTTGTGGAGAGGTGAATCTTGGCAGGAGGATTTGACATGTGCTGTAATAATAGTTGTGGGGGTTGTTTTGTTTGTTTACAGGGTTTTTTCAGAAGAAGCATTCAGCAAAACATCCAATATAAGAAGTGTTTGAAGAATAACAACTGCTCTATAATGAGAATGAATAGGAACAGATGCCAGCAGTGTCGTTTCAAAAAATGCCTGTCTGTTGGGATGTCAAGAGATGGTACGTTTTGCTACTGAGCAGCGATCCTCTGGGAGGGAATCTGCTGCCCACCTCAAAACCAATTGCTAAGGGTCTTAATGGCAGAAAACACAGCCAGCCCTATGGTCAGGGGCAGGTTCCTTGTCTGAGAGCATTTAGATCAACTTGCCTTCTTGCTCTGTGACTCTCCTGAACTGGTAACGTAATACTGGCCGCAGAGCTGTCCTCCCATCTCTGAGACTACTGCAGTGGGATGTGCACCAGCGCTCTGATAGGGGGGGGGGTTGTAACAAGAATCTCAGTTTTGTTCTAATGAGTTATTGTTTGTAGCTGTATCCTGCCTGAATCTGAACAAGACTTTTCTTCTTTTTAAATTTTTTTTAAAAACTTATTTGGTTTGTTGCTGTTGCATTTTCAAAGAAAGGGAATTCTGCCCAAGCTGATAGCCTTAGAGTAATCATTATAGAGCCTAAAGACTTAGGTTTGGGTGTGTGGGATGAACATGTATCTGCTCTTGTTTTTTTTTGTTTTTTTTTTTAAATTTTTTTGGAGAAAGGGGGAAGGCAAAAGAGGAAATGGTAATGTGGAGCTGTGTCTCTGACCACCTTGCTGGCTGTCTACTCCTCGTGACTTTTTTTTTGAAAATACAATGCTGCAACTGTAGTTCGTTAGTCTGCTGCAACTCACACGCTGTCACAAACCAGAACTCTTCCTTCTGTTTCACTTTTTAATTTTCTCTGGGTGTTTATTTCACAAGAACTAGGAATCTTAAGCTGCTAATAATTTAGTGGGTGGAGTGTTAAAACTTATTTCAAATAATTGTTCCGAGTTCTTGTCATGCATAGGAGTTATTTCATCCCCTAGGCGCTTGTTTGTGCGTAAGGTTGCACCTGCTTTAATGAAAGAGATTTAGTTACATTAATGATGGACTACCACATGAACATAATTACATCAGTCGAAACTGGCCCTTGTAAGGCTGTGGTTGGACAGGATGGTAAAGGCAGTCGTAGATTCCCTAGGACAGGGTCGAAAGTGCTGCAGCCACAATGATGCCCATCCCCTTTCCAGCAGAAAATGTCCTTGTCAAGGCAAAGTTATCAGGAAAATTTGTCAAGGTAAGCTTCATTCAGCATTGATTCTCTTAACTGTTTTGGTGAGTTGTATAATTGGTCCATGAGGAGCTGTCTTGTAGGACTTCTATTCGAATACGATACGAACTGTGTTTAAATTCAGCTAATTGTCAGCTCACAAAGTTACATTGGTTTAATTGATCCAGTTTTAAAGTATGACAATTAACTATCACAAGTGTGTGGATACTCCATAGCCAGGTTTGTTAGCCAAAGGGGAAAAGGCTTTAGAGACTGTGAGCTTTAGAGCTGCCTTCTCTTTCCATGTAAACAAGAGCACACTTTTCATATCTCACACTTGTTCTATGCCCAGGAAGTTCCTTGATTTCAGTGGTATTACCCCTGCTGGAGTATTGGTGAGAGCAGTTAAATTCTTCCCTTAAAAGGCAAGATTTTTTTTTGTTGGATTGTGTATTCTCTGTGTGTTCACATTAACGCTTTCAAGGTTGACTCTTTTTTTCCTTTTTTTTCCTTCTTTCCTTTTTCTTTTCATTTCTCCACCTTGGTAGCTGTTCGATTTGGCCGCATTCCCAAACGTGAGAAACAGAGGATGCTGATTGAAATGCAGAGTGCCATGAAAACCATGATGAACAGTCAGTTCAGCGGTCACCTGCCCAGTGAAGCGTTAACGGAACATCAGGATCAAGCACCTCAAGAAGACCTTTCGTCCAAGCCCAAACAAGAGCGGGAAACCATCAAAAGCCCTTCTCCCCCTCCTGGCGTTGACATGGCTAAGGAAGAAGTGATCGGTATGGTCACCAGGGCCCACAAAGATACTTTCATGTACAACCAAGAACAGTCTCCAAACCCAGCAGAGATGATGCAGTCCCAGAGCGGGGAGAGAGCGTCGAAGAGCACTGAGCAGTACATCTTGAGCAGCGAGCACTGCGTCAGCGGGATGGGGGGCCCTCAGTACCCTGAGAGTGAGCAGCACCACGGTGGACAGTTCAAAGGGAGAAGCGTGATGCATTACCCAAGCGGGCACGCCATGTGTTTCCCAAGTGGCCACTGCATGAACTTCACCAGTGGTTACACTCAGCGACTGTGTGACAGGATCCCAGAAGATGGCTTTTCTCCAAACAAGAATACCGCTTACTCCTGCAGCACTGGAGGAAGAATGCATCTGGTATATATTGATACCAATTGTTTGATTTGAGTTAGAGAAGGGATTAGTGATGGGTGTGATCCAGCTGGGCCTCTTTAGTCAGCGAAGCTGTGCACAAATGGCACAACTACTGAAATTTAAAACAGTGACACGACTTTGATGGCACAAATCGTGCTGAAGGGAGAATAATGGCTCAGGTTGTGTGGGGGATTTGAAATCGTACAAGTGATGGGGGTTCTTGGCTTGGTATTTTAGCAAACTGAATGTAGACCGACATCAAAGACTATTGGTTGAAGAAAACTCACGGGTTTCTTAACCGGCTTGACTTGAAAAAGAAAAGAGATGTTAGTTTATAAATTTGCTTCTTCACTCAAGGCTCTTAAAGGTTTCACTTTAAAATAATCTGCACAGTCAGATATGCTGTACTTTATTCTTAAAGTTATTCAGAACAAGTTTTCTGGGGAGAAACCTCAGGGCCAGGATTTTAAGCCAGTCTGGGTGCCTTGCTAATGTGTTCTAAAGTCTCTTTAGGGTTTTTCTGGAGGTGGGGGGATTGTTTTGTTTTAATGGGGTAGGCTAATTCTGTTACAGGCACTGTAAAATACAGGCTCGATGGGACCCACAGGCATCGCATCCTTCTGCTGTAGAACATCCTCAGATCTGAACAGAGGCAGAGGGAAGATGCACTTGAGAGAAGTTCAGGGTCTTTTCTGTAGCACTTACACAAGTGAGGCTCTTAACACCTTCTGGGTACCTCGGATGACTTTGCTAGGGCATTTTCTCACTGAATTCTTAACAAGGATGCTCCCTGTTTTCTTACATATGGTTTTTGGGGTGGGTTTTCTTTTTTTTTTTCCTTTCCTTTCCTGAGCAGGTCCCTGCCATTTGCCTTGCACCTGCTGTTTCTCTGCCATTCAGGCAACCAGTTCTCTAAGCCCCTTAAAATAGATTGTCCTTCTCTGTATCGCTGGAAGTGCCTGGGATGGGAGAACATAACATCCTCGTTCTCATCCTGTGCTCCTGTTGAGAAGCACAAGCCCGTGACCTTTCTGAAGTGCTCAAGCTGCTGGTATTTTTCTTCCTTCTAGTTCATAAAGATTTTTCACAGGTTCTTGAAGGGCCCTGAAAGTCCCCACACAGCGAGGGCTGTTTGTTCTGATGCTGGATTTCCTTTTTTTTTTTTTTTTTTTTTTTTTTTTTTTTTTTTTTTTTTTTTTCCTCCTTTGGATTTTCTTTTCCTTCATTGGCTACACCGTATGTGGACCATGCCACCCCTAGCAGGCTCTGACCTCAATTCCAGACTCTGAGCACTACACCATGGCAAATAATAATCATTCCCAACCTTTCTTCCTTGCAGGGAAAGTATGTGGAGTCACTAGAGTGACATTCTTGGCGCTCCTGCGAAGCAGAGGTTAAACCTGTCGGTGTGGGCAGGCAGGGAGTGGTGCTGCCCGCAGAGGCCCAGCCAGTCAGTGTGACCTGTGTGTAGCAGCTGCAGGGAGGTTTAGCGCAGCTGACGAGGAAGGAAACAAAACCCAATTCAACAGAACACTTGCAGAAGCCTCCCCCAGTCCCTGACACAAATGAAGGGTTTTGCCAGAGAGCTCCATGAGGGCAGATCTGACCAAAATGAGTCAGTAGCAGTAAGGGAGTGCAATTAGACTCTGAACCAGTACGGAGACAAATGTTCTGGGGTTTGGCTTTTTTTGCTCAATACCCCCACAACCAGAAAAGCAGAACAGGTCGTTCCTGAAGAGGTTCCTCTCAGAGTGACTGTACAAGTTGACAGCTGCTTCCACGGGAAGCCCGTCAGAGTTCAGGGAGCATCTGGATGATGCTCTTAGTTGTAGTTTTGGGTAGTCCTGCGAGGAGGAGGGAGTTGTACTCAGTGATCCTCATGGACCACTTTGAACTTGAGATAGTCTGTGACTGACTTATGGGCAGAGGTCTCTCAAGAGAGCTTAGGTATAATACACGGAGAGGTGGAAGTCGCAGTTTCCCCTTGGGACCAAGCGCCTGGAGGTTACGATAAACTGTCGTAGGATGAGAGGTTGAGGGGCTTTCTGTGTCCAAATCAGAGCAGGGTGCTGAACCACAAATTCCTTATCCTCATAGTACTGAATTTTTAATAATACGTGCATGAACCATTGCAGTATCATGGACAGAGCAGTGATAAGCATCTGCTGTGCTTCTGGTTGTATGCCTTGACCTTTTGCTTTGCCAAAATATTTTATGACTTTCAGTTTATGGAAAAGGTCCTCTTCTACCCCACAAGAAATCATTTGGCTTTGGGCATTGTCCTCAGACACACAAATGATGTTGTGATTCATAACTGAACCAAGAAATCTGCAATCAGTTCCTTGTCTTTTGGGGA
The DNA here is from genome assembly GCA_013400055.1 of Nycticryphes semicollaris. NCBI lineage: Eukaryota > Metazoa > Chordata > Aves > Charadriiformes > Rostratulidae > Nycticryphes > Nycticryphes semicollaris. The sequence goes on from VXBJ01007272.1 coordinate 751,186, forward strand.
GAAAGAAAGGGCAGAGCTTTCTGTATATTGACTGCCTGGATAGTAACTGATACTTGAAGGGAAAAAAATGCAGAAATTTATATCTATCTCCATCTTGTTTTCCCTGGCTGTTGCTACATACACACACACATAGGTATACCTGTTGAATATATCCTTGTAATGGATCTTGGGAACCTTCCACACAAAGAATTGCTAGCCAGTTATCAGAAGATTCAAGATGCTCTGGAAAAGCTGCATAGCTCTAAGGAATTACTGATGTATTTCACTGTTTTCGCTTTGCTGACATTATGCAGGATTATGTTTAGTACACTGTTTAGTATACTTGTGAGGCATACTTAAAGGAAATCTTGTCCTTGATGATGATAGGTGAAATGAATACTAAAAGGTTCAAACTTCATTAAAAGATGTAAATTTTAGAAAGCAGAACTGAAAGTATCTCAGAGCGTCTGGTTGGGCTTTACAGAGGGAATTTATTGGCAGTCAGCCTTGACTGGTAGGTCTGACCTCACTGTGGCAGACTCAGACTTTCCTACAAAATATCACTGTGTTTGTGTAAAAGAAAGAGCATTTTGTTGTCTTGTGACTGAGCAAAATTGGAATACCAGTTCCTTGGTCCTCCTTCAGTGATACAAGTAAAAGGAAATATGTAGAAAAGGAAGGTTGTCCTGGTAATGAGGGTGTAAACCTGTGACTCAGGAAGCTGAGGATCAGTTCCTTGCTCTGGTGTTGACATCTTTGTCACCTTGACTGAATCACTTGAGGTGCCTGCAAAACAAGAAAGATTATGAGGATGATTGTTGTAGAGACTGTGAGATTACAATCAATCGATTGTGAAATCACGATTAGTTGTGAGATTACAGGGATAATACAAGTAAGAGAAATCTAGATGTCAGACATGAGTGACATCAGGGAAGAAGAGCATACCCCGGGTTCTCTCTAGTCTCTTGCTGCAACCCACGTTGGTGTTTCCAAGGTCAGCAAATTTAGAAACAGACTGTTAACAGACTGCTGTGGGGTTTTTATTGTTTAAGGGGAGAAGAAATCCAATTGCTTTGGGATTTGACTGAGGAATACTGATGGTTGTTCTCTATTTGTCACTATTGCAAAGCTTTTCTTGAAGAATAACACTTCTGCTTTGAAATGTAATTCCAAATGCTGACAAACTTCTTTAAGAGTTGTTTTCTGCCTATGTTTTGTAAACATCAGGTCTGCCCAATGAGTAAGACTCCCCACGTGGACCCAAACAAGTCTGGCCATGAAGTCTGGGAAGAGTTTTCCCTGAGTTTTACCCCTGCGGTGAAGGAAGTGGTGGAGTTTGCCAAGCGCATCCCAGGTTTCCGGGATCTCTCCCAACATGACCAGGTTAATCTTCTGAAGGCTGGGACCTTTGAGGTGAGACCGCTGTGTGTATATTGTGGACCTGACAAGCTGTGCATCAGTCTGACCCCTTTAAGAACAAAAATAAATAGAACTGGGTTGTATCAGGCAAAACCAAGCTTGTTTGTAGATGCTGGCTCTGAGCTTTCCCTAAGCCGATGGCGTCCAGTGTTTCTGATGGTCAAATTGTGGTGAGCTGTCCCTCTTCCAGGTAGCCCCAAAGTGCTTAGCCCTTTTACCCTTTCCTCTTCCCTAACCTTTAATAAAGGACTAATGAGGAGATTCTTAGTTTTGTAAAGCAGCAGTTACTTTGGTAGCTACCTTGCTTAGCCTGGAGAGAAGCAGACCGCGTCTGGAAGGGTGGGTAGTTTAGAAAGCTATCTATTGAGTTACTAGTCTCATAGAGGAATGTATTTATTACTCTGTGTATCCTTCCTTTTGCCATTGTGCTTCCTGTCAAAGCCAGAGCATCCGTCCTGACCAGTCACCTCTAGCCTTTGGTGGCACCTGGGAGTTGCTGAAGCCTCCAGCTCCAATGCGGTGACGCTGATAACGAGCTGTACTGCTGCAGCTCTGCAGATACTGTGTACCAGCTGATTTACTCTAGACTAATCCCTCTAGGTCCTTGTGGTTAATTTCACCCACTTGTGAGCATGACGTATATGTGCATTAGTGGTGTTAAATTGGGAATGATACCAGAGACCTTGGTGCTGTTTTATAATCTGTGACCTTCACCGGGGACCTTTACTTAAGGTTTTAGTTGCTCTTCCCGACTCTTGTGTCTGTGGGAGATCACGCACATTTCACAAACATGAAGTTTAAACATAGAGGGCCAGAGGAGCTGAAGTCCTAAGTATTCAACGTTACTGTGCTTTTCTGGGGAGGGCAGGGTTGGTGATGCTTTTGCTCTTATTTACTTGATTTATTCTGTCAAAGAGGGAGGCTGGATTTTGTAATTTACTTGGAACTGAAGACATTTTTCATGTAACGTGTTGGGTGTTTTATCTGCATTTGTACTGTCTGGTTCTAAAATGGATAATTGTTGGGTTGGAAGGTACAAGTTACACTGGAAGACTTGGTGCCTGGAGTGTGTCGGTTTCCTTGTTTCTTCTGTTTTGCTGTCATGTATTTTTTGCTGTTATTCTTGACCTTTTAATATTCACCTACAACCCCTGTAGCTAAGGGCTGTGTTTTCCCTTCTTCAGCCACGGTCTCTTAGGTTGATGTTCACATTACACAAAAATGTCGGTTCCTTCCCCTGCAAAGTGTTATTATACTGTCCAGTGCCCTCAAGGAGGGCGGAAAATCAGGCTTGAACTGTTCCTAGAACATAAAGCCAAACCTTCATGTTTTGCAAGTAAAATATTTCGTCTTGGCCTGTCTTCACCTCAAGCATTTTTCAAGCCTCATTTGTATGATTTTTTGCCAGTTACAAGCCCTGCCGATAAGAAGGTTTCTATATCCAGGGGAACTAGTAATAATGTATGGTTGCATGCTTATCCCTATTCACTTATTTATAAGGAACATTAATGATTTCTGTTAGGGAGCTGGTACCTGTAGTTAAAGGCCTATGGGGCATCCTAACAGCAGGAAAAAAAAACCCCTATAAATAACGCCGCAAAGCAGAGGAAAAAAACCCCAACCAATCAGGATTAATGAAACCATTGCAATTGAGGCAAAAGGCATCTTGAAGGCCTGATGCATGTAAGGTCATTTCTGTCTCCTGGGTAACTAAACTAGGATATCCCAACATCTGCATGTTTAATAGAAGAACCTGAGTAAAAGTACTGCCTCGGAGCCTGTTTTGGCACCCTTGGGTACCAGTGTGTGGCTGTCTTGGCGTTGTGCTTGCCAGCAGCTCGGATGCAAGGAGTGCTTGTTTGTTTGGGGCTAGGAAGATGCATGGAGACAGTGCTGGTGCAGAAGCAACATTGCAATGTATCTTCACAGATGTGTAAACTAGAATGCCCTTCTAGAACTGGGAGTACTGGTGAGCTCAGTATATTGTGGTGGCAGTTGCATGGCTTTGCTGTTCCTGAGCTGGCTCCCATACAGTGAGCATAAAATAAGGAACTCAACTGGACTTGAACTGGTCCTTCCCTAGCTCCACAAGCCTCCACTCCAAATGTAGTTGGTAGAGCTGACAAGCCTCTTGGATCCTGCCAGAGTAGTGACTCAGTTCCTCCACAGACTCACAAAATAGGTAAATTCGACGGGAGGTGGTGAGGAAGTGAGCAAGAACTTACCTATGAGGAGGTTTTAGTGTGTTCCTGTTGCTGTGGTCAGGTGATAGGGTTGATCAGGTATATCCTCAGCCTGCACAAATAGGAGTCTGTCTTGAAGTGAAACAGGATTAATCAATCCTGTGCTATACCATAGTCTAAACTGCTCTTCTTTGCATTAGAATGGTGACGTTGAAATCTATGGGCAAGGTTTTCACCTTAACATAAATCAACACAGCTTCACAGACTTGAGTTTTGAATACTGGTGTTAATAGTAGCTTCTCATTATTTAAAGTCCCTGTTTCTAAAGCCCAGCTCTGTAAGGGGAATGCCATTTTGAACTGGAGAGTTGTTGAGTACCTGGTGGGTCCCTGCTAATGCACAAGTTGAGCTTTGTCTGTCTACCCTTTGTCTCCATTTGTTGTATTCTGAGGGCTTCTGCACCTAGGTTTCTGCACTCTGTAGTTAATGTCATCAAAGGACGTATAGCTTAGGTGACAAAGGTGAATAATATGTAGTGCTCATGTGTCCATCAAGATTGCTGCATGTCATTTGGCTGTTTAAGAGCAGGTCATGTAATGTGCATGAATGGTGTTTGAATTCTCAAACGTTTTCATTTTTTTTTTTTGAACCCTCCTTCTTTAAGCTCGTCAAAGACAGTAGTCTGCTAAAAACCTGGTTCTCCTCGTATCTGTAGTAAACATTTAAATTAATGCAGTTATGTAGGGTAAGTGAGAAGAGACAACTGTCACACCAGGAGATTACAGCAAGTCTGAAGTTTTAACCAGTGCCAGTTGGTTCATTTTCTCCAAATAAGAAGGCTGTTGTGTGCAACTTAAACCTTGAAAATGTAAATAAGGTTGTTGAACACGAGCAAATGAAACTTTACAAGCCATTCCAGAGGGAAACATTTCACAATACGACTGAGAAACCACAAGAGAAATTTCAGCCCAGAGGGGTAAGTTCAGTACCTGCCAACTGCTCCAGCCCAGGTGCTTATACCAAAGGGGTATTCCCAGCTGCAGCTACAGACCAGGTGCCGTTTCAAGCCCTGCTTCCCCAGCCTTTTGAAGGCCATACATGTGGCTTCTTTCTACCAGAGCTCATTAACATTCCCGTGGGAGAAGCATGGTATTTTCCCAAAGAATGCCTAGTGGGCCAGATCATCAGGTGGTGTAAGTCAGCATTGTTTCAATGGAGCTGCTCCACTTTATGCCAAGCAAGAATCTGGTTCAATACCTTCATTTTGCTCCCCGTAAGTGTGGCCAAGACAACATTTCTTTTGATGCTCTCTCTATGCCTTTGGCTGTTCAGTGGCTTAAGCAAGTTGTCCTACTGGCATATTTATGAATGGCATTGTCTTTGTGGCTCAGGCTGTCTGAGGCTCAAATTTTAATTTTCCTTCCTTTTGTGTTCTGTAGCCCCTCCCCTGCATCCACTTGCTAATTTTTTCACTTGTTGGTTTCTCTGGGACTACTGGGCCAGAGCTTGCACTGGTTTTTGCAGCTCAATAGCATGCTGATAGTTTTGGTATAGAACGCTTGTTACAGCAGTTAATGAGACAGTTTAAATGACATTAAAAGGTTTGATTTTTTTCCTTTGGCTTTTCTAGAGCTCAATTTGTATTTATCTGACTTTGTTGTTCTTTTTTTTTTGTCTTTCACCAGGTCTTAATGGTACGGTTTGCATCTTTGTTTGATGCAAAGGAACGTACTGTCACCTTCCTGAGTGGAAAGAAGTACAGCGTGGATGATCTGCATTCAATGGGAGCTGGTGATCTGCTCAACTCCATGTTCGAATTTAGTGAGAAACTAAATGCCCTGCAACTTAGTGATGAGGAAATGAGTTTGTTTACAGCGGTTGTCCTGGTATCTGCTGGTAAGGAGAGAAAGTTAACTTACACCTTTGCCAAATCTTGAATATGGCTCTCTATTAAAAGAGAGCCATCTTGTGTAAGATGTATACCCTGTTACTTCATGTCTAAGTGCAATTTAGGGGATTTGAAGCTACTAGCAGCCTGTAATTTACTTTTTTACGTATCCGCTCTTTCTAATATTGCCTTTTGGAAAAAAAATGTGGCAATGGGCTCATATTTTCCTGCTACTTTCTATAGAATGCAAAAACACATGTCATAGCTGCCTGGTGGCTATTTAGAAGCTATTTGTCTGACTCATCTCAGTTTCACAGGACAGCATCAGTGAAATTACTCCTGACTTGCACAGCCTAAGTCTTGGGATAAGGTGGTATTTTTACTTCCAAGTATCGTCATTGAAGCCTACTGCGTATCTTACTTAAGTTTAAATCCAAGTTTGATCTCTGCCTATGTCAGCAAGAAAGCCCTATTCATCTGCATCGTGACTTCTTACCGCTAAAGGTCTGCCAATCCACTAACATCTTCACCGGCCTCGTATCTTGTTTCAGTCCCTGGATATACAGAACACCCTGGCCCAGATTCAAAGAAGGATTAAGCACCTACTTCTGTAGTATTATCTAAAGCCTCAAATTAGGCACATTAGCTCTGCATATAATGCCTGGAATACAAGATGCGGGATCCCTGCTTGCTGGGTGAGGAGCTCTCTAGGGGCAGGAACGCTAGTAGTGCCCACTTGTACAACAAGCCAGCGTTTGGGGGCTGCTCACTTCTTGAACAAGTGCACCTCTTCCACGAGTGATTTAGACCCACCTCTCTCTTACCAGAGGGGGACACCCCAGGCATGGTGCTGCGGGCACATGAAGCCTCTGTAAACAAAAGGTAGGGCAGTTTGCTCTAATAGCTTTATGCTTGGCTTAGCTGAAATATGAGCACAGGATGGGGCCACCCCTGTAAGCGGTGGTAACAAGGTGGTCCAGAGTCTCAGAGCTTCAAAAGCCAGAATGAATGGCAGCATGAAGGAAGCATGGCTTTGTAGCCTGTTAGTGAAAATGTTCAGGTAGCAAAGAGAATTTTAGTTGCTTTTCCACACTCTGCTTTACACATTTTATCTTTCAAAACCTAAATTGATGAGAAGTGGAGACAACCTTTAAAATCAGGACCGAGAACCAGGCCTCTTCCCTCCTTCTGCAGTGTTGTAACTAGGCTACAGGCACTCTTCTTGCTTGCTCAGCTGCTGGGCCCTAGAATATCACAATCTCTGTGTCACCTGTTTTGTATGTAAGAGGCTGTAGCTGTTCTGTTACATGTGCTTCTAGCATGGAGCCTCCCTCAGGCTTTTAAGCACTCCTCCATGCCGTTGCTAGCTCTCAGCAGGGTGGTATGTAACATGTACAGCATGTCATGTTAGAGCCGTGCAACAGGACAAAAAGAGGAGGTGTTTGGTTAAGGCTTCTTGCAGCTGTTGGGAATTTTTCAGGTTATAGCTTTGGATGTTGTTCCTGCCTATCCTAGCTACCTTGTGATCTGATCTGCAGTCTGATCACAGCCTTCCTGGACACCTTCACAAAATACTTCTAAGGTTTTATAAAGTAAAACTTCATTGGTCTTTAATGTTTGGACCCAAACTTGCGTTGGTTCTGTATTCCAGACACCATAGTAACCTTGATGGTTACTGTGAGTCTAGCAATTCTTAGATCAAATCCACTCTGTAGCTTGTGACTGAATTGAAATGCTGCAGTTGTTACCTGCACAAGTGAGTAAGCAAGAAAGCTTCACGCTTGAGCAGGTACTGAAGAAGAACAGAAGTGCCCCCAGTGGAACTCCTGGGGAAGATGCTCACAGTAGAACTGAAGGATTGTGGCCATCTGTTGGTAAAACACATCTTGAAATACAGATCCCTTGCACCCCATTCCTCAAGGAGGAGTGGGACCCAGGGAGTCACTTCCCGTAAGGTGGAGGTGGAGCTCAATTAGATAAGGAGGAACAGTTGAGGAACGGCATCAGAGAGAAAAACATAGAGATGTAGGCAAAGGCAAAAGATGGCATAGCTGAAAGAAGAACTGAAGGTTGAAGAATAAGGCCATTAAGTCTTCTTCATCTCATAATGAAAGTCACTCGAGAAGATTGAAAGGAAGACAGTAGAGAGTAGTCAAGATTCACATCAGTTCCAGCAGCAGACAGGAATGTGTGACTGTTGAATCCCAATGAAGTGATCCAAAATATAAAATACTGTACTGTACTACTTAAAAATCTTTTAAAAAGACTACCAGTTGTTCAAAATCTCAAAAAACCCCCAAAATAGTACCCAACCCAAACCCACCAGTGGAAAAAAAGAAATGTTCCTAAGTCTGTAAATAGTGCTAGCATGGAGAACACTTGTCAGAAGCATCTCCCCGTAACACTGGATGAATGACCCCTCTTATAAGGGGTATTTAGAACATGCAGAAAGAAGCAGCAGGGTGGTACCAAGGAATACGTGTAACTGTACATCCTCTTGTTTTGGTGTCACGTGGCAAAGAAAGAGAGCAGGGCCAAGCAGTGAGGATATGGGAGTGTTTCTGGTGGTGCTGAGGAATTACCTTGGTGCCATTCCAGAACTAAAAGAATGCTTCACGTCTGGCTTCAGTTAGCCTGATGTGTTGAAGATGGAGGGGAAGTAGCAAGATGGAGTGTGGGCACTGAAGAAGGAAGGTGGAAGCAAAGCTGAAAGAATGTGGTTTGTGCAGGTCTAGAGACCAGATAATCTCGTAACTGAGGGTGATGCCTTGTGGTAGAAGAATGTAAAATACACACCCTCTATTATTCTCTCTCATTGGGAGAGTACTAACAAAAACTTGTGCTGGTCACTGGGAGCAAATGGAAGTAGACTGAGAGGGAAAAGAAAGACTTGGACTAATTGAAGAGAGGAGGCTACAGTAACTCCCCTGAGGCAGCCAGGACAGAATAGGCTGCATTCTTCTGCCTTCAGAGGCAAGGCAATACTGCTGTCACTGTACAGAGCTCTTGAAAAACCTCATCCGGCATATTTTGTGCAAATGTCGTTATCCCGGCTCAGGATGGAGCAAACCTGAAGGTTTTGCAAAGCAGGGGGCAAATGGGGTAGCCAGTTTAACAAATAAAGGCAGAGAAGCAGAAGCTTTTCACTCGCCATCTCTTGGAGAGGGGCTATCAAACCTAACGGACAGTCTTCACACAAGAGTGGAAGATGTGCTAATAAGCATTATTTGATATTAATCGAAGTTCCTGATTGCTAGAGTAGAAGCTTCTGGAGCAATCTTTCTAAAGGAATGAGAGATATTAGCTGCTTCAAGATGAATTCTTAAGTGGATTACAGAATAATTTTTCCCACAGCAGTAGGGATCTGCACTGAATAGTCCAGGAGAACTTGTTAGACTGTTCACCTGAGAGGTCCGATTGGATTGACACGAACAGCATAAGGAAGGGATTCCCTCTCTGACTGTATGATCTGACTCAGTGCTGCTCCAGAAAGCTGTTGTCATTCTGTGTCCTAGTTCTGCACAATATTTAAGTACGTGTACACATCAAAGTGCATTTCTGTTCCTGTGCGTCACTCGTGTGTATGTGACCTGCTGAATTTACATAGCATTTAAGAAAAGAGGCTACATCTTGGAAAAAAACCAGCTACTGTGCATGGTTATTTGGTGAGACATTTTGCTTAAAAATTCATGCTTTTAAGCTGCCTACTTAGGTTCCATCTAAGGGCAACAGGCATGTTCTTAAATACAACTCTCTTGAAAGGGATGCTTCAGGCGTGGGGTGAGGGCAGTATGTGAAAGCATAATGTTTTTTCTTGATGTTGAAATTCTTCTTTTTTTCTCAGCTGGGAATTTTTGGGTGCATCATGTTTCATTTAGTAAGTGCTTCAGAACGCACTCAGAAGCAGTGCCCAGTCATGTCAAGGCTTGTACTCCCTTTGCCCCCTGGGGATCCCATTGCACGGTTAAGAGCGTGGTTTGTCCTGAGTGGGGTTTCCTCCTCAAACATGAACCTCTGATTTAATTGTGGGATTCTATGTCCAGCCTTAAGAAATGTTAGAAATGTTTACTCCTGCGAGCCCTGGCTCTCCTTGCATTGAAAAGCTGTGATTCAGCAAAATATTTAAGCATCTGTTTTGTTCTGTCTTTTTCTGGAAACTTGGGAAAGTGATTACAGAAAAGGTTATTGAATGCTGCCCGTTGGGTGCCAGCTTGGTACGTCACAAAGTGATGCTAAATACTACTGCAAAGACTTTTGGTTTGAAACTTCTGGCATAAGTATTTATTTTTTCTTGTGCTTGTGAGTGATTCTAACAGTTGCTTTATGTTGCAAACTACATCTTTTCAGTCTCTCTCTTTTTTTTTTTCCCCTCCCTCCCCTTCCTGTTGTTTTTTTTTCTTCTTTCTCTTTCTCCTTCCTTTCTCCCTTTCCCCCCTCCCCCCAAACCTTCTCTTTAGATCGCTCCGGAATAGAAAATGTCAATTCTGTGGAGGCACTTCAGGAAACACTAATCCGTGCATTAAGGACCTTAATCATGAAAAATCACCCAAATGAAGCCTCTATTTTCACAAAACTACTTTTGAAATTACCCGACTTGCGTTCCTTAAACAACATGCACTCTGAAGAACTCTTGGCCTTTAAAGTTCACCCATAGGCCTTTAGGTCTCATCCGTACTTGGACTTGCCTCGTGCTAAACTGTTTTGTGCTAAAATATGTATTTATACAGTTGTACCACTTCTCAGAGAGAGAGAGTTCACAGACTGTGAGCAATCGATAGCTGTCCCATAACCATGCAATAACGCTTCAGCAGGTGCTTTCAGCTAAGGGCGGCGCAGCATTTGGAGTCCTCTGAGATGTCCAGACCCAGCTGTGCCCCACTTCTGCAGAAGAGGTTGCGATGAGTCCCAATAAATATGGACTGTTCTTTCACTTAGAAAAAAGAACCACCACTGCCCTCTCACGTAAACTGAGCGCAAAATAGCTGCGTGTGTGCATATGGAGCATGGAATGGGGTGGGAACAATCCTGCGCTAATAGGAAGAGCTGATTTAATTGGTCTTTCACTTATCTAATAGATGTACCTCTGTGTCTCTTGGTAACTCACTCATGGTTTCACTGTTGTTATTCCATTAAACCTGATGGAATGATTTCAGCCCCCACCAACTCTTCACTGAGCGTGTGTTCATGCCATGTGTACATAATATAAATAGTTAAGTAATGAGTGTTTATCGCTATATAAAGTACAGAGTTGTGTGTATATATGTGTATGTATATAAATAGTTCTATACATAAAGTATACATATAATTTCTTCACAATATTTTAAACTGTGAAGGAATTTAAACTTACAACAGAAGGTGATCTATGGAAAGAACCAAATAGATGCACTTTGCATATTGCTGAACTAATTATCTGAGCATTTCTAATTTTTAGAAGACATCAAATTTGCATTAATATGCTGTGTTTGTTAATTTAAAAAAAAACCAACCAACAACCACACCACCACAGAGTGGCATCAAAGGGGCAGAGTCAGATTCAGCTTCTGGAAGGGGTTCGTAGAGAATCTAAAGTGGAGATGGTTGGTTGTGGCGCTAATGACATTGATTGTCCATTGCCACTGGGGCTCTTAAGTTCTGCTAAAGGTTAAAGAAGCACCAGATGCTCTTCAAAAACTTCAGCACAGCCAGAAAGAAACGATCAGATGAATAACAGCATCTATCAGAAAAAAAAAAAAAGAAAAAATATATGGGAAAAGTGTATCCATGGTTGCGTCTGGGTGTATGTGTGTTCTGTGACCATTTATTTCTTGCAATACATCGTTTTGCTGCTTCATTGCTAAATGAGAATTGAACACAGAAATGTGAGATTCCCCATGTCTTTTCACAATTTGGGCTTTGTGGTTCCCATGCCTGTTCTTCTGGAGCTCTCCATTGGTGTGTGTGTGCATGTGCGTGTGTGTGTATGTGCAAAGAAGGTGCACTGGATGGTCTGGATTTTTTTCTTAAAAAAAAAAACAACAAAACCACCACAAAAACCAAGCAAACAAATGGGACTTTTTTTGTTGTTTATGCCAGTAGCAAATTGCAAAGCAGATCCTCAAGGCTTAAGATTCTGCTGGTTTTCCTTCTAGGAAAGCGGTTCTCTAAGGGTTTTCTCCATTTGTAGCAGGACCTGGCACTAGAAAAGAGAGATTAAAAAGAGTCAAAGCAGTTGTGCTAATTAGTTATGTTTATATTTTGCTGATGTGGGAAGAAGATGCTCCATTACCCTTGTGTTTAGCTATCTTCCCTCGGAGGTAAGCCCTCTGGGTCTCTAGCGGTTGGTAAACACTACTCTCTTTGTTACTGCATTTAGATGTCTGCGGTGGCTGAGGCCGGGGAAAAGCCACCAGACTGCAGAGCTCCTCCTGGCCGTGCAGCAGCATCTCTGGCACGGCAGCGAGTGGCTGGCAGCCCTCGTGCCTACCACGGGGCTGGAGGAGAGGCCAACCTCTTGCCTGCCCTTGAGCATCAAGGGGTGCCTGAGCAGAGAAGGGAAGGTTTGCGCCCTGCCATGGCTCCAGTCACCTTTGGGCTGGGGGTTTCCCCTCAGAAAGTGGTGAGGAGTGCTGGTCAGGGGGGTGAGAGTAGGAGGGTGCAGGTGCTTGAATAAGAGCTGAGGAAAATTTGGCTTTAGCCTTGGCTAAGGAGCAGAAGAGGCCACCCATTCCCCTCCTCTGCAGCTGCTACAGGGAGAGCTGTCCTCCTGCTTCAAACTCCTCTAATCACTGGATAATGGCCCCTTAATACATACAGTTTTGCTATCCAAATGTGATACCGGGGCATATTGTCCTAATTTCTGTTAACAGTTGCATCCTACCAGTATTATTTGTTTGAGAGCTTCACCAAATTACACATTGAACCATTCGGACTTTAGAAAGGACAAGTCACACGGTTTATATTATTTTGGCACTGAAATGACTTCTTTGTAGACCCCATTTCAAATGTGGAAAGTACAGTTAGCTCTTGGTTAACTTGGGAGGGAAGAAGGCTTCTTACAAAGATCGCCACCCTACAACTGTGTTTTGTGTTTCGTTTGTTTTTGGGTTTTTTGGTTTTTTTTTTTTTGCTTCTTAAAACTTCATTATTAAGCCTTTAGGAATGTATAACCAGGACTGAGTAATTACTGCTTATTAAATTTTTAGTTAGATTGACCGTGTATACTTATAGATAGATATTCTAACTTGTGCAATTTCATTTGAAACAATCTTCCTGTACATAATGGAAAAACTCATATAACAGAAAAAAAAAAGCCCCAAACAGATTGACTGAACAAATTGATTAAAGTGCAGTTCAAAAGTGACCCACAAACCCTAGCTGGACTCCTAGAAGAAAATCTAAACTCATCGTGTTAGCTGTGTATTGTGAGCTCTTCTTTTACCGTGTCACTGGTTATACACTTGTTAAACGCTGAGATAATAGACTTCATGCCAGGCATTTGAGTACTGTAGATTGGGTCATTGCTGAAAGATTAATGTACTGTATGACTTAAATGAAATTTTTATTCTTGATTTTATTCTTGATTTTGTTCTTGTTTTAAAAGATTAAATATGGGCATTATGTCAGCAAGCTACACCACGTTTCTCTGGTCTTTTGTATTTTTCTGTACGAAATGTGGCAGGGTAGACAACACACTGGGGCGAACAAAGCAGCAGGAATGAATAAGAACACGAGCTGCTCTAAGGTCACAGGAGCTGCACTGGTGGCTGGGAGCCCCTCTCTCTGGGTCCACCCGTGCCACTGGTCTGTCTTACCGGGTGGTTGGATAGGGTTTTCTGGTGTGCTTGGTGTACTACAGTTAAAAACTTTTTTTGTGTAGCTTCATTAAAATAGATAGTAATTTTAAACACCTTCATTACGTTTCAAGAATATAACCTTGCAGCTGAAAAAATGTACGTGGTTTAGGTTTTTGTAGAGTCTTAAAGCTAAAGTATAAGAGAGGTAGATGGAAAATAAGGCAAAGATATGTTTGCTTTTTCCAACTTGATTTCCTGGTTTGAAGTGTTTACTGTTTTAGGAGATAAACTGCTCCACAGAATCTTGTATCTGTTGGTGTTTAAAAAAACACCAAACCCCTAAAATTAAACCAGAAACAAAATTATGACTACCAGCACTGAAAAAAAATAACAGCACAAAGCCTCTTTATTTTTCCTTGGCGTGTGTTCGCTGGTGGCATGTTTGCTTATGGCTTCCCTTGTTGCCGCCAAGTCTGAGCCCCTGCAAGCGGGGCCGTGAGCCACGGTGGTCCCAGGGCCTGGGAGGTCCTTGGAAAGAGCTCTTCCCAGGTTTTGCTGGGATGCTCCAGATGGGCCACAAGTGATTTCCCCGTTTTACTGTGAAAGTCTTCCGACAGCAGGTGGGGAGATGGGGCAGGGGAAGCTTCCCGGTAAAACCACAATTCCTTTTCCCCCCTCTCACACACACACGCACCCCCCGGCTTTGGCGACATGCTCTGAGGATGGAGACATGAAGCGCTTGTGCTTGTTCATGGGAAACTTGCTGGAGTGGGAGTCGAAAGCACCGACTCAAGTGTGAACGTGCCCACAGCAAGCCTGGCCCTGTCTCAGTCCTTGCTCCACGAGGAAAAGGTGAATGTCGCAAGGAAAACAAAGGTATGAGCCTGCCTGTGTGAAAGCATAACCTGATGATGAGGGTGTGGGGCTGCCCACTGCCTCCCGCTCGGGCTGTGTGTGGGGTGGGAGGGAATCGGCATTCGCAGCTGAACCGCAGAGCACTTTGATTACAGAAACAGTTCGTACAAGGAAATAATTGGCACTTCCTTTTCTTTGATGAGCACCGTGAGCAGCTGCCAGAGCCTTCAGCAGCGAATACCTTTTTTTTTTCCTTCCTTTTAATTTTATATTATTTATAGATAGTTGAAGTTTAGAGTGGGGAGGGAGAAAAAGAAACATCTAGGTATGGGGAGAGGCTGGAGACACCCACCCCTGAGAGCTGCCTGAGCTGCAATGGGCAGCTTGGAAAAACCATTGTGGAGGCGGTGCTCACTGGGCAGGAAAGTTGGTCAAGGACACAGCCTTGTGACGAGCGAGAGAGAGAGGAGCTGAGCAGGACTGCGTGGAGGCTGCAGATTCATTCCCAGTTACCGGGATCTAACAGCTCCATGCTCTGCTGCACCAGGCCCCCTTTCTCCGAGCCGTTTAACTCTGCTGCAACACATGCCCTAGCACTTCTGCTGGAAGGCAGAGCTTGCAATGGCAGAAGGCTGAACTCTGCCATCTCCTACAGCCTTAGAAACAAGCTCCTGCCCGGCCTGAATCCCCAAGGTGGGCTGCAGGGTTATCCGTGGAGGTTGCTCCCCACCATTGGTCTCCGCTGGGGAGTCCTTGCCTCTGGCTGGAGGAGGACCTCCAGGGGGGTACTTCTAAAGTTACATGCCTCAAATTGGGGGGAGTGTGTTCTTCCCCTGTACTTCAGCTTGAGAAGATTGTGGCTCAAATTATTTCAAGGAACAGCGTTGGGTGTTATTTAAAAAGTAGTAGAAAGGCAGAGGCAAATACGTCATCTTGGAAGCCCACCCAGACCGGAAGTTGCAGCTCGACATGAAGCACATGTAGAGAGGCCTGCTGGGTTACTGCTGTACAATAGTTCTCCTTCATGTGTGAGGCTCTGGAGACCTCATGACCATGATTAGCTGCAAGGCTAGATAATTGCCCTGTGATTTTCATTTACTTAATGCAGATACTCAAAGCTGTGTGATTCGTAAGCAGTGGTGAGGATTTATAAAATGAGGCTGACCCTAGTGCCCCCTTTTATACCACTTTGGCAGGTTGTGTCACCAACACACAGCTGAAGATTGCCTCTGACCTAGGCTGACTTTGTTCCTGTGTACTCCCAGAATATGGGAGGATCTTGAGAAGAACCTCAGGTACCCCTTTGTCCCCTTCCCTCTGCTCCTTTGGCCCAAATGCAGATGCAGAAGCTCCAGGAAGCAACCCCGATATGTGCACGGATGTGACATCCTGAGAGCTGACTTCTTTGCTGCACAACACTCCAGGATGGAGAAAACACATGGATAAAGGGCCAGCTAACATGTGTGCCTGGGTCCCCAGTGGCAGATGACACAAATTATTTAACAATGCTGCGTTTCCAGAGTGTCTAAACTAGTACCTCTTAGGATGGCCTGTGGTGCAGGGACCGGTCCACGCTTCATGGAGGATTTTTTTGGTTTTTTCCCTTTCACCTTTTTATCCTTGCCCGATAGCAGCCTCTCTGGCCTCCTCTCATGCTGCTTAATGGTGTGTGTGTGTGGCTTGGCAGCCCTTATTTCTACTGTGCAGTGTGCATTTGCCCTCTGCATGCCCACGCACAGGCTTCCCCTTGTTGGTAGTCTGGCGTGAGGCCAGAGTGACCCCCCTGACATCTGCAGGGGAGCATCTGTCCTGTTAGTCCCTTTAAAAGAGTATGAGCAAAACTGTGGGGCTAACGTATCAGAAAACAAATACTGGTTCTTACATTTCACAAGGGAAATTTAGTCATAATTATTTGCAGTCATTTGCTATGTGCCCTGCAGAGGAGCTGTGCTACAATCACGTTGTACCAGGGAACCCAGTTCTGTCACTTGGTGGATGCTTTCTTTTCACTTATCTGCACACAGTAAATTCTGTGATAAACCTGGGCATAAAAGTCCTAGTTTTTTTCTAAGTGCTTCACCATAGGATGGGTTCCTCCACTGCTTGCTGACAAAGTGGAGATGTCCCTTTTTAACCTCACTGTAAATAAAACTTCCTGGGTAGCTAACTTCATGTAAGCCCTGCACAGGGTTGTCCTTGCACAGCAGCCGTATGGGAACGTGGGTGGGCTGAATTAAAGCACTGCTGTGAATAGCCAGAGGGATCGCCTGCCAGCGTTACCTGGAATTACCTGGCACCTGCAGCCAAAAATTCCTTGGCATAGAGGAGCAGGCTGCGGGCTCAGCCTTTGCTCCTGCTCTGGAGGGGTGTCAGGCTCCCCTGGCTGCCCCACGGTACCACGGCGCCTGGGTCACACTGAGACAAGAGACCAGAGTGTCACATTCACAGGGCTGGAGGAGAAGACAAACATGGGATGGGTGGGGATGATAAGGCTCAGTGACTGCATCTACAGCTACTAATGATTTTCAAATCATGGAGAAGTTCCCTGTATTGCTCCTTTCCCACCCACCAGGTTTCTGCAGGAACGCAACCAGGTCAGGTTCTTTAAAAATAGTTCTGTAACTGAAGAGCGAAGTGCTCACATGCCCTGGTGTCCATGCTATACTTGCCTCTGGTGTGGCTTTCCAGTCATGGCTTGCCCTCAGACTCAGCACAAACCCAAGAGGGCTGCTGCAGTGTTTGCTTTGCCTCTTTACCCATCTGACCCCCCCCCAGAATGGCCAGAAACAGTGCTGTCGGAGTTATGACAGAGCCAAGTTTGCCTTAGTGCTGCAACAGCTTCTGTGTTTAGCATTCTATTAGAAATAAAATATATAGAATTACAAGACCTGCAGAATCAGGGCACAGCTTTGCCTGACGGTTCACGTCTGCAGCCGTGGATACCTACCCTGGCTACCACGTAGGTACTGAGAGCGATGGCTGCCTCTTGGCTTACTGACTGGCATCGTTGAGGCTCAGTTGCTAGTTCAGCCTGGTGACTGACCCACAGTACTTCTCACTTTACAAACCACATGATGTCTACCAGCCCCCGAGGTTTCCACAGAGGAGAGAGCAGCTTTAGCCTTGTCCTGAAGGGGTGCAGCAGTATTTCTGTGCTGGTGCTCTCCCAGCTCAGGACGTGTGCATTCCAGCACACTCAGGCTCAGCAGTCATGGGGCTGGCTTGGGGATGATGTGAAGGTGTCCTCAGGAGTGTGCATCATCACCTGAGGATGCAGTGACGGACCCTTGGAGGCTGTGGTGCTGCCCTGGCTGTCCAGGCTCACTGTGGACAGAGCAGAACACGGGTGCCGTGGATCACATTCCCAGTGCTGCTGCAGCTACTGACTGAAATGATAAACTGGTCTAGTACAGGCAAGGCTGGGTTTCGGTCTCTATCTGTCCTCATGCTGTGTGCTCTTGGACACCCTTGCTCTGCTTCAGCTTCCCTTGCCTCTTGCCACCTGTGAATACCGTGTGCTTTTATTCAACAGCACTAGCTGACTGCAGGGAGAGCCTTGACAGGAGCCTTTGTGTTTCCCAAAGTGCTGAAGAGCTGCCATGTGTTAGCAAGGGGCCAAGGGGCCTTTCTACACTGGAAGTTATAAACAACTGTCTACCAGCAGGGTGTTTCTCTCCTCTGGAGGGCGTTAAAAGACTTAAGAGAGAGCCAGACTCCAGTGGCTCAACTCGTTAATACACTACGGTTTTAATATAAGTCTAAAAGGAGTGCCTTGAAGGAAAATGGTGTTTCTCATACATGAATAAAGTCTAAGAACAATAGGAACAACATTTAAAATTATCGTGTAACATTGTTAACGTCACCTTAAACCTAGTGTTGCAGGGAGGAATGAACTGTATGGGGGTTATACCTCCCTCAAATGAGTCATGGACAGTGTGTTCACTTCACGTTTCCTCTTGCTGCAGGTATGGCCACTGCCTCCCCTGTGCTGAGAATAGTTTACCGTGAGGGTCTGTCTCAGTGTCCATGTTCTAGCTTTGAACAGACAAATGTCTCCAACGCCAGCACTTGAGAAAGGACTGTATATACAGGGCTGCTGGAGGAATTCACACATGAAACCACAGCTCAAGGTCTTAGTCATTGTGTTGGTATGGAAACCAAACTACTTGTGAGGACCTTGCCTCAGAGCATGCTGACAAGGTTAGGACTACTCAAACCCAAAAGGCATGTTAGGAAAGTATCATGCTCCTTAGTCTCCCTCGCCTCTCCACCCAGTGGCCATCCATCCTGTATCTCTTGCATTTCCTCAGGATGCTGTTGTCTCTGCAGCAGAGAGACTGGGCCCCAGCACCTGGCTGTGCAACCCCTGCTTCTGCACAGAAGCCAAGGACTCACCCAAACCCCATCTTCATCAACCCCTTTAAAGTGAGCTGCCAGATGTTGCCCCACAGCAGCCAAATCTCAGGCCCAAGAGACACTCCATGTGTGCCACTGTGCTGATGTTCCCTAGATAAGTGAGTAGACCGGCCAGCAGCCCGGAGCAGTCCTTAACCACAGAGCAGGATCTGTCAGCACCTGCCCAAGCCCAAAGTCTTGACCAAACTGGGCTGCTCAGGGTGGAATCAGCTATTGCAAAGGGAAAAAGTGCTTTCCCACAGGAGGACCATGTGAGTGTGCAGGAGCAGAGCCCCTTCCCCAGCCCACCACCAGGCTCCCTGCCCAGGGCAGACCTTGCTTGTCAGATTTTAGCTGACGGGGTCAAAAAGGGAGTGTGACAGGAAAATGCAAATACCTCAGGGAGAGAAGAAGCGCAAAACCCTGCAGATAAAGGGCATTTTCTCAAGCTACAATGGAATCATAGAATCCTGTTGGTTTGAAAAGACCTTTAAGATCATCAAGTCCAACCATTAACCGAACACTATCAAGTTACCACCAAACCATGTCCCTCAGCACCACATCTACACACCTTTTAATTACCTCCAGGGATGGGGACTCAACCACTTCCCTGGGCAGCCTGTTCCAACGCTTGATAACCCTTTCTGTGAAGGAATTTTCCCTTATGCCCAATCTAAATCTCCTTTGGTGCAACCTGAGGCCATTTCCTCTAGTCCAATGCTTGTTACTGGAGAGAAGAAACTGTTCACCACCTCACTACAACCTCCTTTCAGGTAATTGTCAAGAACTGTAACATCTTCCCTGAGCATCCTTGTCTCCAGGCTGAACAACCCCAGCTCCCGAAGCCGCTCCTCCTAAGACTGGTTCTCCAGACCCTTCACCAGCTTTGTTGCCCTTCTCTGGACATGCTCCAGCACCTCAGTGTCCCTCCTGTAGTGAGGGGCCCAAAACTGATCACAGTATTTGAGTTGCAGCTTCACCAGTGCCGAATACAGGGGCACAATCACTTCCCTCGTCCTGTTGGCCGGACTATTTCTGATACAAGCCAGGATGCTATCAGCCTGCTTGGCCACAATTATTCACAACCTGAAAACGTATTCCAAAACAACTTCATTTCCTGACACACCATTCACACCAGCATCCTTTTAGCCAGTCTTATCTGAGTACCTGGATGTTAATCTACGGCCAGACACGGAGCTGCAGAGTCCTGTCTGGTGTTTCTTCCTCCTCGAAGGAAGAAGAGCCGTGTCATTTCCCGGAATTTCTGGGAGGGGGCACTCTGGCACCACGGTTGCGGCAGGATTTGCTCTCTGCTGCTGTTTGCTCCTCAGCCCGAAAGGGAAGCTGTTAGGAAAAAATAAACAGTTTATATCCAGCTTTGAGACAGAGACATTAGAAGAGAAGGATAAACTGCAGCTCTAGGGACAAAGATAATGTAGCAGTGAATTTATTGGAATGTCAGGGCAAATGGGAATGACATAACCAAATAATCAAAAGAGGAAAGGAAAAGAAAGTAACCGAGATGATAAAAAATTAAAATGGCAAACACAGCACGACAAGGAGCAATTACTGGGCTCGAAGCAAAGAAAATGTACAGCACAGAGATATACAGAGAGTAGTGGTAGAGCACAGCTCGAAATGAAAACAATAAAACAAAAATATAATTAAGAACCATTCAAGCCACCCAGATGCATCCATAGTTCAGCTTGGGTGCCAAATTCGGTTAATAACTGCTTCCAGCTGCTCAGCGATGCACAGCCATTTCTCACTGCAGCCTCTGCCTTGGAGCCAGGGAGGGCATCAGCTCTGCAAACAGGCACCGCGCTCACAGCACAGCCCCTGGAAGAGGGCGAGGGGGCAGGAGGGATCGAAAGAGGGAAAGAGCCCTGAATCACTGCTGAGCGTAACCAGGACTACAGCATAGTCTACTGGAGACCTCTCGGGGCTGGGCACTTGGAGGGAGGTGTGTGGGATGCTGCGGTTTTAGAGCCTGTGTATCAAAGCGATTCTGTACGGTCTCTGACTTTGCTCACTGTTCCTGCCCCCCATCTCCCCTCCCAGCCTGTTTCTTTCAGTGAGAGAAAGATGAGGGCATGAGCTTCAAGAGCAAGCAGCCCTTTACAGAATCAACAACAGCTTCTATGCTGTCAGTCAGTCTGGAGACTGACAATAATAGTAATACAGGTACCATTAATTTTCCTCCATTTTTGTTGTTGATTTTCTTTCAGCTGTGTATTAGACTCCACCTTTTTCTGAGTTTCTTCTTTTTTTTCTTTCCAGACCAGGAGGGTTCACAATTTAACTTTTTGATGTATATACACTGAGATTCCCTACCCCTTGTCCCCCAGCCACTGTGTGAGCACACACACACACACACTGTTTCTCTCACACACTCTCTAACGTGCTTCCAGCACCTGGAACTTGATGGAGACCATCAACATGTAGGCAAGAACTTGCAGTGCTAGTAACTCCTAACTTTCCCAGGAGCTGACGTTTGTCCTGTGAGGCAAACCAGTACTAATAGAATCATATAACCTTTCTATTGCTGCTGGGAGACACGGCATGGAGACTATCAGCAGGAGAGTGAAAATAGAGCAAAAACAGAGAAGGACCGGGGGAGAGCTGGATAACAGTTTTTTTCCCTCTCCACCCCCTCTTTTAATTAACAGCAAGTCTAGTCTGTGATGCTAGAAATGGCCTGCGTTTGTTAATCACATCTCATTTGGTTGTGTAGGAAGATACAAACAGAGCTTCGTGTGTGACTGATTGGAGTTGCAGATCCAGCCTCCTGGATTATTTTAGCTGCTCCCATGAACGGCAGCTCTTAACGTGCTTATGCCAAGCCACAGCTCCAGAGGGTGCTGCTGGAGTCTGCCGTGGTAGGGCTTTAGTTGAGAAAAAAGGGGAATTCAGCAACGCTGTGCCTGGCCTCAGGTCCCTGCTATGCAGTGCCACATCCAGCGAAACCTCTCATCCTTGCCAGATGAGGTAACTATGTCTGCATTGTGTCTTCTACAGCTTACTTTGTTCCAGCTCTGCCCACTTGCTGGTCAAAAAACAGACCTCTGGCCTGATCTTCCGGCACGTCTGGTCTATCCTCTCCTTCCCTGAGCAGCTCCACAGAGCCCCCTCCTCACCTGCCTGCCAAAAACCATCTAGTAGCCAGCGGGCAGGTATGCAACCAGCTTCAGCCTCCTCAAACTCTGATCCCATGGTGTCCTGCCTGTCTGGGCACTTTCTTCACTTCATGTTGCCTGACTCAGGGCTATTGACATCTTTTTCCCTCCCACTCGCACTTGCTTATTGCTGATCGGCTTCACGTCCCCATCCTGTTCCCCTGCAGCCTCTCCATCCTACCATCTCACCACATCAGCAACAGAGGCGACTCTAGCATTTATACTGAGTCCAACTTGTACCTGGGAAGCCAAATAGCAATGCATGGTATTTTGTTAAAGACGAAGTGATCAAGAAAGGGAAATCAAGGGTTGACATATGACCAGATCAAGAAAAATGAGATAACAAGAACTTTGCACTGTGTATGACTGACAACTCCATAATGCCATAGACCCAGCTGTTTCAGGCACAGCTTTTAAGCTATTTAATCTGAATTAACCATTTGAAGTATCTTGGCTTCCCTACCTATTGTCTTACGACCAGACTTACAGTAGTAGAGATGTCTGAGATAATCTATTCAGGTGGGAGGGCAAGAACCCAGTTTTGTTCCACGTAACTCATGCCAAGATAGCAGCTCTGAACGATGGCAAACTTTTAAAGAGAGTTTGTAAATGGTTCTTCAGGACCAGTCTTGCATTTAAAATCTTCAGGCTACATTGATCTTGCGCTGCTGGGGAAAACCAGTTTACTTTCTTCCTTGTTTACATATAATCCTGATTCAAATTTGAGATGAGTAACAGTAGTGGATAGGAAAGTCTGCCCTCCAGTATTGCCCCCTGATCTGCACTTTGGAAATGGCTTCCACAGCAATATACCATGTGTCTGTCACAGGGCTCTGCTGGTGCTTCTGGACAACCACAGTCTTCTCCTTCAACTCGAAAAGAAGGTAAGCTAAGAGAGGCTTTCAAACAAGATCTCACTGAGATACGTTCTTCCCACCTTCCCTCCACATACAGGGACCTGCTGCCATCTCCCCCTACTTCTTGTTCTCTGTGGTACATCTCTTGTGGCTCTTGGCTACCCAAAGATTTTTGTTGTGTCTATCACAGTGTCAAGAAGATTGATCTGCCATTCAGAGGGCTATTTCTGGCTGTATATAAAGATGATTCAAAAGATAATCCTTACCTAGTTTGGTCTAAATTGCCATAATTACCCCACATCCCTCCAACAGGCAGTTTATTCAGGAGCTATCGGAATAGTTCTTATTCTTAGCAGAACAACTATGTGTCCCTGCTAAGTCAGTTGCATTGCTTTGCTGCTGGTGGTGAGTGAGCCAGATGCGACGTTTTCATCATCTCTCAGCTGAAGATGGAGAAGGAACTGAATAATCTCTGGTGGTAAATTTTCTATTTCTCTTTCACTGTCAGATCTGAGCCCACAAGAAAATGTTTGGCTGGTATAGGAGAGTTGGGAAGCAACCACCGAATGACTGATAGGTTATGAATTTAAACACGAGAAAGCCTTCACTCAGAGCTTTGCTAGTTGCTTCCTCCTCTGCTGAGGCGGGCAATCTACATGCTGCACTGGTGTCTACTTGCGGCTGAAGAAGACTCAGAACTTGGCTGCTGGTGTGTGGTCAGGAGGACAGCATCCAAGAGTGAGCAACGTGAGTTCTTATCTGAGGCTAGGAAGAGGATTATTTAAATTCCTCTTCATCGGATGATTGCAGATGAGCATGAGAAGTCACCAAAGGTTTTGAACATATGGGTTGTCCAGCTGTGCTGTGGTGATTCACAGCGTCATACCCTAATTTTGTGCCTGATAGATATTTTACATCATCACCAGGAAGGGCTTTTTCTCCATCATGCTAAAGACATTGTGGACTACCTCAGATGTTTCAACGCCCTCAGTGATAGATGGCCAAGTCAAGGAGATGATGCTTAGCTATTTAGCAATATGTGTGTGTGGCAATATAGTTGTACAAGGCTAAGACTTTCTGCCACATACTTTTCATCAGTGTAATAGAAAGAAAGATCAAGTCAATTATGTCTAATAGTGATTATGCATCTAATTTTTGTTCAGCCAAAACAATGTCAAGGACAAGTTTTTCAAGAGCTTCTGACTTTGGCAAAGAAGTCTTAACTCTTTTTTTCTTTTTTTTTTTTTTCCTTTTGGCTGCTACTCTCATTAATTAACATGATTTGTGCTTCCATTGTGATAAGAAGCACTTCAGAAAGATGCCAAATATAAAAATTAACAGTGAAGAAGAGATCAGACCAAAAGATGCTGGCTGAGGGAGACAGCTAAGCTTTCCCACACCATCACTTTATTGTATTTCTTTCTTTAGCTGGCCCTTCTGTAAGAAGATCATAAATCCCTCAGAGAAGAGTTGAGCCTTGCTGTTGAGGCTGCTAATGTGAATAAAGATCGCTGAATCATCCCCCTGGCTTTCTTACCTATCTGCAGAATATCTAGAACACTTTGAGGGCTGGGGTACATGATGAAAAAAAATCCACCTGACAGTTTGGTTTTAAAGCTCTTCAAAGGTAAACTGTTTCTCTGAACTTTCTGAAACCACAAAACTGTGCAGGAATAATATTTAGATACAGTTCAAAAGCATCCAAATCCCTCTTCAGACTCCAAAGTCTATCACTTGGATGCCACACATCCCTCAAAACCACTACAGAGCTGCACAGACCCATAGATCACATGCCCTTTAGCATATCCTACAGGTAATAGTTTGAACATTTGGAAGTGTATCTCATCCATGGAGCCCTCTTTTTCTAAACCTTCTTGGCAGCCCTTTTAACACTGGGGCGTGGCATCCTTCAGTAGTGTAAACAACTCACATCATCCTTATCAAGAAAGAATGTAAATAACAAATTTAACGAGGCCTAAAGCCTTAAAATAACTTAACCTCTTTTTCCTCTTCACATTCTCTCCCCCATCCAGAAGATTATACCCTCATCTTGTCAGTCCCAACAGCCTTAGAACTAAATTATGTACATTTTATCTGACCTTAATAATTGCTGCTGAAGAATATATTCCATGCTTGCTAGTAAGAATATATCATGGGCTGCAAAAAGTGTTGAGCATGTTGATAATAATTAGTTGTGACTTCATGTAATCTTTAACCAAAGCACTTCGCAATCTGGACAGTCATCCACTCTCTCCCTTTTTCTGTCCCTCCTACATGGAAGCCTTTCTGTTGAATAAACACGGATCTTGTCTTTGACAGTGCCTCTCCTTTACCTTGAGGCCTTTTTTTCAGGTACACTTGAGATCTCAGTTCCTCTAGAAAACACAAAGAGTAAAAAGTTATTGATGGGAGGGAAGGGTAAAATCAACGGAGATGCACAAGGACAGAGACAGAGTGAGTGAGCAAGAGTGCGTGTCTGCAGGCTTCTTAAGAAACTGGAATAAAAAATACAATATTTCTTATTTTCTGTGTGTTTCTTTTCCCTTAATTTATTAATGATATCTGTGCTTCCCCCATCTTTCTGGTACTTGCAGGGCAAAATTAGTTTTGCTGTCCTTTGTAGGACACTGGTAGTGATCAGAGAACTACTCCATGCTGCCAAGCTTTCAAGTCCCATCAACACTCACTCTGTAGTAGTTCTGCTTTCCTCCAACTCCATGTGTGATGCCTCACATCAAGCAAGTCTCTTGAGGAGGCTAATCTTTTCCTGAGCTAAAACCAGTGACAACAATTTATCCAAGATCCTGTATGGCAGAATAATGAACTCATCCTGAGACTGGACTGTAGACCTTACCCTGACAGCACCGTCAGCCATCAATTACTATAATAAGTACATACTCAACCTAAAACTCGTACTGTGAGCAGTTCTTCCTCAGCATTAATACATGCTCATCAACGCAGGACATCACAGGGAAAATATTGGTGGAATTTATATTACTTAGCCTGCGAAAGAAAAACACCAAGTGTAGCACGTGGCTCATTCCTGGCAGTAAGACGGGAGCATACTGAAATGGGATGGCTGGAGTAGTACAGACACTTCTGTCTGCTGTAGACTTGACAAAGTAGCTGGAGAACAAGGACCAGATCATTGTCTGCCTGGAAACCAGCAGCCTTTTTTCACTTCGTTGCTCTTGTTTCCCTGTCAGAACAGTACACCCCACTTGCAGAATACCTGTGCTTGCCAGAAGGAAAGGTCTTGCTCTTTCTGAGATTCTGTTCACTCTGTTCAATTAATTTTATTAACACCCTATAGACTCAGTCCTCAGGTTTTCAGATGAAAACATTACAGCTGTTCACAATAAGAACCATGCAAAACTTTACTAGTGCTTTGTGTGTGTTGTTATTATTAGCCTGTCAGAAAGCCTAGGAAAGGCTAATAAAATGAGCTGTATTTAATCCATCATCCAGATGAATTAATTTAAACAGGCAAAGCTGACTCAGATGATCACAGGGAATTTTGCTAACAACGTTGTACACAAAGGATGACATTCAGTGTGACACGTATGGAAGAGACCAGACTGCCCTACACTGCTCTTAAAGGTGTAAATATGGCTCTTATTGTAGTCCTATTTCTGTATCATCAGTGCTCCAGGAAGGCAGGGTTATGCTACTTCCTCTTTGCAGACATTTTAGCTTCAGACCCATGCCTAAGATCACACAAAGAACCCCTTATTAAAGTGGGAATGAACTTTGGACCTCTTGATTTCCAGTTCCCATCATCATCAGTCCCCTAGTTATCTCAGTCTCCATTAATGCTGAACAGGATCCATACCCAAGTGGCATCCGTAATCCAGGCCGGAACTTGAAGGGAGACAAGGGACAAGTGGGTAAGAGGGGGTGTGGGCTTCACCTCCTGGTGTGCCTCAAGGACTGCAGACAGAGAAGCTGGAGCTCTGGGAGCAGAATTCACTTGGAGGCCCACTGAGGACCAGAAGCTGAATGAGAAAGTCTTCAAGAAACCCGCATTCAAGGAACCTCTCACTCAACTACACTCCTAAATTCCCATTTAAAAACACTATATTGGCGACAGGAGAGCGCCATCGTCCCCCTTTAATGTTCATTTTGTGACAAGTGGGTGAGCAGGGCTCTCCAGACGTGGAGTCTTGTGAGTAGAGTGCGTGATACAGGGTGCAGTAATGAACATGTGCCAAGCACATGATATGCTATGCGGCCAAAGTGCTCAGCTGAAGTTAAAAATCTTTGTGGTGTAGGACTTTGAATTTTTTGTAGCTCTCTGGCAGATTTTACTACTCACTTGGGAAAAACGTCTCTATTTAATCTAGAAAAACTTGTGAAATCAAAAGATTGCTGAGAGGAAGCAGAGGGTAAATGTGAGCAGGTAATTTGTGAATACTGTTCCTCATAGTCTGGCAAGCTCCTTGACCTGGGGTTTGCTGTGGTTGAGATTAGCTGAAGTCACGAAGATCGAAAGTAAACATAAAAAAAAAACCTATGCAGACTTCTCAGGGCATTTCTGGTCTGGAGTCCTCAAAGGGACACCTGCAGGCTTCATCCTAGAGACCCTGCCTGAGAACTGTCATTGCTTTCCCCATTATAGCTTGGCTCAGTAACAAGAAACTTTCCAAGATGAGTCAGTAAAGTACACACAGCATTTTGAAGCAGGGTAATCAACCTGTTATGAAGTATGTAATGAACATTTGTATCACGAATACCGATGCTAGGCTGATAGGGAAGTGTTGATACTATCAGGCCTGGAACAGATACCAACATGATGATGCTGTGTGTTCGACTTGTCCATCTTGGGTGTTCTCAACTGAATGCACCCTGGTCCTACTGACACTGGAAACAAGTTAGACATGCATGGTATGATCAGAAAAACAAGCTTGGCTAATTGTCCTGCTCTAGGCTTTAGTGATAAAGGGTAGTTACCCATGGACAGCTGTGTTTACGTCATTTACATCTATTAGCTCTTTTCCCATCTTTCGATCTTCCTTTCTCCACCCTAGTCTCCTCCCAAATAAACAAGCCACCCCTAATTACTTTTTCCCCGTCAATCCAAGTTTGGCTACGTCCATACTCAAATTCTGTACTTCTGATAATGATACATAGATAATCTTGACCTTATATGACATTACAGGTACTCTCACATAGGCTCTGTAGGCCTTCCAAGATTCCACCCCCCTAGAAGGTCCCCAGTGCTCCCTTACAGTTTTCTGTGAAGTCTGGTTATTCCTCACATAATTAACATTTAACCATCTGTGAAATCCATCCATTCCTGATGGTGCTATATGTAACTTTTGTTGGCTTCTCACACTGAGACCTGTCAAGTCTGGCAATTGCACGATGTTGTGCCCAGCAGTTTCTTATGTCCCGTTCAGTTAGCTCAAAGGCAGGTCAGCACATAGCCATCTGCCTGCAGACTTAAAAAAGTACTACATGATTTTCAGGCAGCCCACGATGTCTACACCAGCTGTGTGGTGCAAGAAATATGTAATGTTATGAGAAAATCTGGACAGAATTGGACTAATATCACCCTGGACCTTACAGAAGCTCTGACAGGAACCCAGATGCATCAGGACTCACAGGCAGGCTGTATTCTCGGCAGGGAGATTTTAGATATTAAGTGGTTTCCTGCATCAACAGGTTGTTAGGTCTGTCACAAAAGCGATTGTTTATGTCACACGTGTGCACAACCAACACTCACAGCACATTGAACCAACCATTTCATGTGAGAAGAACATTTTGAACAACAGAGGTGCCAATGCTCTGCCCCACAGCTGATCAAGCACCCAGCTTTCTGATCACAGCCTTGTGCCAAGAGCAGAGTCAGTCTTCACTAACATCCATACTTTTACTTCCTGTGGCTTTTTGTAAAAGCAACAGACAAAAGTTACTTGTCTGATGAAGAACATAATGTTTTTGCGTGAGTGCAGTACTTCTAAAGTAAAGATGGTTTCCATTCTGTGGAGAGCACTGGCATACACACAGCATAGCCCCTCTCTTACACAACCTTGGCATCCACCCTCCAATCCAAATATGGGATTTAATACCCCTTGCTAAGAAAGAAAATGTCCAGGAGTCAAGGTATGCATGTGTGTAAGATGTAGTAATGAGGGCTAAATGGTCAGCGCAGAAAAATACCTCCCCAA
The DNA here is from genome assembly GCA_013400055.1 of Nycticryphes semicollaris. Classification (NCBI taxonomy): domain Eukaryota; kingdom Metazoa; phylum Chordata; class Aves; order Charadriiformes; family Rostratulidae; genus Nycticryphes; species Nycticryphes semicollaris. Next base: position 779,880 of record VXBJ01007272.1, read on the forward strand.
CAGATAAGTCTCTGCATAACATCCACATTAAGCAGGAGGAGAGTGTTTCATCTGCAGCAGACACACCACAAAAAGGAATTCCTCCCTCCCCAGTGCTGACTGCTACACATCTCAAGAGCTGAGAGTGGCTCACCAGTGGAAGTCAACATCCTCTAAGTCCCTTCTGAAGCCCAGAAAAAGGATCAAGAACATTTTCTTTACCTCTTTAGTAAAATCAGGGAAAGTATAAAAGTAGTCCTGAAATAATTCCTGGATTTGGCTTGCTGCACTAGTTGAGTAGAAATCCAGCACTGCAGTTCGTAGTTCTTGAAAGTGATTCTGCAACTTGGCTTATTATCCCAGGCTCTTGTCCTGTCCTAGACCTCTATCTTGTCTTGACATCTCCTGGTAAAATCCTTACTAGCACTGTCTTTCCCACCACAACAGAGAAAATGGGGAAGATTGTTAGCTTTGTTCTGAAGCTGAAAACACTGTCATCATGCCCCGTTCAGGAACAAAACACATGCGTGGGAATAATGGAGTGTGTAGGTGCGTTCAGCTGTCTGAAGCCAAAGCTAGAGGCAAGTCAGATCAGATTGGCATGGCTAGAAATGTGATGAGGTATAATTAACATTAGATGATTACTTAATTTCACCATTGATTTTTTTTTAATAGAACTTTAAATAACGAAATAAATGAAATTAAGAACCCCACACTTCGTGCCCTGAGTGGTCTCTACTCCCTTTCCACTCTGAGCTCAGCCCAGCAGCCAAGCCCCAGTGCCGGGGAGCACCTCTGAGGGCTCCAGGCTCACCAGCTGCGTGCCCATGGGCTGCTGGAGGCACGTGGTGATTTCACCATGGATATTCCCAGCCCAAAGTGTTCCCTTGCCCTCAGTGCAGGGCAGTCCGGGACTTAAAGCTGTCCTTGGCTCCCAAATTGAACAGTCATCCCTAGAAGAGCTTTGATTCGAAGGGCAAACAGAAAAGTCTGTGGGTTGTTAGCTACTCCTAGCCAAACCACCAGCAGGTCATTAGCTGGCCACTATGTCCCTTTGCTCCCTGCTTCACTGACCAACCTAGGCTTTGGAATGTCTCAAGCCTCACAGCACTTGCTGATGTCCCAGATCAAAGCTATCAAATGTACTACCAAGCACATTTGGCTTCCTGGGGACTTCAGCAATACATTTGCCCTGCACAGCCTTGTGGCCAAAGCGTGTTTGGCAAGGGAAATTTGGGTCACAGGGAGGAAATGCCCAGATGTACAGAAAAAAAACACAACCAGGCTTCAGATGGGACTACCAGAGTCATCCAGAGGGCGGTGAAGGACTTTACTCTTTGCACTCAAGTGATGGCATCAGCCCCCTGTGCTTGTGGATCTGACCATGCAGAAATGGCTCACAAAGCACCTGATGGCTGGGGAGCATGGCTCACTTCCCACTGGCCTCAAGTGCCACCACAGAGCAGTGACTTGCACTACCAGCACCAACTTTTCTATTTGACGGACAACCTAGGCCTCATGGAGACAAGAAAATGACACTTGGCAGTTGTAGCAGGAATCTCCAGCACACCACCAGCCACTGCTATGCAGGCTTCTGCAGCTCATCCAAAGCAGCTCTTGTCAGCAGTCAGGGCTGGAACAGGAATGTTTAAGTCTGCTGTACAAACCTGCCATGCACAACCCAAGTTCTGCCTGTAGTCCTTTCTCCGCACTTCTTGCCATCCATCTCAAGTCCCTCTTTGCTGCACACTGGTCTTGCAGCCCTGATCTGGCACCTCCTGCAAGCCCCTGAACATCCCCACACTATTTAAAAAAAAAAAAAACACAACCACAGGCTTCACCACTACAAAGGAAGCTTGAAAATATCACAGCCAATGCACTGGGGTCTGTGAGAGCAGGATTATTTCTTCGCATCAGGTAAAAAAGTTGTTATGCAGCAAGTCAGTTCCCTGCTCCAGAGCTGGTCCTGGAGGGCCTGAGCAGCCCACATCACTGCTCACTCAGCGCAGACCCAGCATGAAGGGATTTAATTTAAGGGACAGTGTGGATTTCATGCTTACCCTTAGGCTCTTCAGATGGAGCTTGTGCCTTTGAAGATGGGCCCTATTGCCACGGGCAACAGTGGGAACAAAGCCTTGAGGTGCTGACGCAGCGCTCCCCAGGGACACCAAGCCTGGAGTGGGGAAGGAGCTCCCACTGATGCCAGGCAGAGGGAGGTCGGGGAGCTCAGTGTCCACCTGAAGGCTCCCAGCACTTCAGTGGAAGGGGAGCAGGAACAGGGGCTGGCAGTCAGCCACTAAATGCCTGTGGAAACCACCGTGAAGCAACAGCCTTAAAAAGGTTTCCCACCTGGGACAGGCCAAGAAGCAATTTTGGATCCAGGCTCTAGGTCTTGCTTTTCTTCCTGAGGGGAATAAAAGACTTGGAGGAGAAATCAAAACTGCAAAGGAATATGAGAACAGAGATAACATCGGAATGATTAGACCTTCTCCAACAGGTAGTAGACCGTGAAATACAACTTTTGGCAATCCAGGAAGTCTGTTTCTGCTTGAACTCTTTTGTATTGATATTTCCCAATCCTTCTCTAAATATTTAATTAAGAATGTATTTTTCATATTTAAATATTTTTCCCTCCAAGCCTGTATTTATAGATAGTTTAATACAGTTAGTTTTCAGCCAAATTTCCCTAAGACGGTGAAAATCCTTTCAATAGTTGCCTCTTGAGCAGTAGTATGGGCACAATTCACGTGGAGCTGCTGTGTCTTCACTTGCTGAGACATTTCTGTGCATTCACAGTCCTGCAGTGATGAAGGACTTTTGACATTAGAAAATGGCTCAGAGGTTTATCCTGTTCAAAGTCTAAGGTATACCAAAGATCTTTAAGGTCTGTTCCAGGGACTAAGGTCTATAATTCTATGATTATTCACTTAAGATGATTCAGGCAAAAGTGGCTTTTAAAAGACAGTGTCTGTGAAGGTGCCAGACAGGAACTCCAAGCTGTATGTCATAGAGGCAACTTTCAAGTAAGATTCAATAAATATTTACACAGATCCTCTTAAGGTCTTTCAATTTCTACTTCCAATTGCTTCATCCTGGATAAAATTTGGAAAAATACTGGAATTATATTTCCTACATTGCACTTCTCTAGACTTCCAAGTCCAATTTCCCCTCTATTAGAAAAGTCTCCTGTTGAATCAGGTGTCTCTGGGTGGTTAAAGTCACACATACAAAGTACATCCAGAGTTCTCATCTTTGAGTAGTTAATACCCAGCGGACACACTCTTTGGTAACATACTGTAAAATTGTCTCTCTTCACTTGAAAAAAATACCTTCTAGCTCTGAAACTGTTTTGTCTGGACAAAAATCTGGTGTATGCCTTTATAACTGAAAACAAAAATAAACTAATTGGGAGTTTTGTTCATATTTGAAACCTGTAAACAATTAGACTGATAAGAATTTCTAGAAAGACCTGTACGAACCAGTATGCAGTAACCAAAATAATCTTTGTTTAAGACATCCTCCAGAAAGCAACTCTCTAATGCACTACTGATTGAGAATTCCTCTAAACTACTGCAGTTTGGGAATTTTAGCTTCAGGCTACATCTGGTTTTCTAAATAGGTTTTCTAAATCTTTTACTTTGTAACAGCTGTTGATTACATAAATACTAATTGCACCACTGAACAATAGTTGTCTCTATCGAATTGCTCGCTAGATAATGAAAATAGACTGCAGATATAAGGAAACCCATCTTCAGGTTCTTCTATTTTGCTAGGCATCTCCATTCAGAAGGTTTATCCTTTACTGCCATTAAAGCACTCTTTTTATGATAATAAATGAAAATTACTTCACAATTACTTCAAAAGCAGTAATTATGTTTTAGAAACAGTGCCTAATTTCTACTTAGATTTGTTTACCTTTGTCTGGAGCCATTTTCATTAAGGAAATGACATTGTCTGACTGCTGGCAGACCTCCGAAATAAAATGAGAACCCTCATTTCTGTTACCATCGACCGCCATTTCACATCCAAGTATTTCACCATCTTCAGCAGCACACTGTGCAAGTCCCTTAAGGAAAAAAGGTAGAATTTAATTAATAACAGCATTTTTAGGACAGCAAACAATTTCTCGTGTATTGGGTTCCTTCTCTTTTCCGAACAGAAAAGTAAGTGTACTGTGTAGAATTTTTTAACTGCAGGTAAAGAAAATGTACTTACTTAGAACATAGGATCATGGAAACATAGAATAGTTTAGGTTGGAAGCGACCTTTAAAGATCATCTGGTCCAACCTCCTGCCATGGGCAGGGACATCTTTCAAACTGGAAAATCCTTTTATGGATTGAGAATGGAAACTGCAGTCACACTATCTATCCATTTATGCATACCCACTCCTTGGAAGATTCTATATTTTTCATTTCTTCAGCTCAAAATTCCATCTTTGTCTATGTAGCTTTTACAGGGTGTGCGTTTTTTTATTTAATTTATTTAAGTTATTCTTGATTTGGACTTAAAAAGTTGGGATTCGCTTTCCTTCTATCAAATAAGTTGCTGTGGGAATGCATTTAATTACCCAGGGTAAAGAACTCTTTTTGTGATATGAGATGATACCATAGAGTCATGATCTTCTTCAGATTCTGCTTCAGATGAAGAAGCTGCTCTAAGTTAGATAATAAGAGCATCTGTTTTCTTCATTGCGTCACAGAAAGCCAAACCAGCATTTTAGCTTCTATTCACTTCCCCCACCCTCTTTCTGTCTCTCTGATCATTTTTGTTAGCTCCTACAAACATCTACCAACCTCCTTCCAGCCAAACCTCAAAAAGCCCTCCAAGGCTCCACAAGCTTGAGGGGAAAAAAAAGGAATTCATTGGATATTAAAGAGCAGGTGCTGAAAACGGTGTTGGCTTTATGGTATTGCACAATTATTTTCACTCTAACACCCCAGAACATTCCATTCTCTTTTACCCCAGTGGTTTGGCCCACCCCTCCATACAGCAGACACTAACTTCTTTACATGTCCCCTTGCAAACACCTGCCTCTAAAATTACCTGGTTGATTAATTATTCAATTAGACTAAGTTTTCCAGTTTGTCCAGCCAAACAGCAGCTGGTCTAACCAAAATACTTTTCCCTCTAAACTTTGCCTCATTTGTGGCTAACTCATTTTGCATTTGGCCAACTGGCAATTAGTGGTTTCTAGCAATGCTGATAAGGTCTTCTAGCCATTAGTCATCCATTTGCTAGACATTAATACACTGACTGAAATTAAGTGCACTGTGTTTGATTGCTTGGCTATCCAAAGGCAGTCTAGTTACCCACGGCTTTTTTTTTTCTCCGAAGTATACTTACCAAGAAAAATTAATTTCTTATCTCTTTTTTCTTACATATTGCAAAAGGTTACCGAATTGTGCTCATTTCTAAATTACTCATATTTTAAAATATTTGTATTTCTTTGTTGCTGTATTAGCAAATCTTCAAGCTACCTCCTCTGTATTATTTGTATTTTTGTAATGAATCTACCCAAGTAGTCAATAGTTCTAGCTCAAGAAGATTAATGTTTTTCTCTATGAAGATGATGCAATATTGTGTCTGGATTAGTTTATTGCAGGTAGGTGTATTCATACGGCAAAAGAGTTGTTAACAGTGACCAGAGCTGGTGAAGGACTAAAAGATACAACCTCGACAAATTTGATCTCACTTTACTGAGTCATGGGGATAGATGTTAAATTAAAGGAATCAGAGCTGTTATTCTGGGGGCATTCCAGACACTTCTTATTGAGGGAGGTGATTCTCCTCCTCTGCTCTGCTCTTGTGAGATCCCACCTAGATTACTGTCTTCAGCTTTGGAGTCCTCAACACAGGAAGGTCATGGACCTGTTGGAACAGGTTCAGCAGAGAGCCACAAAGATGATGAGAGAGCTGGAGCACCTCTCCTATGAGGACAGGATGAGAGAGTTGGAGTTGTTTAGCCTGGAGAAGAGAAGGCTCCAGGAAGACCTTAGAGAAGCCTTCCAGTACCTGAAGGTACTCTCCCTACAGGAGAGATGGGGAGGGATGCTTTATCAGGGAGTGCAACAACAGGACAAGGGGTAATGGTTTTAAACTGAAAGAGAGGAGATTTAGATTAGATCCTAGAAAGAAATTCTTTACTGTGAGGGTGGTGAGACACTGGAACAGGTTGCCCAGAAAAGTTGTGGAGGCCCCTCCCCTGGAAGTGTTCAAGGCCAGGCTGGATGGGACTTTGAGCAAAATGGTCTAGTGGGAAGTGTCCCTGCCCATGGCAGGTGGGCTGGAGCTAGATGATCTTTAAGGTCCCTTCCAACCCTAACCATTCCATGATCCTATGATCAGAGCTTGAAATCAATGCTACATGTTGCTATCCAACACAGGCTGTCAGAGGTCTAAGTAAAGTGTTTTTAAGTGAGAAACTTGCTTTTCCCATCTAAGCAAGAAGTTGGATCTTAAACGTCCTATGCAATGTTAATTAGTTGTTTTGGCTGCTTCCATGATTACAGTCTTCAAATAAGTGGAGTTATAACATTTCTGTTGGATGTTTGTAAGAAAATTAGTAATACAGTCCTTGGGAGAAAATTATTTAAAGATTTATACTGATTTCAGTAACAGGAGCAACTTCAATGGCTTTGTCAGGTCTAATGATTAGACCCACTGTATTCAGTTTCATCAGCTCACCTTTGGTGATGCCATTGAACATGTAGGGAATGACCAGGACAGAAGGGCCACCATGCCTGGGTGACTCATAGTAAGCTTTTGTTGATGCAGGCAGCAGGGTGTCCTCCAGAAACTCAGTGAAGACACTTCATCCATGACTTCAGGTGCCTCATGCTCTGTGTCAGGCAACAGCAATGATGGTGTAAAACCATCAGGGTAGCTCAGCTTGGACAGGATTGCAGATATGACTCACATGTCACTAATTCCATTAAAGCAAGAGACAGGTTGAAAACTGTGATGGATACAACAAAGTGAAAATTGTGAGGATGGAGAAAAAAAGTAAAGAGAGTACACTGTTATGTGTATTATCACATTGTACTGCAAAGCATTCTCCTGTTCCTCTCCTTAGTTGGAAAAGCACTTACTACCTCTGGGTGGAATGTGAGACTGGTTAGTAAATGGCAAGCAGAGCTATGGTTCCTATGGCTGAAATTTTTCTGGACTTTTTACATTTATTTTTTATGTTTCTTCTTTCAATGATATACTTCAGCATATTCATAACTGAAACAGCACATACACAACCACAGCAAACAAGCGTGAGTTAATTTAATATGAGACAACATATGTCTCATTAAGGTAAAATGCATCTGCTCTAAATCATCGTAGCCACATTAATTGTATCACTGTCTTCTTGATGTACAGATTTATCTAAAATGTTATTCACCAGTTTAGTGTAAATAAGTAAGTAAAAGATTAATTAACATTTTGATCTATTTATGGGAGAATTCAAAAGAAGAAAATATATACAGGAGTTATTATATAGGTCAGATAGTGTTGTCTCTTCTACCCAAACATAATTTATTATTAATACTTTAACATATACTGGTCTAAGTTCAGATAAAATCTAGAATGCCAAAAGGGGTATCCTAATCCCATGGCACTGTTACAAAAATGAATATACCAATCTATAACATTGATAATACTAATAATACAATAGTAATATGCATAATGTCAGTATACATAATGAGCAAAGAAGGAAACAGAAGTCAACAAAATGCATATTAGCACTTTTCTGAATTCCTCCACTGAGTGTGTATCTTTAAATCATCAATCAGTTCACTAGACCTCTCACTTGCTTCATTATACAGCAGTAATAAAACACAGAGCAAACACAAAATTCCCAGTACCCTCAACTCAAATGCCTCAAGTGCACACACACACACACACACACACTGGCGCAAATATGCACATAAAGTTACACACGTACTACCCGGCATGACTGAAATAAGACTTCAGTAAGTAAATGGCCAAAATATTTGATAATTTCTTCCTCCTGCACCCCCTCAATAACTGTTGAAAAGGATATAAATTATAAAAGCTTTTTTTTTATTTATAGTTTTTTAAAAAAAATACTTTTCTAAATATTATTTTAATATTTTAAAAAATAAAGATATGTGACTGTTTGCTAATTATTCCCCATTTTTTCCTGGTGATTAAGTAGCTCAAAGCAGGGCAGTGCTATAATGAGACAAAATTGTCTCTGATCTGTCCAGTGGATCTTGAAAACGGTGATACCTGGCATGACAGAAAGCAACTCACCTGTAGGTAAAACAGAGTGTCCTAGAGCAGAGCTGTTCTTGTAATCTCTTTCACAATCTGAGAGCTGAATATTGACCATATGATGAACACATGCAGAAACCTGGATGCTGGTGGAGCGGAGTGTAACACAATGAAGGACAAGAACACCAGCTCTGTGTGCACACTGGCGTTGCATGAGGAAAAAAACGGGTCTCTGATCTAGCTTTTCTTTCAAAAACAGCTACATAGAAGAGGCATGAGAGCATCCTGCCTCATGGCTTCATGTCGGCAAGATTCCCAACCTCATTTGCACCCTCTGATACGTGTCGCTTCAGACCTTTGCGTGATAAAGAACACATTTCTACCGGGGCATGGGAAGAGGTGAGCAAGTGGGTGTGTGGTCCTACTTGCTGGATGGGGTTAAACCATGACAGCTCTCCAATGAAAATCTGATGTTACTGGCTTGTTGTGATACCCAGTGCCAGATTTGTATTATATTATCTGTGACTGTTGACCAGCAATCACAACAATTGTCACTTGGTGGAGCCAGATTACTCTGCAAATGGAACCTGCCTTACGAGTGGCTCGTGAAAAAGGTCTCAAAGTCAGGATTTTTCAGTAGCACATTNACAAATATGCACATAAAGTTACACACGTACTACCCGGCATGACTGAAATAAGACTTCAGTAAGTAAATGGCCAAAATATTTGATAATTTCTTCCTCCTGCACCCCCTCAATAACTGTTGAAAAGGATATAAATTATAAAAGCTTTTTTTTTATTTATAGTTTTTTAAAAAAAATACTTTTCTAAATATTATTTTAATATTTTAAAAAATAAAGATATGTGACTGTTTGCTAATTATTCCCCATTTTTTCCTGGTGATTAAGTAGCTCAAAGCAGGNCATCCTGCCTCATGGCTTCATGTCGGCAAGATTCCCAACCTCATTTGCACCCTCTGATACGTGTCGCTTCAGACCTTTGCATGATAAAGAACACATTTCTACCGGGGCATGGGAAGAGGTGAGCAAGTGGGTGTGTGGTCCTACTTGCTGGATGGGGTTAAACCATGACAGCTCTCCAATGAAAATCTGATGTTACTGGCTTGTTGTGATACCCAGTGCCAGATTTGTATTATATTATCTGTGACTGTTGACCAGCAATCACAACAATTGTCACTTGGTGGAGCCAGATTACTCTGCAAATGGAACCTGCCTTACGAGTGGCTCGTGAAAAAGGTCTCAAAGTCAGGATTTTTCAGTAGCACATTGGAGAAAGTAAGTTGGGAATCAGGGGACTTAAACCTTTTGAGAAACCAGAATTTTTACAGATTTGCTTTTAGTTACTCTGGCATAGGATAAGTAAAGGTCTTGCCAGCTGAGGGAGCAGCTATTACCTTTTGGAATAGCACAGAAGCGCAGTAGAGACGCATTTTGGTAATTAACATGCAAATGTGTGACATCCACCCAAAAGCTGTTACTTTCTGGTTTTGTATAGTTTAAAGAAGTTCAGACTGTTGACACTGAACTGTGCAGTCTTTTTACTAGTGATATGGGTTTTAAAAGTATTTGCCGTTTTTCCCAATCTTTCTCTTAAATTCTCTTAATATGAGTGAGATGGGAAGTAATGTATTGACAGTGTAAAACCAGACCATGTTAAGAGGCAAAAATGAGAGAATGCCAAACTACAAACAGCTGTATACTGTGCTGAGATTAGCAACTCTTTCCCCACAGTACATTTCTTTCCTTTCCTGTTCATATGTATGGGACATTTTAATTAAAGAAATGTTATTAGTAGAAGCTCCTCTGGCTTCTGATTCTGTGTTATATTTACTCTAATCACTGTGATGGAGCTTGGGGAACTTGCATCACTCTCTGCCATCTTGACCTTCAATGATCAGGAGTTACTGTCAAGAATATGTGGCATTTTTGTGCCTGCCATTTTATCTCTAGCAAGATAAGACTAGACCACGGGCCTACTTTGGAGGACATATCCTGGCTGGCTTATAAACAAAGCCTTACCAGTTCTTCCCATATATCTTTTTGACCTGTCATATCTGGCATTTTGGGAACAGACTATGAATTGTCTCCAGCCTACTATTTTTTTTCAAAGTATATTGAAAAGAAGAAGAGAGCTCTTTTTTTGGTCAGTGACCCCACATGCTAGAAAAAGTTGGTTGGCTTAGTCTGCAGTCTCTTGATGGTTATGTCTTACAAGTGAGATGAAAGAGAACAGGAGAGAAGACAGAGCACTGGGAAACTGCAGTACCAAAGAGCCTGTGGCCCCCGGGAAGGGCATCTCCTTCCCCAACACACTGTGTCAGGTAGATGATGGTTGTGATTTTAATGTTCTTGAGATATTGGCAAGCCTGCAACAGAGCCTGGCTGTGTCATAGGTGTTACCCTATGACACAAAAAGATGAGAAAGAACAGGAACTGCTGGTGTTAACAGCTTTGAAGATTTAAAGTTTAAGTACAAAAGCATATTAAGGACATTATTAAGTTCTACCTAAGATTTCCTAGATAGTTAATTTACTCAATTATTTCTGCATAAATCCCGCTCTTTCAAGGTGGATGAGCACATCATCATAAAAGCAAACCATGCGTGATGAACAATTTAACTTATTACTACGGGTAGCAACAGGACTTTAATGAATAATTGAAAACTACCATATTATCCCTGTCAAGGAAAGCAAATAGAAGAAGTGAAAGATATACCCGCATGTAAAGAATACACCACATTTTATAGAACAGCAGAATGAAATTAGTGATATAAATCAACAAAGATCAAACAAGCAGGACTGCATGACGTAAAGAAGTGACTTTCCCGTGCACAGAAGGACAGCCTGGTCTGTCTTAATGCTGGAAGATGTAGCAGGGGCAGGATGAAAACAGACCATTGGTTCTGCATACCTGGAATAGCTGGAAAGAGACCCTGTGAAAGCTACTCCTTTCCCTAACCCTCCTGCTACTCCTGCCTTTACTAGTCATCTTGACCAAGTGTGCCAAGTGCAGATGGTTTTGGCCCCAAGAAGAGGGTGAAGGTGTTCCTCCCACTCACTGCAATGCCAGATCCTTGCCTTCAGGCTATGAAAGAATTGAGCAGGAACCTCTGCTCCTGGAAACCAGAGCCTTCACCCTGATCTGAGGCCAGCCTCCTGCTGAGAAGCAAGGTGGGCATTGGCCTGGGGTGGAGAGAAGATCTCACCACTACCCTCCACAAATATTGGCCCTCAGCTTAGCTCTGAGGGTCGTGCGGACAGGAGGCAGCAAAGACTGAGGCTGTGACAAGTATTTGAGGTCTGTTCCCATCTCTGGAGGGTCTGCCTGGTACTTAGAAGAAAGTAAACGGACATTTGCTGGCCATTACAGCATGGCTTCACTATCTCTTTTCAAGCTTTAAAGGCTATACTATTCAATGGAGTTCCTCAGCTCGTGAAATCTTAAACACTTATCTCACAGTTTTTACATAGTCACAGAATTTTACCCCCAAAGGGTAAAATATGCTTTTTAGCTGGACTACCTCTCTTCTTTTTTTTTTTTTTTTAATTAATTTCACATCCTTTTTTTTTGAACATTTATCCTTCTTACTGCCCTCAAGTCATTATTTAGCATTTTCCAATCATCAAATCCTCTCTAAACTGAACATTCAAGATTCCTGTGGTGTAGAAGTTTCCTGTTTTTCACTTTAAGTTCTCCAGTACTTTTTGCTACTGGTTTGGGCAAAGCTCCTCTATTTAAACTACAATCTCCCTAGCAAAACTTGTGAAATCAAACAACTGTGGAGAAGAGGCAGAAGGGTAAATTGAAGTAGGCAGTTTCTAAATCCTGTTTATCATACAGTCTGGCAAAGCTCCTCGTCCTAAGGTTTGCTGTAGTTCAGATTAGTTGGATGTTTTTTTTCTTTCTGTGACTTTTGCAGTTTTGGCAAAAAGTACTTTGGAAAGAAGGCAGTCAAAAGAAAAACTTTTAATTTCTCTCTCTCTCCTATAGTTATTTTATCAGTTATTTTTATTCCAGCAGCACATGGTGAGGGTGCTATGTGTCCCCATTCTCCAGCACAGGCTGGGACATGGGGGCTTGGTGTTCCTATGACAGTTTCTGGCACTGTGCAAAGAGGCCAGATGATAAGGACCGAGAGAGGCAGGCTGGCTAGGGAGATAGTTATCAACAAGCTTCATGAGATCCTATGGTTGTATTTGCAAAACCAGTTTTTGCTTTGTTTCAGCTAAAGGTGTTTCATTCCCAGTTTTCACACCTGTGCTACAGTCCCAGGATAAACTGCGATGTTTTAGCTGAAGAAGAATGTCTGAGTTGCAGAATCAAGAAAGCTGCTGGAAAGAAGAATGTTTTTCCTAAACGTGTAATTTACCAGCTTCTCTCTAACCCAGTTTGAAATATAATCTTCCAACCAGCCTGATGTGCAGACACAAATGGATTTCCAAATGAAACAACTACCCAAGTTTTTCAGTGCACTTCTCTGTCTGGACTGCTCCTAGGGACAAGATCAGCCTGTCTGCAGTAGGGCCAGATTCATATCTTCACATACTCTGCAAGTGTCTGACCACTTCAGTGGCTCATCTGGTGGCAGTGGGACTCTCTGTAAGGCAAGGATGAGGGGCTTGGAGGCAGGAGCCATGCAGCAAGGTGGAACACCAGTACCCTTAGGGCCTGTACCCACTGTCCAGATGATGCAGACCTCACTACACATAGGAATAAGCATCACTTCTTCACCAACACTTGACACAACTCTCGTCCCCAACCACAGAGCTGTGTAATTTTAATAAGCTTTGAGGTGAATGACACCAACATTGGACCACTGTTCTTCCTTGCTAGCACTTTAGAAACCTACTTTGTGGATGCAAATGGTCACCTCAGAAAGGACAACATGTTTCTTTGGTCCTTAGGCTTTTACTAGTTTAATTCAGTCAGAACAGACAAGCAGAGGTGACTGGAGAAAAGACATGTTCTAATGTAGCTTAAACTGGTGCTGAGCTCATGAGGGTGAACTGGCTTAAACCACAGGCAGAATCTCCATACAGCTGTTTGTACCTCTTCAACAAAGTCTAACCCATACACAAAATTCAACAGGCTCAACTTTGACAAAGACAAGTTCCCACTGTCCTGGGTAAACCCAGCTCCAAGGGTAAAGGTTTAGCAGGACTGGGCCTTTAAACCTTTCCCTGTCATTGATGCACTTTGTAAAAAAGGTGAAAAGGAACAGAGTTCTCTCACTGATTGTTAAACAAATATATCACTTCTCAATGCTGTTAAACCCACTTCAGGAAAAAAATTAGATGTTCTCCTCAGGAAGATCTCCACTGAAATAAATCATGGGTGTGGCTGACTCTTATATGCAAGTTAGATTTTTTTTACAGTCACCTGATTTCTGAACAGCTTTTAGGCCTAAGACCAACCTGGTCATCATCATTTAGGTCAGCTCTTTAGACAAATAATAAGCTATCACTTATCTCCTCGTTTACAGGTTGCAGGCTTTGTTTTCACCTAATATTTACCATATTTGCACTTAAAATTCTGATACTCCAATGCAGAAGCAGAAGGATACCTTTCTGATGAGATAAGGCATTATATACGCAGAAATACACAGAGGAGGGAAATGGAAATCATTTTTTCAACATCTCATTTTAAGAAGGGGGATTAAGAAAGCAGTTTAAAGTCTTGGGTCTTATTATTAGTCATCAGTTACTTTACATTATACAAAAATGAATCCTGGGACCCTATGTCCAGTGGGCCTGCAGTGACGTGACAGAGGCAAAAAAAAAGGGAAAATTCAATACAAACCACTCAGTATCCTATTCAGGGACATGAGGGAAGCTCAGAGGGAAGGCAACAAGCAGATTTCTTAATACAATAATATTACATCAACTTCTAAAATTAGGGCCAAGCAAATTAAAGCTCAGAATATGCTCTTATGTTCAGCTCTGGACTACTTAATATCTGGTCCAAGAATAATGCAGTCCTGAGCCACCCCACAGCTTGCAACAGCAAAGAGTGAGGTTTTCATAACTCATCCTTAACTCATGCAATAGGAAAAATCTGCTCCCTTTCACAAAGAATGTAAGTTTTTGCAGTACTTTTAGAGTGGTGGCAGTTTCCATTCTATGGAGAGTGCTGGTAACCACCTAGAATAGTCTTCCTTCTCCCAAGACCTTGGCACCTGACCCCCAATCCAAGGGCAGAAGCTACTACTGCATGCTGAGAAAGAAAATGCCCAGGAGTCAGCATGTGCATATCTGTGACATGTAGGAGCAAAGGCCAAATAGTCACTGCAGATAAGTGGTCCTTCTTACTGCTCAACCTCTCTGCTTAAAACAAGCATCAAGCAGGAGAGTTTCACCTGTAGCAGACACAAAATGTCAGCAGCTGAGAGGGGCTCACTTTGCAGAAGTCAAACATCTTGACTCTGAGGAGGTGAAAGTCTCTTCTGAAGCTCATAAAAGGGGAAAAAAAAGAATCTTTTTCACTTCCTTGATGAAAATATTACTGAGCTGTGGAGGGATAAAAGTGCAGCATCTCAGCTCATGGAAGTGATCCTGAAACCTGGCTTATCAGTTCAGTCTCTAGTCCTGTCCTAGTCTCCTATCTTGTCTTGACATCACCTGGTTAAAATCCTTATTACCTCCTTCTTTCCCACCATAAAAAAGAAATGGAGATTGTTAGCTTTGTTTTGAAGTTAAAACACTGTCATCATCCCGAGTTCAGGAAAAAACATGTGTGGGAAAAATAGTGTGTAGGTGCATTCAACTGTCTGAAGCCAAGGCTAGAGGCAAATCAGATCAGCATGGCTAGAAATGTGACAAGGTATAATTAACATTAAATGATTACTTAATTTCGTTTTTTTTAAACTTTAAATAAAAATGAAATTAAGAAGAATCCCACACCTCATGGCCTGAGTGGTCTCTACTCCCTTTCCACTCTGAGCTCAGCCCAGCAGCCAAGCCCCAGTGCCGGGGAGCACCTCTGAGGGCTCCAGGCTCACCAGCTGCGTGCCCATGGGCTGCTGGAGGCACGTGGTGATTTCACCATGGGTATTCCCAGCCCGAAGTGTTCCCTTGCCCTCAGTGCAGGGCAACCCGGGGCTTGAAGCTGTCCTTGGCTCCCAAAATGAACAGTCAGCCCCAGAAGAGCTTTGATTCAAAAGGCAATCAGCACCTCTGTTTCAGCATCGTGTTTTGGGGATATAGACTAGAAATGGATCAGCCAATTTGGGGGTTTATCCTTGGGCTGAGTGCCAAGTTGTGCAAACACACAACCTGCAGGGTGCTCAAACCCTTCTCCTCCTGGACAGGACAACTGCTCCCACAGACTCTCAGTTCTCCCCTGGGTCTGGGCAACAATATTCACAACTTGCAAACTCTGGTGACAGGATACTGCTGAGAACAGACAAGTAAATGCCAGGTTTTTATAACAACCAGATGCTTGTTTCAATGCTACAGACTCGTAACAAAGAGTACCTGGCTGCTCAGCTTGGTGCACAGGCTTCAGGGGCAGTAGATCTGTCGCTGTTGTCACCACCCATTTCCTCCATGCAGACCTTTGTGATCATCTCTCTGTAGTTCTTGACCTGAGTAGAAGTCTGTTCTGGTGCTCCTCATCCCATCTTTCATTTCAGCAGGACCTCTAGGGATCTGGGGTACATTTCTTCTGCACACACGTGGCATTGAAATGCACAACTGATGTCAGGGCCTGCTTTCACAGGGTATGTACGGGAGTTGAGGATCTGTTTGTCCTGCAATGTTGCAAAGGCTGGGGTTACGAAAAGAGCAGCATTTACTGGGTGGATAAAAGCACTCCCTCTGAGAGCTGCAGGCTGCCACGTCTCCTGCAAAGCGTAAGATGGGGCCTGGCACTACCAGCCACACCAGGTTGGTGGGCTCTCCAGTGGCTACCTGGTAGAGACTTTACCTGGGCACCTCCTTGTTGGGAGCTCACTCACTATGCTGCAAGACAGGTAGTGACCTGGCAGTGGCTGAGAAATCCTCCCCTCTTGACATCTTTTAACTCTGTAAGAGAACAGGATTTAGGATATCTATACATGATATATAAAGAAGCTGCTGACTAAATGGAAAAGCACCTTGTTCACTATCCAGACAGATGCAAAGATGGGCTTCCTCCCTGAGGGACCTGCCTGTGTCAGAGCAGAGCATTCACAGCCACTCTATCCTACAGGGGAGACTGAGGGCTACACCCAGGAGTGTGGACACAGAGAGCAAAGAGCTCACTTTGGGAAGAAGGAGCAGCCAGTAGCTTTGGAGCGTGCTCTGGGACTCAGGAGACCAAACCATCCTCCTTGCCCCACCACTTTTTGCCAGTACTAAGACCTAATTCAGACCCCCTGAGAACATTCTGAGGTGCTTAACCATGAGCTGTAGCTCTCAGCACCCTAGCAAAGCCCATTGCTCATCCCCTTGTGCTCAGTCTTTTTTGAAATATTTGGGGCACCGAGTATTTCTCCGCCTCAGATATCTAGCGAGAGGGTGTCTACAAATTTCATTTGTCATCCTTAAACACTCTCTTGGAGTTGATGGCCCATTCCCTCTTCCTGCTTCTCCAGCACCAGCAGCTTGGACACCTCCTGCTCCAGGTTGGGATCTCAGCCTTCATGCCTGGCTGGGAATAAGTCACTGCTAGGTGCCACTAGCCAAACTGCTGGCAGAAACAGCTACTTGGCAAGGTGATGCACAACAGCCATTAGCTGCCCACTGTCTCCCTCTGCTCTCTGTTTGGTCAAGCAGCTTGTGATTGACATTTCCTTCTCATGGGAGGGCTTGCCCTTTTTTTTTTTGTGGACCTTAAGCAGCTGTGGCAGCTTCACTGGCTGACCATGTAGTGCATACACCACACCTCCAGCCCCTCAAGACATTTGCGGAGAAAGTGACCCAATTCTTACCCATCGGCAGAGCACAGAGAAATGCAGGTTGTGTTCTGCTCTCTGGGGTCAAGCTGGAGTACCACAGGCCACATCTGTACAGGCAAAAGCAGAAGAGCAAAGGTATGTTTTGTTCCTCGGGGAGCTCGGCATCTTGGAAGCTCTCCGCTGCTCATGTCCACTGATTCTGAGCAACTTTCATTTTTGTGTCAGTCACCAATCACACTCTTGTGACTTTCGTGAAAGCAACCAACAGTACTTCCACACTTCACAGGAGCAAGGAACAACTTCACCAAGACCACAGCCTGGCTCTCACTTTTTGCCATTACCCGCAGCTCTGACTTCAGGGGGCACAAGATTTTGCCTCTCAGATCCATTAATTATTTGCAGCTTTATTTTTTTTTAAATCTGACTACACAGGAACTCAAC
Source organism: Nycticryphes semicollaris (assembly GCA_013400055.1). Lineage (NCBI taxonomy): Eukaryota > Metazoa > Chordata > Aves > Charadriiformes > Rostratulidae > Nycticryphes > Nycticryphes semicollaris. The sequence continues at coordinate 797,419 of VXBJ01007272.1, forward strand.
ATACTTCACTCTTTATCAAGTCAGGGCCCCAGCTTGAAGGGTGCTAGCCTGTAATTTAGTAATGCGAAAGCAGGAGATGATAGTTGACCCTTCAGCCTTTCTCTGTGTCTTCCTTACATTTTAAACACCACAGGCCCTCAGAGCACACTGGCTAAGCAGGCCCTGGTTCAACACACAGCCAGAGCCATGCTGTTTGACAAAACTGCATCTATCACAGCTGCTCTCTTGCCCCTTTGTAGGCACCGACCCAAGCTGCAAAGTTGGCTTACACTGCCATTTCCCAAGAAGGCTATTTCTGGAGAAAGAGAATAATAGTCTAAAGCCAGCATGCATGTTTTCTTCATGAGCAAACAAATCTAGGATTGTCTGGACCATGTGAAGACCCTGTGCATGTTGAATTGCTCACCCCTGGGCAAGCATTTCGTTATGATCTTTGCGTTTTTGTAATAGTGCTGTTTCCTCTTTCTTTCTTTCTTTCTTTCTTTCTTTCTTTCTTTCTTTCTTTCTTTCTTTCTTTCTTTCTTTCTTTCTTTCTTTCATCAGTCTCCACTTTTTAAGTGCTTTATCCACTTGCCAGCAATTGTCTCATCCTCAGATATTGCTGTATTTGTGGTTTTTTTCAGGTATTTAACTCTTTAACTTTTTACTTTCCTGGGCTCCCTGCTTCTTAGACAGGAGAATATGTCTTTGAGATTTCACTTTGGACGTGTTTTCAGCCCTAGCCAAATCCTACTGCAACTTCATATGCACATTCAGGTATGCCCAAGCTTTCATTTCCATTTTAAACATTACATCAGGCAGTGAAGCTTTCTGTCTCTATAGATTTTCCAGCATACACAACTTTTTCCTCTTTTTGCTCCTGACTCTGAGCAGGGAGATATCAAAGACCTCACAGCTACAAGTAACAGGTTTTTTCCCTTTAAATACTGGTGGGTTTCTATATTTTGCAAAACTGCTTTCATTTCTTGCAACTAGAGAACTTCTGTTCAGAGAGACAATGCTTTAAAGCTACCCCCATACCTACTTGGACAGCCTCTTGCAAATTCCAATGGCATTTGTGGAATGACGCACTTGTGGTTTTGCCATTGATTTGCTCAGGTCCTTTTCTACTTTTTTACATTTTGTTTTCCACACACAATCCACTATAGGTTATCTTGATTTCCCTGAATAAGGCCACACTTGTTCTGCACACTTGTACTACTTTTCCAAGGCACCACAAGTTCAGGATGACCTAGGAGCCTTTTTTTTTTCTCCCTTTGGGACCTCTGTCTCCAGGATCATTCAAGTCTTTCAGTACTCCTTGACCTCAGAAGTCTCAAAGCTCTCATAAATGATTCAAAGGGGCTTCCTTATTTGCTTTTTGTTTGTTTGCTTGCTTGCTTGGTATTTTTTTAATTCTTCTTGAAATCTGCTCTTTGACCCTGGCGAATAGCAATCTGTTTTCTGGCACATCTTCCTTTGTGCTTACTAAGGTCACTTGAGTTAGTACCTGCAGGGCCACTGCCTCCCCCAGACACCGGCATAGAATCATAGAACGGTTTGGGTTGGAAGGGACCTTAAAGACCATCTAGTTCCAACCCCCCTGCCATGGCCAGAGACACCTCTCACTAGACCAGGTTGCTCAAAGCCCCATCCAGCCTGGCCTGGAACACTTCCAGGGATGGGGCATCCACAGCTTCTCTGGGCAACCTGTTCCAGTGCCTCACCACAGTAAAGAATTTCTTTCTAGTATTTAATTTAAATCTCCCCTCTTTCAGTTTAAAACCATTACCTCTTGCCCTATACTACACTCCCTGATAAAGAGTTCCTCCCCATCTCTCCTGTAGATCCCCTTACAGGAGAGAAGGAGAGAAAAACATGCTGTGATCAATCTGGAAATGAATCTTCCTACATGGTAAACTGTAAAAAAGCAGTGCAGTATGACAAATAGAGTGGAGGGACTTTTGTACTAATCCTTTACTTATATCAAAGGTGATGTATCTGCAGTCACTCTTAATATGAACATGCTTCATTTTGAGACCACTGATGCTATTGGGAAGACCACACAGCACACGTGATTGGGAGTATATGACACACGACTGTTTAACGTTACACCTTAAGCTCATACTGAGAAAATCTTCACAAATGGCTCAGTTTTCAAGGGGAGAAAACCCTGATCCACCGTGACTAAGAGGAAGGGGAACCTGCAGCCATGTGGTTAACAACAGGCTGAGGATGCAGGAGACAACTCACAACAAACCAAGACCATGCTGCTGATGGCAGTGCCAGTGCTCAGGGGACAGAACCGACCAACTTTTGTGTCCTTCTCTGCAGCGATAGAGATACACTGAACCAAACATACGTTGCTGCCACAATACTGTTCTTCTTCACAGACCTCACACTATTTTTTGAAAAGCACAAAGTCTGAAAATGCCACAGCCAATGTGCTGCGGTCTGTGGGAGCAGGATTATTTCTTCACACCGAGTAAACAAGTTGTTACGCAGCAAGTCAGTTCCCTGCTCCAGAGCTGGTCCTGGAGGGCCTGAGCAGCCCACATCACTGCTCACTGAGCGCAGACCCACCAGAGGCTTTGGCAAGACTCCCTCACTCGGGTGCTTAGGCCGAAGTGCTCAAAGGGACAGTGTGGATTTCATGCTTACCCTTAGGCTCTTCAGATGGAGCTTGTGCCTTTGAAGATGGGCCCTATTGCCACGGGCAACAGTGGGAACAAAGCCTTGAGGTGCTGACGCAGCGCTCCCCAGGGACACCAAGCCTGGAGTGGGGAAGGAGCTCCCACTGATGCCAGGCAGAGGGAGGTCGGGGAGCTCAGTGTCCACCTGAAGGCTCCCAGCACTTCAGTGGAAGGGGAGCAGGAACAGGGGCTGGCAGTCAGCCACTAAAAGCCTGTGGAAACCACCGTGAAGCAACAGCCTTAAAAAGGTTTCCCACCTGGGACAGGCCAAGAAGTGATTTTGGATCCAGGCTCTAGGTCTTGCTTTTCTTCCTGAGGGGAATAAAAGACTTGGAGGAGAAATCAAAACTGCAAAGGAATATTAAATACAGAGAATAGCTGAAAAAAGGAGACCTTCTCCAACAGATAGGTGACTGAAGTAGGGAAAGCATGAAGAGATGTGAAGCTCCTGTCACACCACCCCTCTCTAGACTGGGAACGGAAAAAGAAAGAAAGGCCATTCCCATAAAAAATGTAATTGAGTGAGACATAATTCAAGAGCCAGTTCACCAGAGGGAATTAAGTTTGGCTGATGTGAACAGTGGGGAAGTGAAAACCTTCGGCTGGGTGCCTGAGGGACGGGAGGAGAGGAGATAAGATATGAGGTGGGTGATGAAAGGGATGCAGGAGGTTAGAAATGTGAACTGGTAAGAGCTGGTACATCTTTGTGCAATGGGTCCTACTTCTCCCATTCCAGCAGGCCTGAAGTGTGCAACAGAACTGACAAACAGGCAAACAGGGACTACAACAAAGAGGAAGAGACACCAGGACCATTTTTCAGTTATAAGCTTTTTCTTTTTAGAATTCAAGCTTACACAGTTATCTATGCCCACTATATTCATAATTACATTTTAATATCTGCATACAAAAGCTATGTAAAAATTATTTTCTTCCCCCAAATATACAAATTTTCTCTTTAGATAGTTTAAAACATTTGTGATCACAGATTTTTTTTTTTTTTTAATATATTTCAGGCTGAAAAAATATTACCAATCTAGCATAACTCTTAACACTGTTTGCAAAAAAATACATCATCCAAGGTACTTTGTTTTTTACTGTACGGTGTAATGTTTGCCTTACCCTCAGGGCATGAAACTGATATAAAAAAATAAGCCAAATAAGCAAACCCCACAAACCTCATAGACAAAGTAAGAAGTCCTCCCAACCAACTTCGTAAAAACAAATAAACAACCCAAACACCCTTCTCTTCAAAAAAAATATGAATAGCTAGTTTGATGTCTTTATGAGCAAACTAAAACTGGAGAGTGCTACGGAAGTAGGAAAAGAGGAAAAGAAATTACAGTATGTCAGCTATTTCATGCCCTGATACTATCTTTACCAACATTAAATGTGTAATTAAATAAAGTGTCTTTTAATGTTTTACATTGTGCTCAGTAATTTACATAAATTTAATCTACACCCGGGTGCTGATGTAGATTTACATTTGATTGTCTTGTGCATAAACAAGGTTAGCTTTGAAATAAGGTAAACTGTGCAATGGACAGTCACAAACAACTTATTACCTGCACAATATTGCTTTTTGAAGGCGACATCAGTCAATGTGGATACACACAAATAATGCATACTCTTTGCATTTGCTAACATCTATACGACACACCAAAACTTTGTGATAAGGCCAAACCTTTTTTTTTTTGTTGTTGTTTTTAATTTTAAAGCAAAAATATACCATAGTAAAAAAATGTGCTCACACCGCTTTGAGTCTTTAAGTGGAAAATAAATCTCTATCACACTAGAATAAAATTCTCTCTATAAAATTTAAATACGGATCACTTCATTGCTATATCAAAAGGAAACGTCTGGCAATCATTTCCAGATGATCACAATAACAAGACACATCAAGAGGTCCTGTCGCCTCTTCCTTTGTGAAAAGATAAATGTTGTACAGGTTCAATTGCTCTCACAGTGAGAGGAATACGGTCCTTGGTTGTGGATTTTGATTCCGTCAATGAAAAAGGTTTAGCCTTAGGAATGCTGGCTACATCTCAAAACTGTAAGACTGATTTTTATAATTTATGATTCATGCAGCAAAAAGTCAATATGACACATACAGGTTAGAGTTCCATAGCATAAAAATACAACACTAGCAATGACATGCTCCACTTGTGATCAACAGCCCTGTCTTGGCAGATTTCTGATATAAATGGTCTCTCTGGACAGTTTTTTTTCCTCTTTCCAATGCCTGCCTCTGAAGAAGCAAGCAGCCTGCTCAAGGATGGTTTGGGACCTTGGAGGTCTAACTCTAACGTCTACATTTTGGCAAAATGTAAACAAAAATTATTATCACACACTATATATGTCATTATAAATATCATAACTTAACTGAGATTACACATGAAATTAATATCTAAATGCACGTGTTACTCAGGGCAAAACTGTGGATGGTGACAATCAGGTTTGACAGGAAGAATCTTCTACGTAAGACCCACATGGAGACCACAAAGCAAACATGAGAGTTACATGGCACCATCAGAAACAAAACAAGACCCTGGACTGCACTGGGAAGTGCATGTTTGTTACTTCACTCAAAAGGCCAGTTACTACAAAGGGTGCTGACTGCAGTACTGCTATCTGCCACTCCGACGGTTGATCCAGTGGCTCAATCCCACAATGACTCAAGACAACAGATATTTAAAAGCAAGTATGTCTTTGCAGGCCTATGGTCAACATCCACTGCTAAGAGTCTGCAAGACCATCCTCAAGGTGTCCTGGTTTTGCTCTCGTGATCATATAAATCAGGAATGGTACTGAAGGCGTCAATGAAATCACACAAAACAAGACGGGTAGGAGATCAGGGACCATTAGATGTCAGTACATCAAATCTGTAAAACTAAGTACTTGGTCTTGTTTTTCAGTTGAGGAATACTAACCCCTCTGTGTTCATCAGGGCCAGATTCCAACTTCTCTAAAAAGCTAGAAAAATACACTGACATATGTCCTTTCTGCTTAAAGCACTGCCAAACCTGTGACAGTCAGTTGCCTGATTTTAGGCACTTCAGTCCTCTGCAGTCACCTAAGGAAAGAGGCCAGATTTTAATGAACCCCGATTAACCACAACTCCAAACTCCATCAGCATCTTGGGAAGTCAGGCTGTTGGCTCAGTTCCCTAAACGAAGCTTACATGCCTGAATGCAGACAACCATTTATGCAGGCTGTGCTTGAAAACTTTGTAACTTGCCACGGTAGACCCTGGGGGACAAGCTGCTGTGTAAGCAATTATTTTTACAGCAGCCTGTGTGGAAAGTCTTAATTCTCAGCACTCAGAGAATTGTCTGAAACTGCAGTTCTGTTCAGAGCATTTAAATTTCTTTCATCTCTTGCTGCTTCCTCAAGTCAACCCGGTAACTCTCACTTTTTTTTTCTAACCTCTGATCTTTATTTATTTTTTGATAAATGTAGTCCTGACAATCCCAAGTGTTACAAGCCAGTTATGAGGTCCCCAGTAGTTATGAGCTAAGTCCCTGTTGGGTAGTGACTTCCCACCTAAATAATTAACAGTTAGGGTACTGATTTTCTTTATTGACCAAAGGATAAGAATTATTGACCTTAACAACAGACTGAACCTCTCAAGTAGCAGCACAACACCAGGAAGCAAAGCTCTGAAAAACACACGAAGCATCATGGACCTCCTAGTAGTAAGATCACTGTGAATACTACCAGGAGAAACGTGATAATTTTTCTCCTGGGTCTCATCTGCAGCACAGTCAAAAACTTGAATGCTAACTCAAGCTCACCTTTAGCAACCAGGTGAGATAACTGGACAGGCTTCAGGAAGAGCTCCATCCCCAGACCTGTAGCAGAACAGAACTCCAAAAGACATGCACGTTTCTTTTCTCTCTGCAAGCCACTGTGGGTGTAGATCCAAGTAACAGATTATCTGGATTTTTGCTTTCCCTATATGCTACTGGTTTCCTATCAAGCCAATGCTGAATCAGATATCTAGCATCCTTTACTGACTATGGATGTTGCATATCTGAGATTCTGGCTAAGCACACACGAGTTTGTGATGAACTCGTCTCTTGTTCCAAAAAGCTAAAATGCTTCTAACTCCTTGTCCCCAAGAAACAGTTCTCTACAAGGATTTTGGATAGAAACTGATGTTGTTAACACATATGCTTTGAAATGGAACAAACACAGCCTGCAACAGCGGTTCCTCAACTTCAGCAAACATTTAGGAACAAATTTCCAATGGTCTGTCTTTCTTACTACCTGAAAAGAAACTTAAGCCTGAACACCTCACTGTGTTTTATATTCTCACAAAATTACGAGTACAAACCCTTAAATGATAACATCAGCTCTCACAAATGATCACAGGTCCATCAAGGAACAGGGGGAACAAGATTCCACCTCCCTGAAAACGTAGCCAATAGCACTCCAAATGTTTTATCAATGATGTAGGGAAAGAGGGGAGGAAAGGTTTTAACCCCTGACACATACATACTGTGTTCCACCTACAAGGTAAGTTTTCCTGAGTATCATGCTTTCATGAGGGGATAAACATATAACATATGGGTTTAGATACAGGTGCGGGCCATGAGCTTTCAAAGTCAACACATCCACCCTAACAATGCCCACTGACTTGCCAGGCAAATATATCAATAAATAGCAGAGAAAGAAACTGGTACAAATGAATGCATAACACAAAAGAACATGGGATACAAGGAAGTGTGAAATACAAGAACTAAGCCTCTGGTTCCCAGGAAGAACAGAAGGATGCTTTTGATGTATCATACAAATTCAGAGAAGGGTTTAACACCAAGTTTATAAAACCCAGGGACAACACCCCTGAATGAAGATGGATGACAGAGAGGAACCTCTTCCTATAATGCCCTCATCACCGACCTCCAAACATTCCAGGATTGTGAGTACTGGCTTGCAGATTTCGGCAGCAGGACATCCTGTCATTGCTCAGTTCAGTTCCTGCTAGTGCAGTTGATGGAAATAAATTAAAGGAATCAAGAGAGAATCTAGCCAAATGAAACACACACAGACACCAAAGAGAGAGAATGCAGCTGATCAACACATAGAAATGCACACACTCACAGGAAAGGGTGAGAGAAGGACAGAGAAAGAAGATAAAAATATGAAAATATGTTTAAGACATCTGTTGAAGATTTGTAATCATATATATATAAAATTATATATATACGTGCATATAAACTTTATATATATATAAAACAAAAGATTACTGCCAAGCAACACTATTTGTATTACTGGGGTAAAGCTGTACAGCCTTGAGTGTTGTTACTAACACAGTTGGTTCTGTCCCATCTGAAGGTCACCCCGTATGTTTCATTCTCCTTGTCCTCATTCTGTGATCACTCACATCCCTGAATAACTCGGAGGAAAGCCTGCTATCCCGACAGAGAGCCTTCTCCTTCAGGGTGACGAATGTTCCATTCACCTGAGGAAAAGCAGACCTCTCGGCTCTCAGGAAAAGTACCTCAGAGGATCAAATTCCATACCCCCTGTAGCAACAGACCTTCCAGTGAAGTTACCTGGAGTTCAAATGTAGTAAGAACTGAAGGATCTTACTTTCTTATACACATGGAAAAAATATATGAGTCAGTCCCTTCTAACACTCTACATTATTAAGTACTTGATTTATGGGGCACAATTAAACCATATCTCCTGGAACAATCCTCAGATAATGACGGGATCTTGATGATGATGAAGATCCTAGACCATAATGGTGATAGTTACAATAGAAACAACCATGAAGACTAGAAATTTCATCTCATGAATTGCTCATTTGTGCCCTGCAAAATGAGGTAATACTAGACAGAATTGCCAGGGTCAGACTAACAATAGCTGTTTTAACTTGGAGGCCAATTTATTTTCTGCCACTTCAGTTTTCCAAGCAATGACGTGTGTGAGCTGGTGACCACGCAAGTGCTGGTGAATGAGACTGGTCTGTTTGTATTTTCACTGTTAAGCTGTCAAAGCATTCACATCAAAGGACTGAAGAACAAATTGCAATAGTCACAAGTACCCGCATTAAAGGGATGTTTTCATCCATGTGTATACAACTGCCCCCCAGCAATCCCAAACAAAAACCCAAACAAAAAAAAACCCCAACCCAACCCCACCTCAAGAAACAAGAGAATGAAAGAAGAAGAACAAACAGAGGTGAGAAGAGCCGGGCAACGGGATGAAATGAGAGCCAGTAGTGCGATGGGGGGTGAGGGGTGGGGGGGAAGGACGTGCAGAGAACTGCTCCAGTCTCTTTAATCCTCAAACACTTCCAGGAACAATGGAGGGAAGAGTTCTGTGGGGCACTCCACCTTCATGTGCAGGAAGCGGCTGGCATGGCAGGCTCCAATCATTCGCAGGTCTGTCACTTTCATCAGCAGTTTTGGCCAAAAGTGTGAAACATGGTGTTTTCTGTAATTAATGTAGTGTTCAAATGCCAGGAGGAAACCCTCTTGACACTTCTCTATCCTCTCCACGCAGACAAGGCCGGGGCGATCTGTAGATAAAAAGAAGTGGAATTCTTATTGTTACTTACTTACCTTAATGAATTCCTGATCATAAATCAAGAAAAATAGGATAATTCCATTGCTAGGAAAGAAAGGATGAAGATGAAGGACAACTGGCTCTGCCACAAACAACTTCTTTGACTCTGAGCACCTCACTTATGAGTACTATCCCTGTGAAAACAAGGAGATAATATTTCCTTACTTCATCCCTCACCTGCTTTGCCCATTTAGAGGATAGCTGTTTGGGAAGTGTTTCCTTACAGTAGCTAGAGTAACAGACCCCTGATCTCAGCTAAGGTTTCTATCTATACTTTTCTGTAAAACAACTAATAAAGAAAAAAAAATTCCTTGTCAAATATCTAAATTTTAGTTCTTTCCTATCTGTTTCTCTGCAGATTGACCAATGCTTTGATCAGGCTTTGATCCATGGGTGAGCTGCAAAAGAAACTGTTCCGGAGCACTAAGGAACAACAAAGGCCCAAAGTTTGGCCAATTGTCTCAATCAGCACCCAGATGGGTACTGGGAAACCTCCTTTCACAAAATGCTCTTCAGAATCCACTGCTGGGAAAGCAAGTCCTCTGAACTATCTTCTGAAACCCTTTACTTGTGCATCACTGTGTAGGGAACTAAAAAGAAATCAAAATGTTTTGCTTGGGAAGGTCAAGTGCTGTGCTGTGATTAATGTGGAAACTTTTCTGTCTCAGACACAGTTAATGCTTGTAAATCACTGTCTGTGTATTGTTATTCAGTGCCCAATCTTCAAAGTGGTCTTATAACAAAACCTTGCCAAATCTGCCACTGCCCAAGGATGGAATTTCCTCTTTGGGCTGGCACCATCAGTGGAAGCATATTTGAAAACACACTTGATCTGAGAAGGTAAGAAACTCCTTGGAAATCATATGAAATGGTCTGTGCTGCTTCTGTATCGTGCCACCAAGAGACCAGTTGCAAATGGTCCCAGTGTGAAGAAACAGCACAGCTCTCAAATGCTCATTAGCAAGTGGTGGTGCTGTTAAGTAGGGAACCAAGAAGGCAGGTCAAACTAAGCACGTGAGACTGATGGCAATGTGTATGAACTGTTCTTCCTACCCAGTGCACAACAGCAACTAGGGGAAAAGGGAACTTATTGTAAGGACAACTGTTGCTAAATTATCAGTTTTTCATTCCACTGGCTCAGAATCAGGTCTGGTTTCTTTCTGATCCCTGTCTCCTCCTCAAGTTCTAACTTGAGCACAGTGTGTTTCCAAAGTCACTTTTATGCCCATCTTTCTGCATACCCTGATTTTTTTCTCTAGTGCTTACCAAACCAGTTCTAAGCTGCACTGGGGTTTTGACAGAGAACTTCTCCCACGTTGCTCTGGTCAGCACTGCAAGATCTAACGTACCCCATTTCTTTTAAAAAGAGGCTTGTGACAAAAGGCTAAAGAGTTTCAAAATGGTTGGAGTCCCAATATATTTCTGTTCTCACCTGATGACATGAGCAGAACAGCCTGAAGAAGGGCAACCTCGGTGTCATCCAGGTTGAATGAAGAAAGAGACATGCCCAGGTCAAAAATGGCATCAGACACTACGCCAAGACCCCCATTTTTCAGTTGGCCCCTTGTCACCGCCATCTCCCCATTTAGTGTTAAAGTCTCACTCTCGGGGTCATAGCGAACTGCTGCTCGGAGGGACATTATCTCCATGCAGCAGCCTTTCAGAAGGATGATCTGGTCTTCACATGGCAGCTGCAGAAATTATAAACAGTAAAGAGAAAGATGTGCTTTTCAAACTGAGTTGGTCTTAAAACTACAACAAATCCATGAGCACAATGTTGCAGTTCACACCCCAGGACACTACCCTCCAAACACACCGCTGACCGACTAGTTCCAGTGCACCGCAGGAACCTCCAAGACTCGCATTCCTGCCTCCAGAAACTGCCAGCAGGTTAACATCCCCACGCACCCTTAGGAAATCTAGTGGTGACACGGGGATAGGCAAGTGATCCTGGCCAAGATACTCAAAGCAAACCAAGCTGGTTCGGATGCCGAGGTGAAGCAGCTCAGCTTTCAGAAGTGCTGCTCTCCATGTGACTGCTCAGGTTGTGGGAGCATTATAAAATTAAGTCCAATAAACCTTAAGAATTTAGCTTTCCATTTCAAAGAACACACAGAGTGAAGGCTGAAGCAGACCTGTTAGGTGCCAGGTTGGTGGTAATATATACTGTTGGCTTTGTCTCCCATCAGGGGTGGATCTAACTGAGATGGCTTAAGTGGTGACTGTTCTCAGATGTTTACCCTTCTCTCTTCTACTCCCGAGCTCCCTCAGCTTAAAACTTACACCTGACAGAATAAAATATAACTGGGGCTTGTACAGACCTCAGCCATCCCAGTTACACTCACTGCTAGCCATGCTCGTTTCTTACCTAACCAGATGAAAAGACATTTGGGAAGATCTGTAAGAGTGGACTGCTTTTTAAATAAAAGGAATTAAATACATTTTTGTAGCTAGAAGAGATACTCTCAACCAGGTGGGGCACGTGCTCTTAATTTTTATTGCCCATTTAAACAGAGAACTTAATAAGATATATTTAGCCTAGCAAGGCTGATCTCTCTAGTCTCCCTAGATTACTGCTGGACAAAGAGAAAATCTATGGTATAGGTCCAGCTTTTATGCTGGTGCATAAGCTGTGACCTTCAGGGCATGCGGCTAGACTTGTCTTTTCTACAACATTAAAAAAGTTAAGCTGTCTGAATTGGTGAAGGTAGGTTCTGTATTTATAGCATCACCAGGATGCTGACACATTAGGAGAATGTGTTCTGTGAAGCATGTCTTTAATGTTTTCATAGGTAATTCAATGATAGCAAAACCCACCAAGACTATTTTGAGACTGTCTCTAAACGAACAAAGTGGTCACGTATATGAAAAAGCAAATAATTTCTACTTGGGTTGAAACAAGGCAAAAATGCATCAGTTTCTGATTAATATAAAGTTATAGTTATCTGATTTGCAATTCAAAATGAAAACAGAAAACCCATCAACTATAGGTTTGCATGGCAACTGTGTACTCGCAAAGCCAGTAGATTGATTTGGTGTAAAATGATGGAGAGTGGAAGCCAGTTACCTAACGCAAGTGGAATGCAGCTCCCTGTTAGAGAAGAGTTTAAAGCACAAAGCCAGCCCCAGTCAGAAAAAAAACTATCTGAATCATGCAGCTATTTTTCCAGCAATGCCAACTTCAGGTGTAAAGTGTTTGATACACAAGAAAAATGACTCATCCTGTTCAGGGCAAATCACTTTCTCTGCAGCTCACACTCAGCTCAGCAGCAGCGTGGGGAAGGCTGTGCAGGCACAGTGGTAGTCTCGCTACCCAACAACACCACTGTTTGGCTGTTGAGACTGAAGTTGGCAAAGAAACAAAGAAAGAAAGAAAAATAAAATTAAAAGAAAAGAAAAAGATGTGTACTAGCAACCACTAAGAAATATTGGAATAGATAACTGCAGAGAAAAGAAGGAACATGAAAGAAAGGATGGGAGAAAAGAGAAGAAAAAGAGAAATTAAGAAAAAAAGACCAAGGAGAAGGAAGAATAGTCAGAGAGAAGCAGATAACAGTAGTGAGGATATTTAATGATGATTCAGCTGTTTTATTAATGAGCCAATTTCCAAAACTGATGGGAATTTCTCTTCCTACTTGAACCTCCTTAAAAATTCTTTATGGTAGTGGTGATCTAACTATGCCCATCCTTCATCTTCTTTCCTAATTCTGAAGGACACATAGGACACCTGTTTCACAGATACAAGCCTTGGGTCTTATCTGCCAGTGGCAGCAGTTACCAAAGACAGGAGGCTTGAACATCAGTTCCACTCCTGACTATGCAGGTTTCAATATGGTATTCATCACCTGAGTGCTGCTACCAGAGCACCTTCCAGGAGTGGGGTCCACAAATGTGACTGATTATCTGCCACTTGTTGGCCTTTCCTTCTCTCTCTGCAGGGAGAAAAAGCAAAAGGCAGGAACCTGAGGTACTCATCTTGGCAGGAAATGCTTACAGCCCCCACATGTGCAATGCAGCACCAGGCAGTTAAGCTGAGCTACCTAGAAGGGTATTTACACAGCCTTACCTAGAACCACTGATGCCTGTGACACCTAAACTCCCATCAGACTGATTAAGTGCTCCTCAATCTACATTTTCTAAGCACAAAGAAATGCAAGAAGGAAACAACAGAAGAAATGCTGAGAAGGAAATTAATTTTTCTTATACTTCAGTTACTCTGGGACTAGATCCTTGCTTTGAGGCACAGGCCAATGGATGCACATGAACAAGTTGGGCACTCAAACTGCTTTGCTGGCTTGTGCATCCGTCCAAAGAAGAGAGAAAGGAGGAAAAGGAGCTGGAGGAAAAGGGGCTGTGGATATGAAAAAGGTCCTGCCCCTCTTCATACAGGTTTACTAAACTCTCAGCCTGAGCCTCTGTGGAAAATAAGAACTTGCATAATGTTTAAATGCTTCAGGCCCAATGGGAAAAAAAGGAGGGGTTTTCCCTATAAACAAAAATACAGCCTACACAGTGTTGCTTCTAAGAAGAGGTATGGGTTAAAAAACATAAATGAGATAAAGTTAACAGGACAGCACTCCTTCAAAAAGGAGGAAACGTCTGTCATCTCCTTTATGGTGCAGCAGGAGCTATATGACAGCTCAGAGTACAGCTGTCCTATACCTTTGCGTTCCCAAGGAGTTGTCTCTCACTCTGCCATCAGACCTTGCTGTTACACAAGTGTCAGGTTTACACAGTGGTTCAGCTGCAAAGAAAGCCGGTCCCAGCTGAGCTGCATACCCTACAGAGGTCATGCTCAACGACACCTTGACTTTCTCATCCATGTTTCCTGCCCAGCTCTGACACAAGTGGGCCCATGGTAGCCAGGAGGGGTAGGAGATGTCAGACGGGCACTGCAATCTGTGTGTGACTGGCAAAGCTTTCTAAATTAAAAAGACTACCTTGATATGTCACTGCAACTTCCCACCAACAAACACCAAATCAGGGGAGACAGATTCTTTCAGACACTGAATGCTGCAGGGGCCTCTTGATCTATGGACACATTCCTTGTATTTTGTAATCTTCATGCTTGGCTACTATTTCATGCTTTCTTGGCTGATGGAGCCAATGCTGAGGTTAGACAGGGAGAGATATTCACACTGTGCCAACTATTGGTATTTACCTCTTGTTTTGTAGGTGCCAGAGGACATAAATAGTTCTCCTTGACTGACCTGAAAGAAAAGCTGCCAGCCACAGAAGAGTAAAATGCTATGGCTGCCTTAAACTTCCTTCCTGAGTGATGTTTAGTTTTTAGGAGGAAACACTGTCAGGGAGTGAGCCCAATGAACTCATTGAGAGTGGTCACTCCCATTTTGAATGTCATTCACTTGGCATCCCACCAGCAGAGTCAAGTGCTGCTCTGTGGTGTGGGTGAGCAAGCATGCATCCTTCCATGGCTGGGTTGGGGATAATTCCATACTGAAAATCTCATTGCTGTGGATCCTAAGGGGCTTACAAGATGTAAAATTAGTTAGATTATTAAGACTGAAATATTATTTCAGGCTGTAGTTTTGATAACATTTTTTAAGTAAGGAAAAAAATAATATCAGCCATTATAACTGGTCCTTCAATAAAAATGATACCTCAGTGTAAATGAGATTAGCCTAAGGCCTCTGTATTCCTCATGTGCAACCAAGCCTACTTGAGTCTATTTATTGCATATTTTACAAGTGAGTATCTACCTGGAACAATAGTCCATTACTTCTACAGACTCTTTTATGCACAACCTCCAAGGAAAAGCTTGCCTAGGGAACACAAAGAGGCAAGTGCCATTCCTGGACAGGGATGCTTTCCTGAACTGGAAGAACCATAGACCAAACTCCACAATACTGTACCTGCCAAGGAGCCAGAAAGCAGAGAGGGAACTGTGTGTTGGAAGATCTAATTAAACGTATCAAAGATGCTTCTAGACAGTCTCTTTTTTGCTCATTTGCTGTTCAAGGCCACCTCTAAAGATACATTCGAGTCCCTAATGAACCATGATGAATTCTAGATGAACAAAATCAGAATTTCAGTAATCACAGGAAAAAGAAAACTCGTAATAATCCAGATGATTCTAGTCCCATCTATTTTGAGTCTCTTTAGCTTTTCTGATTTTAAACACAGTGAATTTTTTAGTGCCATGCCAGGAGCATTTGGGATAGATTTTAACAACAGGCATATAAACAAGGAGTGCAAGGAAGTTTTCTTACCTCACAAAACATAGGCAACTTTTTGGCAAAATCCACCACTCTTGTAATCGCTGGTGTGATAATTTTTGTAAACTGGCTGAAGGCTTCTAAATCCACTTTCCCACCTTCTGGGGCGTTAACTATTGGTGCCTGTCCAATGTCTTCTGGCTAAGGACATAAAGAAAGATATTTAAAGGAACAATCTATCTTAGAGCAAGTATTTTATACTCTAAAAAGTCCTGCTTGGCAATGGAAGATATGCTAAAATAAAAAATAACACTGTTCACTTTATAAGTAATGCCCATTATTCCACAAAATGTGAATTTGCTTGTAAAGAATTTGTGAAAGAAGTGACTGCACAGAGAAATGTGTGACTGGCATGTTGTTACCCTTCCTGTGTGGGCAGCCACACTTTTGTGCACATGCATTTTGTTCCTCGTGCCCATATCTGAATATTTTGTGGGTGTAGCTTACGTGTTTTTTGCTTAAAACTACAGGCATGTTCTTGTTACTTACAGGTGCTGAGGGCTCTCAAGTTTCTCTAAAAGTGAAGGGAGCTGAGGTGACTTGTTACCCCTGAGAAGATGCTCAGAGTGTTGCAGAACTGGGCTATTTCACCTACACAAAGTTCTGAAGTATTCCCAAGAACAGATTGCCTGGTACCACAGAGCTCCAGGCAACTGCTGAGGACTGTTTCCAAAACTAGGCTAAAACAACTGATGACTAAGAATGGGCGAACCCAGAGCTATTCTGCATAAAGTGACTAGAATTTGAACTCATCTGGGTAAAATTTTTGGTTGAAAAGCACCATCTGCAAGACTTCTCCAAAAGAGAAACAAAATCATACTTTGAGGATTTCAGTAGGGATATATAATGACATAGACTCAAACAGAATCTGAGGAGTGGGCTTTTTTTTCTTCCAACTGCACTTCAACTTGTTCACCTGATGTTTCATCAATGTTACCAGATATTTTAAAAGCAGGACTATCAAAGCTATTCTGTTTGCTAAGTGTGGTTTTGCAGTTGTGAAAGACCTGCCAACCACCATGCAGAGGTTCCATTTTTTTTTACATTAGAGAGTCAAAACCAGGATAAAATCCAGAGAAAAAAAACCTTTAAGACTGATGGACTTAATGACATTTATATAAGGGCACTTTTAACAGCGGAGGTGCTGAAAGTGCCATCTATAATAAAAACTTCTGCTAGCCCATTTTTTAAAACAACATATCATAAAAGATCCTTCCACAGCTCTGTCACAAATCTGAAACCAAATCTAACTTCTTTCAAGAAAAAACTCAGCAATGCATTAATGAAGCAAGCACCAATTGTAAAGGAACAATGAAGAGGACTGGGCTCAATTATCTGACGGTTCCTATTAAAAAACTCAAATAATCCCAGTTCTAGGCTCCCTCCCTCCCTCAATCTTGGGAAACTAAACCACATTGTCTGTGTGCTCATGATAAACAACCTTCATCACTTCCAAGCAAGAAGACCACATGCTTAAACCCACGCATAACATTGTTTGGGAGAAAAAGAGAGAATACAGTATTTTCTTGGGAAAAAAAAGAAATTAGGATTGCTAGCTAAAGCTAACATGCTCCAGAAGGGCACATAACTGGAGGGGCCCTTGCCACTTAACTCACCTCAACAGGAAAAGAACTCCAGACCTCAAAGGAGCTCAGGCCATTGAAGAACCAGCCTCAGCTGCCTAAGGACTGACCCACAGCTCTTGGGGCACATAGTCAGCTCCTCTTGATCTTCAACACCTTTCTGGCAGGGGCTTTCAAAACCCTCCACCTGGGGTTAGGAGGTCATACTAGACTTTCCCTTCTGTGCTCTCTGCAAGGTGAGCTCCCTGTGTTTGCCTTGAAACCACTGGGCTTCAGCATGTGAGCACTGCAAAGAACCAGGAGTACCTGCATCGAGGGCTGCACTGAGAGAGGTTTGGTCTGGCCTAGGAACCAGCTGTGGAAGCCACAGCTAGTTTCTGAACCCTCCATTACAGTTGTCACCCCCGTCTCTGCCCCAACCTTCCCCTCTCCCAATAGCCCTGTCATTACACCATCTCATGCCCTGCCTCTGGGCACCCTTGCCTGGAGGGTCCCCCTTCGCCATGACTGTCTCCAGAGCCTGAAGACCCTCAATGACCACATTTTATGTAGCCCAGTCCCTACCAGCTCTCTGTCTGTATCCTCATTCCCAGCCTAGACCTCAAGCTCCCTATGCTTTATCCCAAACCAGGAGATACTGAAAGAAGAGCACTACTACCTAAGGAACCAAATGCACCCACTGCAGCTGCTTCTTGGTCTGCTAAAACCAGTGCCACAGACCTCGCTGTGCAGCAGCAACGGGAAGGGCTCTGCTGCTTCTTGCCAGTGATGCCTCACTGGCTGTGGCTTCCCGACTGCACGCTACTATGAGCAGGCAGCCATTCATATAGAAAATCAGACAGTGCCACTGGAATTAACAAAAAAAAAAATAAAACCAACCATAAAAGGGATCAGCTGGTTTGAATATATAATTTCTCTTAGCAATTTAACAGTGGGTTGAGATTCCCACGGTGAATTAGGCAGCAGGAGCCTAGACTTGCAAAAAAATGAACATTCTCTATTTGATTTGGTATACACGAACTGTTAAAGACCCCTGTGCATTCCTGACATGCAGTCTATAATCCCTCTTTTGTGCTGCATAAGCGTTTTGTATTCTGCACTTATTTCCTTTAAAAATCGATTTAGAAAAATCAAATACATTATTCGCTAAGGCTGAGCATCATAAATCTCCATTTATTTTCTGATCCTTGGTTAAAGGCTAAAAACTTTGTCGTCTTGTAGTCTGCAATCCCAGTGCTATAGTGTATGCAACATCCTGCTTTCACTGAATTTTATTTTTCTTTGCTAAGTTTATTTTGATTAATCTGTTCACTTTGGAACAAGAAAGCAAAAAATATAAGTTATTAATAAAAAAAATCAGCTTTCACCTAGAACTTTACATTGTTTTAACACAATATGTTCTATGCTAGTCCCTAATAAAGACAACTATCCTTAGATATAACATATAACAAAGATATGGATTGTACTGTAGACTGCTACCGCTGTTAATCAGGAGTGAAATGATTTTCCTACTTTTTTTGATCATAGCATGTGAAAAGTATCCAGCTGGGTAAGCCTTAACTCAGCAACATGCTGTTTATCTGTTGAAATACATTGTCTGATCAAACACTGAGCTTCAGGCAAGAATAAGCAAGTAGGAACTATAAAAATCCTCCATTTTTCACGTATGTCAATACACTGGCAGAGAGATCTTCCTTGGGGTTGCGATGCTGGGAAGGGACTTCAGAAGAAAGAAAAACACCTGGGTGTAAAAGGCTACAGTCCTCACCAGAAATTTCCTTTTCTGCTTCCAGTGGCTTCCTTGTGCATTGGTGGCCACGTGTGCTTCAGTAACAATTTTGATGAGCTCCCATTCCTCATCTGTTGGCTCTGGTTTGTGCCCAATTGTTTTCTGCAGTTCCTCCCGACGTCTCTTCTCTCGATTTTCTTCTATCAGCTTCCTCTTTGCCAACCGCTTGCTGTCATCTAACACCACTAGGAGGGGAAAAAGCATACAAAGATGGCAGGAAGTCCGTAAAGTTCGCTAAACCTTGGTATTTTCTATGACCGAGGTACTAATTCATTACAAACACCTTAACTAATCAGTAAAGAAGTACTTTGGTACACGGGTGATAGAGTTCTCTCACTTCTCTCTCCAAACTTCATTTTCTCAGAAGCCTGGATTGTAAAGAACGACTCACCCTTCTGGTAATGTGATGGATACTATTGTTGCCTTCAGTGGCTTATTCTACCAATAAAACATAGAACGTAAAAGCTTTGTGAGGACTCAGACAAAGCATTCCTCTAACAGTCCTGGAGTAGTCCATGTTGGGAAAGATGCACTTTTGTGTTTTTTAAAGCAGTATCAGCACGCTCACTGCTCTGAACTGTTCAGAATGTGTTCTTGTGAGCCAGTAGAAGGTACCATGGATTTAGAAAAGTGGGAGTACCTATTCACAGGAGGCTCAACTACCTGTTGCATGACATGTTCAGAGACAACCCACCTTCAGCTCTTTCTGTAAGCTCTACAAATGGTGCCGCTCTGTAGTATTCCCCTAGAGCCCCACGACTTCCAGTGATGGCAAGGCCCACAGGCGCAGGGCTGCACATCTCCCACCACCATTGAAGATTTTATCCCATTTTCCATCCAAATGGTTCAAAACAGCCTGGCCTGCTTTAGTGAAGGAGGATCATTCTAATCCACAGCTGGTGGCCAGCAGGTAGGAGCACTGAAAAAGCCCTGTTCACAAGCTTCTGTTCACAAATTTTCACCCAAAGGTGGGAGAAAGCCTGCTGGAGCTGGGGGACAGCTGGCCTGTCTGCTGTGCTCAGAGACAGCCCCTTTGGCATGTACATAGGTGCAGCCCACAAAGACCACACCAGCTTCATGGTACAGGTACCTGCTGGTCAGAACCAGACCCAGAGAAACTTCTGGCTCTGCAGAGCCACTGCCTGGCTGATGCTCACCACCGCCTGCTGCCCCAGGTGGGGCTGGGGATCAACTGGTGCCCCAGAGGCAGCCAGCCCCTCTTCTGAAGGTCTATCTGGATAAACCAAAATCGTGTCATTTCACCTACTTCCCCCTAGGCAGAAGAGGTTGTTATACATTACATTACCAATGAAAAATACCAACTTAGGATAATTTTCTCTTGTTTATTGGGCCTGATTTCCTGTCAGTTTTTCTGCAGAGGATTATGCTGGCAACAACCATTAACATTAACGCGCAGTGGGATTTATGTGACTTCCTCTCATTTGCACTAATTGACGTTATCAGTGTAAATCCCTGTGCAATGGCAGGAAAAGAAGACCCCTAAGGGTTAATCTTACAGCCATATGTTCTAGTTCTTTAGAATGAGAGTCGAATTCTTTGCAGTAGATAACTTCTTCAGGGCTAAAAATAAAACAAACAACTGCAGGATGACTCATACAACGACACTCAATTTCACATCCTCCAGAATTTTCTAAACAAGATGTTTTTTTCTAAAGCAAAGTGTCCATCCAGATGCATTTCTCCCTCCTCTCCTCCGAAGAGTGAACATTCCTACTGTTACTCATCCTGGTAAAGGCAGGAGAAGGTGCAGTCTGGTGAAGGATAAACAAAAATTTACAGCCCCATGAAAGTGGTTTGATGCAATGAGCATAATTCCCCAGTACAAGTTATTAAAAACAAAAAAGCGCTGGTAGTTCTGCTCTACTTTAACAATCTTCACCAATCAACATACTTTAAGCAAACACACACATTAAAAAAGAAAAAAGAGTAAAGAAAGACAACAAAAAAATATACTTACAATCTGTTGCCATGCCAACAAAGATACATTTTTTGAAGCGACATTCCTGGCACTGATTTCTTGTTACTTTGTCTATCACACATTTTCCTTCATATTTACAGGAATAGGTTGGATGGAGGTTTTTCTGAATGGTTCTTCTAAAAAAACCCTAAGTGCAATAAATAAATACATTGGGAAATGTTAGCATTGTGCAATTTCTTCAAATTGGGAGTCACTTTGGTTTCTTAAGAATGTACCTAAGTGTGCAAGGTAACACACTTCATGGCGTGCAACTCTCAAGTGTATGGTGTTTCTTTTCTGAGTTTCATGAAACATTTAATTGTAAGCCAGCTATAATATAAAGACATCTGAAGGAAGTAAAGTTGTAAGTAATGCTGTCTTGAGGGGCAAATCCTGTCTATGTGTCTCCTTGGAATCTTAAGTTTCTGTGTGTTAATTTTATTTTTTTTTTGTATTTGAACTGGAGAGTTTATTTTGAGCCCTTTTCTAAATGACATAACTATTTGGAAGGATATTAACAGGCATATACTTACTTTTAATTAAAGAGCAGCTTCTGCAAATAGTAAGAATGGTGGTGTGTATGAGCCACTGAAGGACTAAGAAAAAACAGTTCTACTCCTTTCTTTCCATCCAAGCCAAATAACCTACCAACCAAACAAATCTGGGCAAGACCAAGAATTTTGTCAAAACAATTAACACAATCTTTGAGTTTGGTTCTAAACAATGGATCCATAATTTTAAGATTATCTGTATTTCTGAGAAGAGGATTTAATTCCTATTTACCACATACCTCTGTATTCAAAGTACACATCATCAATCAAAATCCCCCTATATATAAATCCATTCCATCTATCTATGTATCTCTCTATCTGAGTATAGATTGATATTGCCAACTGCAACACGGATATGAGGTCAGATCCTAAGCTCATGCGAGCCTAAGTAGCTCCACTGAATTTGCTGATTTATATACCACATAGACCCTGGCCTTAGGTAAAGAAATCAAATACAACTTATCTCTGAACATTATGGACCTAATTCTGGTACTAATTTCAACATGACTTTTCTCATTGACTTATGCAGTAGCTGGATAAACTTCCCAAGACTGAAAGATATGGACAAGATAGGCTGTAAAGCAAGAAATTTAGACTTCACTTTAATTTCAAATTACACCATTGTTTGAGACTGTCTACATTCAGCAATGCAGCTTGGGACCACCTCAACAGAGAGAACACACTGGGACCCTGGTCCTGTTTGACTGAGGCCACCGAGAATGGCTTTGATTTCAGCGAAAACAATGGCAAAATTCAGGTGAGATTTTAGCTAATGAATACTCTCTTCAGCTGGGATTTTATTTAATGAATAGGGTCTCTTCACTAGATGAAATGTCTTGTTTAAATCATGTTAAATAACACTCAGCAAAAGCTTATAGCAGTGTGTAATTTCTTTTAACACAGAATGTTGAATAAAAAGGTACGGATAAGTCTGTATTTCAGCTTGAGCTCCAAACTCCAGTGAAGACAATAAACTGCCTTGTCCTCATTAGAGTTTTATCTCACAAGATCCAGCTTGAGCTAAGAGTAAAACTCTCTCTTCCTTGATAACAGCAAGACCTGAAATCTTAATTAAACTGAGTTGCATAAAGCCTGTGTGTGAGCCTTTGCAAGACTGGAACCTGTTGGGCTGAGCCACAACGCAGGAAATTGCAGGCAAGATGTCCTTAGGTGGGGTTTGGACTGGGTCTCAAACTCTCATTTACCCAACAACTGGATTTGGATCCACTCTCAACCCTGTGATGAATTCCTAGAGACAAGACCTGCCTCTCTCCTCCCTGAAGATCAAAGATAGCTTTGGACAACCAGGGACACGAGGTTAACAGCAAGAGACAGAAAAATCTCTGATGAATTTCAGGAAGATGTACAGAGCTTCTGTTTTCCAAACCTTGCATGGGACTTAACGTAGCTCTAGCTCTACAATGGAGGGCTCCTCACCAGCTGTGTAGGAACCAGCATGTTTCATCTTCCCATTGCTTTGCATTTCTCAGAAACTTTTTGCAAAAATCCTCTTTGACAATTTCTGGACACAATGTGATAAGGAAGCTGCTCTCTATATTGGCCCAAGCACTTCACCACAGAAGTGTTATTTTAATCAATAAAAGACAACATATTGTACTGTAAGGCAACTACTCTTTTCTTAAATTCCTTTACTATGCACCTATACAGCAAGAGATGCAATGGCTACAGTCTGTAAAAACATTGCAGTGATGTCAGAACTCACTGCTGGCTTATTTGTGTTTAATTTCCTCACAATTTACTCTTCAGAAATCATGTGCGAGGACGCTTTGTTCATGAAAGCACTTGCCAAAGCAAATATTTGGCTGTCAGCCCTGATTAATGTTGTTACAAAATTAAAGTGATTTTGAGTGGAAGCAACTAGTAAATGTCAAATTCATTGAGAATTGATTATATATAACTTTGCTGATAAATCGTACAACTGGAAATGTGTATGCAGAGCCTCCAAGGCATGGATTGAAATTGTCCACACAAAAACCCCATCTTTTACAATGAATGCATTTGCAAGAAGAACAATAAACCAAACCAAAACAGCCTGTTTTGTAAGCCAGCTATAAGTAGAAGAATGAAATGAGCTACTTTCTGTAAATTGTTAACTCAGTTCCTTGTCCACATAATCATTATTTTAAATTGTACATCAGACAAAAGAACTGTATCAGAAGACAAGAATAGATTTTGTATGCTGTAACTTTAAAATAGCTGGTAGGCATAAAAAGAAATACTTCAGTTGGAGAAACATAAACCTCAGTAGGAAAGCTGATAAGAGATATAGTTGTTCAGCTGGGAGCAAAAGATATTTCATAATGCCACAGTGTCGCTTACTTCTTGCTATATCTGAATTAAGTCATGATCATACATTTTATGTATTGTTATCATCTAGCACATGGAATGTAAATGGTGAAGAATCACTTGTTCAGTTACAGTTTTTTCAGATATAAATATTTTTTCATACATATGATTTATGTATATCTATAAAACCATTATGAACACTATTACAAACCTGCTATATATAGGATATTTAGGTGTTTGTGCATTTCATAAATGAACTTAGGGCAAAGATTTTTCCCAACTGAAAGTGCTCCTTCAACCCAAGAGTTAGTGTGATGTGGAGCTCTAAAGCTAATCCAAACCCAAAATCTCAGATCCAAATATTCCAGACTTTGGGGATGAACAGAATACAGCTTTTGTGGCTTAGTCCCATGACGCCAGTCCATGACATGTGTGGTCCCATTTGTTCAGAAAAACATAATCATTTTTTATTTTCTGCAGGAAATAATAGCTTTCTTACAGGATCTCAAGCTACTCAGGCAAATTTATGGCAATGAAATCATATAAGATGTGCCCAATTGTGTTACTCTTTCCTTTTCTTTTTTTCTTTTTTTTTTTCATTTACTTGCCCAAAGCAATCTCCTTTTAAATTTTGCATGTAGCTTTGGAGATGCAATTTAGGGCTGAAAGCACATTTCAATATGCTTAAGTTAAAGAAGTCAAAATTTTTTTGGAAACTGTTTTAACTTGGTGTCAATGCTTCCCAAAGTGATGGATCTATGAGCATGTGGAAGGGATTTTGATTTTTGCTTCTTCATAGTGATGATGAGAGGCATTGAAACACTGTTAATCGCTACAGACTCTTCATGGCCATAGGCAGAATCTCAGCTATTGCATAAACAGCTTCAGTGGAGCTGCTGGGAGTATGCTGATATACACTGGCTGAGAACACGGCCAAAGAGACATTAAAATATGGAAACGCAAAAGCTAACAGTTAAAAAGCAACAACAAAAATCTTCTTTTCAGAAACAAACACGGCAAAAATCAACTATATTCCTTATGCATATGAAGAGCAGCAGCATAGCCAGATACAGCTTATCATCAGTACTGGATGTTCTTATTCGCTTCTAATCTGTCTTTGTTTTATTTGACAGCACAGTTCAGGAAGTCTGTATAATGGAGGAGCTGGAGAGCTATTTCTGATTCCCACTTTCCCACTGTGCCATTTACCTTGCAACCTTCGCAAGTGATGCAGCGATAATGATATCCGGTGGCTTTGTCCCCACATACTACACATAGCTCATCCTTGTCTAAGTAACTGGGTATATACCCTGTAAAGAAAAAGAGGATGTGGCATGTAAACTCGATATAGAATGATGATGCATTCCATACAAAAATATTACATTGAAATCCACTTGCCTACCTCAACTCACTGGATTTCCAGAATAAAAAGCTCAGACTAACAATGTTAGAGAATTATTTAAACATCATACTATAGTATCTTCTACTTTTCACATTGTTTCAGCACCTACTGATCAAGAGGGAGAAGCTGGAACACGATTGCTGTCTCCTGAGTGAAATGCTACCTCAGAAAAAATAACTGTTTTTTTTTTTTTTTACCTCAAAGGCTTTGATGTGAATAAAAAAAATAATTCTCGAGACATACAGTATATTCTTCCAATCTGTTTCACAAAACCCCTGATATACTTGTATACTGAAGATGAGACCCCAGGTTGTAGGTGACTCAGGGACCTGGCAGAAAGAAATATTTACTGAGAGATTGTTTGTTTCAAAACAGCTCTGCAGGTGTGCTTAGAGAAGTACCAGCAGCAGACAGCCCAAGCTGGTTTTGACCACACCTTACCTGGGCATGTTCTGCACGAGTATTTAATATAGCCTGAATTTAGGGCAAAATACGTGGGCATTCAAATTATGTGTGTATGTGCATGTGTTAGAATGACATTTTCTCTTCTGAAGTGGTTTATCAGACACCCGACAAGTGAAATAAAATATTACTGCTCTGAAAAACACTGGCAATGCTTCATTCTTTTCCCACAATGACATTTGTTTTGATAATATAAACATATTTCCAATTTGAGCAAAAAAACCAAAACAATTCTGATGGCAACCAAAAAGTAATTCTAAACTAAAGAGAATTTTGAAACAGGGTAAAATATGAACCGTTCAAAATATCTGTTCCCATGACTCATAATTAATGGCGTTATGGTACGTTATTTTTCCTTCTGAAAAATCTCTCTGTAAAGATGTAACACACAGATCTTTGAGGGGAGAGAGGAAAGAGCAGCTATTTCTATAATTGCATCAGATTATTAAAGGGTAGTAAATGCTTGGACTAGATGATATTAAAGGTTCCTTCCAACCTAGACAATTCTATGGTTGATTCTATGAAATATTTCAGAGAATCCCAGAATGGCCAAGGTTGGAAAGCACCTCTGGAAGTCATCTGGTCCAACCTCCCCGGCTCAAGCAGGGCCACTTAGAGCTGGTTGCCCAGGACTATGTCCAGACGGCTTTTGAATATCTCCAAGGATGGAGACTCCACAACCTTTCTGGGTAACCTGTGCAAGTGCTTGGTCACCTTCATAATGAAAAGATGAGGTTATTTTATTGTCTCCAGAAGGAATTCCCTGTTTTTCTATTTGTGCTCATTGCCTCTTGCCCCGCCACTGGGCACCAGTGAGAAGAGTGTGGCTCTGTCTTCTATGTGATGGGGGGATCAGGTATTTGCACACATGGGTAAGACCCCCCTTGAGCCTTCTCTGCTCCAGGCCAAACAATCCCAGCTCTCACAGCCTCTCCTCAGAGAACTCTAGTCCTTTCATCATCTTTGTGGCCCTTTGCTGGACTCGTTCCATTATGTCCATGTCCTTTTTGTATTGAGGAGTCCAGAACCAGACCCAACGCTGCAGATACATTTCACCAGAATCAAGCAGACAGGAAGGATCACCTCCCTGAACCTGCTGGTGATGACCTTCCTAATGTACACCGAGATGCCAGTGACCTTCCTTGCCTCATGGCCATACTGCTGGCTCGTGTTCAACTTGCTGCCCACCAAAACCCCCAAGTACTTCAATGCAAAGCACTTTCCAGCTGGTTGGGACCCAGCCTGTACCACTACATTTATTATTCCTCCTCCAGTGCAGGATCCGGCACTTCCTTTTGATGAACTTCAAGAGATTCCTCTCATCCCATTTCTCCAGCTTGCCAAGGTTGCTCTGAATGGCAGCACACCCATCTCGGGTACCAGCTACTCCTCCCAGTTTTGCATCATCCACCAACTGTGCGAGCGCAATTTATCAGTGCAATGAGGGAGAGTCCTTTAGATGTGGCTGCCTGTCACATTGTCCCTTGCCACTGTCTTGCTGAACCCACCTGTAGTACCACACATTAGACAAGACTCCAACCTTGATGTCTTTGTGCAGCCCCCACTCCAGTATGGCTTGGTACAGGTCAGGAACTCAGCACACCACTGTGACATGGAGGGCAACCAGCAACAAGACTCTGAGCAGCAGAAGGCTGCTGGAAGGTGCTGCAAAAGGGGTGGCCGTCATCTTCCTGTGACTAACATGCCAGAGGGCCAGCTCAGTCACAGACAGTTTAAATGAAAAGTGCCTATCTAAGGCTACACTTGCCAGAGGTTTTCCAGAAAGAAAAGCCCAAACCAGAGAGAAAATACTTGAAATTAACTGAGCTTAAACTATTTGAATTTTCTGCGGGCTGGTGAGCGGATTAGGAGAAAGTAAAGAAGGAAGAAAGCAGGAAGTATTTGTGTGGTCTACTTCATATGTCCACTTTGAGCATAAGTATGAGAACCTCAAATTATAAAGGAACATATATCCCTCTTTTGTAATGCTTCAGGAGCTCTCTGAAGCCGTGCCTGGGTACCTGCATCTCAGGTTTGCCAGTACTCCTACTGGCATTTGAAAGGGGAGTGGAGGAATGAGCTGAGATCTTACTGGTGTATCACACCAGTCTATAATACAGCAAAAGATGAGATTCACATTCAGGTTACATTTCTCCATGATGAACAAGTTGTTCTTGGATAAAGACTGGTGGACATGTGGAGCTAGTTACGTGACCTTGAGGGAAGAGAAACAGCAGGGTTTCGACTTCAATTTACATCACTAAATCCTAATGGACATTATGCCAGTGAGGGATTAGCAGAGGCTATTATCTCCATCCTGCCCCGCTTTTGCTCACACCTGCCCCTGCACACGCAACTCATACACAACACAGAACTGACACAGGAGGCAGCAGTGTCAGCAAAAGGATGCAGAATTTTCCACTAAATTTCTCGTAAAGATTAGTGGCTTCTTATCGCAGACTGTGTCCTCTAAAATTCATCATCCCTGGTTTGCTTCCTCAAGAATTACTTCTGAACTAAATGCCTGGATGTTTCATTAAGTATATAATCTGGTTAGCACTGCTCATGTAACGGCAGCTTTGTTCTACTGGAGGAGCAGGAGACAACTTGTCTAAACCACTTCCTTAAATATATACAGTAGCTTGTGCATGTGACCGCTGCTGTCCATCTCTCTCTTGGAGTTTCATGGCTTTATCCAACTCAGGAAACAGCTTCCAACTGGCAGAGAAGACAAATCTCCTACAGGCACTCCCAATCAGAAATTAAAAATGGCATCCTTACATGCAACCACACTCCCAAATTTGCTGCATTGGAACGGTTAAGTACCAGCTATTTAAGCTACTTAAATGTTAAATATAATGATCATCACTTTTACAGGACTGTTCCCATGTCACAAGGTAAGCACACACTTTGAACTCTTCTACTGATTCAACAGGAAACATGGATAGAAAAATCTTATCCCAAGAAATCATTGGCAATAAAAGGGCGCAATAAACATCTTTTTTCTTTCTATTACAAATCTGAGAGTGATAGCCACACTTCTGTATATTTTTAACCTTCCTTACAACAGCTAATGGGGTCAGAAACTTCTAGAAAGTAGAAAAATTGGACCTTCAGTAGCATTTTAAAAAGACATAATTCAGACAAACAGACATCATGCCAAGTGGAACAAGGGGACTTACATTCAAGTCTTAGAAACCATAATGTCCACTGTAACTTCTAGTTGCAAATATCCAGTCTGATCTCCGTATAAATTACATGCAATTTTAGTTGTAAGACCTGCAGATAAGGACCCTCAGTGCAGTTTTGCTGCTACTCAGTTAGAAACAATATCTGCAGGAGGAAATTCACCGCTGTCTCTCTGAACTCGGTACCAGCACAGAAACTAGGAATACTGCAATGGAGATTCTTGGGGAAGACATGGATGGCAGCAGTTGTGTGTTGGATGATTTGAGGAAGCAAAGCAACAGACTTCTCTCAGTCCTTGCAGCACTTGGGGAAAAAGGAAGAGGGGCAGACTAATAGGGACTTGTCTCTCACATCAAGTACTTCAGCATCTTGTGTGTTTAATAACCCTGAACCACAAATAATAACTCCTATGTGGAAGAAGCTGATGCTGTCTGGACAGAGTAAACCAGGTGCACTCTTACGAATGAAGAATGTCTGATGACAGTCTCGTGGGAATGTTGGGCAGGTTCCTATTTCTGGTGCTCATATTTCATCCTTTAATTCTTGGTCAAAACCTACTAAGTAAATAGCTAGGAGGAACCATTCAAAAGCAACATCAATCTCACTGAACTGCACAGTAATAACCACTTTCTTTCCTTGGTCTTTCAAGCCCCTGTCTGCTGTATTTTAGCATCCTTACAGACTATCATTTGGTGCCTCAAAGTTAACTATCTGTCAATACCCACCCCAATACCCATCTTGGATCTTAATGGAGAACACCAATGAATGACCTTGACCTGCTCTGTCTGGTGTCTCCCCTTCAGTCTGAAGTAACTCCTTTGCCCCCCAGACTCCCACCTGCCGGTCTGCCTAATCTTACTGTCTTGGCAAGGTGAAGTACTCAGCAGGGCCAGCTGCCCCTGTCTAGAAGAATACGTTTTAGAATCCATTATAACCAACCTTGATGGTGATTTACAATATCTTTTAAATCATAATTATAGCTTTGTAGAGGTATGGCAAGAAACAACTCCCTTTCACAGGAAAATGCGCAATGAGTTTGCCCTGGGCAGCCGTAAGGACAGCCTGAGATGTCTGCTAACCTATGCAGTCATCTGAGGTACCCTGGTTCATTAATACTGTATGTCTACACGCTCAAATTACCATTTGCAGGAATGATACCTTAAAGCATATATGTGACCCCACACAGCGTAACAGATTGGAGACACACAAATGAGACACTGTGGCTATTCTTGCCCCTCCCTCCATCCCTCCAAGGCAAACAAAATCTATTTAAATGAAAACAACCCCTGAAAAATGATACTGTTTTTTTCCCCTCTGTACCTAGAACACATGGGTAAAAAAAACCAAACAAAAAAACCCCAAGCATGTTTTGAGAAAAGTACAGAAATCACATCAGTTTTGTTAAAGTATCGCTGCACAGACTTTACATCTCCAGGTCTGTGCAGATAATGTAGTACTGTGGTTTAGGGAATAAACCACACTTAAAAAATTTCTAGGACCCAAACCATATTTGACTACCAAGCAGGGATACGAGTGACATCGGCACAAACAAACTGTGGCCGTAGACCAGATGTGCCTTATTAGCATGTTCCTGGTCCACCATAGGTTTATGCCTTGCAAGCAGAAAAAGAATCATTTTTCTTTTGCTATTGCACAAGGACACTTGTGTTTTAAGACTGTTATTCAGTATTTTGATTTTCACTGTATGCTGGCAGAGTCACGTATTAAATATAGTCCCTGCAACCTTTCTTTCTCCCATCTGGTATGGTTTGTGTGACTACAGACCACTCACTAAAGCGAGGAGTTTAAGACTTACCAGTAAGCTCATATTCACTTACTAGACACTGCAGTATGAAAATGAGAAAGATGAAATTAATTACTACCTTGAGAATCCCCACCTGTATTAGAACTGAAAAGAAAATTCATACTGCTGTTCTACTGATTCCATGGGCACACTGTAACTCTTTGCAATTTATACAAAATTACAAGAACAATCCCGTTACCATCCTTGATACACCTTGGGTCAAAAAAGCTTAAACAGAGTGTTTATCGGAAAAGCATAGAGCCGAGAGAGAAAAAGCATACTCCATTCCTGTTTGTGCTATTACCAGTATTGATCTGAAAGGCTGGGCTGATAACACTGATCCTTGTTTCCCACTTTTCTTTAAATTGCTCCCACTGAGAAAACCTGCTTATTTCCCCATCGAGCCTGGAAGCACCGAGAATGTTGCTAAACAGATTGACACGTTTCTTGTTAGTTAACTGGCTTGTTTGTCTGCAATTATGATCTTTGTTAACACTCTTTGATTTATGGAATTACTAAAATCTGGCAAGAGACTCCACAAAGACAGAATTTTGAACATTTTTTTTTATAGTCTCTTTTCCCTCAATTACTTTTCTATGTATTGGGCTGAGTCAGAAGAAGCCTTATCAACAGTAGTGATAGCCCAAACTGTGTTATCACTTAAACTGCTGTGATCAGGCAGCACTTGCACCCATTACTAACCTTTGTACAGGTACAAAATGTACTACTCTAAGAGTAAGACCATGCATGTTTTTTTCCCCCCAAATTATTCAGATGTTTTTAGAGACCATAGTTTAGTATCACAAGGAACCTTGTGATATCTAAGCCTCGCTGAACAGCAGCTTTACCACTGATGCAAAAGCAAAGTACGGCTTGGCTCACTTTCCCATCCTTCATTTGGTTAATGAAAAGGAGCTGAAAAAAGCTGAAAAGGTTAATGTAAAGGAGCTGAAAAAACTTTTTGCACTGACATTTTTATTAAAAAAGAAATAAATTCCAAACGCATAATGAGTTGCTGAATAAGATGCATTTTTTCTTATCAGTGCCATCTCCTTAGATGGGTGGTCAAGAGCAAAATTAATCACTTTAAAGCCCACAATAATTGTCAACACGCTCTCCCTGCAAAGGCCAACTTGACAAATGCTCACTGTTTTTGTAAACTGATTGTACGCAGGCATACTCCCTGCACTGACAAGAAGACATTTTGACATAACCTCCATGTTGTATTTTCTTAGCTATTCGGAAAGTACCCTAACGTTTTCACACCGCTGAGAACTCAGTTTGGACTAACTCAGTCACATACTCTAGGCAGCCATACAGTACGTGTTCCCAGCTGCGTGTCAACTGCCTGAGAAAATATGAAGGCAAATAATAATAATTACAATTAAAATAACAAAACCAACAATAACTTTCTAAGTCCCGTTCTCCCACCATACCAAGAGCACTTAAAAAGGCAGCATTACCCTCACCTTGTATCTGGGAAGCAAGGTGAGATGCAGGGCTGAGGAGCTGCCACTGCTACAGCCCAACTCAAGAATTCTCGATCGCAAACCCTTGGGTTTGGGAGGCAGCTTCTGGTTACGTCTGCTCCCCCGCCCCCGAGCCTGAAGATAAAGTCTAACTTCATTGACCCCCGTGGGCATCTTTCATTAACTTTATCTGTGAAATGCCTGTGCAAAGGGAAGTGAGAGCCAAACTCTCATCCCAGTTCTAACTTTGCAGACCTACTTCCCACCACATCCAAATGGCCGAAACACTGCGCACACATCAAATGTGGGGATGCTGAGGTTTCCACACCTCTGTACATTTGTTTTTCCTTCGTACCTTCCTGACTGCTCTGCCTCTGCCCTGTCACTGGCATCTCCTCCTCACCATACGGGGCTGGGGAAGGAGATCCAGGGAGACTTTTGCCTCTCTGCTCAGCCTCTGCGCAAGGGTAGTGTGGCACAGGCTTCCCCAGAGCATCACCCGCACAGTGTGCAGTGCTGCAAGCTCTCACCGCAGCTGGCAGCACCCCAAGAGGGGAAAAATATTCCAATTTAAGCTCTCTGGGGCAGAACTGAGAATTCACAACGATGAGTCCAAAAGCACTTCTTTAACAAAACAGCCAGCTCTTACATGAACGTTGTGCTGCTGCCTTTTTAAGAGCGATGCACTGCAGCACAACAGGTAACAGAGCAACAAGCAGACGCAAAGCTAAAACCGCACCTCCCTCTCTCGATTTTCTGGAGTTTGGTGACAGATAATCAGGAAATAATAGTTTTTAATGTAATCTAATAACTGAAGTAGCTTAAGTGCTTTCCTATATGTCAGAACAACTGGCTATACTTGGTGTTTTCCTCTAGTGACATGCTGTTGGGGTCTTTGGTTCTTCTTTCTCAAAGAATTTTCTGAATTCTTTTAAAGTGACAGAAAGAAAGAAAACTAAACTGCCCTTCATAAAAGATATTTTTTTCAGCATATAAAATGTTGATGTGTTTTGTCTTCCCAGAGGGAAGAGGTTAACCATCTAATAACTAGCAAAAGTTGTGATAGGAAAAGACTCCATGTGTTACCGTAAATTACAGTCCGATTTGAACAGCATATTATTGAGATTACTACAAATTTCAGGGGACTAACAGAAATACCAACTCCAACAATGAAGACTCCTCATGAACACCTGCTTAGGGACTTAATTTCGCTTTAATGCATTATTACCAAGGCTTCTCTAACAAACTCCCTTGGCTGCCCCAGAATCAATTCTGGATCAATACAGACACACATGCCCTGTGTAGAGCCTTCTGTTCTTAGGACAGGATTAAAAGATTCGTTAATTTTATGATAGCTTGGTTAAAAGATGGAAATTAAAAAAAAATTAAATAGAGAAGATGCACATGTCCCACACAGTTTACATCTCTTCTGCTTAACAAACTCAGCATTTGCAAAGGTTTGACAGAAGGGAGGCAACTTTTTATTGATTATCGTGGTAATAAGGCTCTAAAGAACCCCAAAGCAGGTTGCTCAGTCTCTGTGAATGATCAATTAAAAAGCCTCCTTCAGAGCCAGCTCCCACCAAAATTCACTGCCATTTCTTAGTGAAACTGAGGTGGTAGAAAACAAGGGCAAACAAGCAGTTTTTAAAAAAACTCTGTATTTTTTCAGCCAAACAAGTACAAAACCTTAAACTGAGCAGATGTCAGGTGCCCGAGTACTGAAATAACTTACTTAAAGCTCTGATCAAGTTATATAAATTATTGTTTATAACCTTTAACATTATGAAAAATTTACTCCTTCACTGAATTTGCAATAGTAAGTCTTTATTTTCTCTAGAGTTAATCCAGAGTACTACTTTTCTTTAACCAAAAATAGACATGGGAAACGTCTAAAAAGAGTTGTAAATTAATTAGTTAAAACCCAATAGAAGATAAATGGCCTTTAAGGCATTTAAAAAGTTGCACAATACAAAAACATGCATTATCCACAACTACATTTAGTCTACAATTTGATCATGTTCTTACAGCTTCCTAGAAGAGGATTTTAAGAACTATTTCCTTTATTATGAAATACAAAGCTGTTCAAAGTATGAAAGTAAGACATTTTCCTACCAAACATATAGGTTTATTGCACCAAGTGCTAAAGAATATTGCCTGCACAAAGGAAAATGTTCTAGTTTTCCATGTAGTTGTAAGATTAAACAATCTACTTTTTACTAGGAAACCACTTTAAAAAGCAGCAAATTGTGTTTTCTCTATCTAGTTACATCAGATTCACCTGGGGTTCGGATAACTGCATAGAGAAAATCTGGTCCTAATAAGAAAGAACATTACGTTTGTACAACAGACTGTGTATTTTTAATCTTTAATAATGTGATTGTAAAGAAACACAGAAGGTATACTCTGTATGTGTCAGTTTGCTTGTCTGAGTTCAAAACAAGTAACACCGAAAACACTTCCAAGTGTTTGTTGGTATTTTGGGCTCTTTTTGAATCTGCTTTGCTTACTTGAAAGCAAAAGAATAAATTCTAAAACCAGGCAGTGATTTAACTCGGAGGGAGCAGATACTGCACTTTGATTACGGCTCACAAACATACCGATTAGATCAACTTTTTGGATGTAGAAGATGCAGAATAGTCTCTCTTGCACTGATATATCCTTGAATGTTTCAGTCTTTTTTGCTTTGTATAACCCAAAACTACGCGGTTTTCACTTAGAAGGCAGTAAAGTCTATTAAACATAATCATTTTCCCATACATATTTACAGTTCTATTTTCAAAATATTTTGCCCGAGTTGCTGAGTAAACAGAGTTCACGTTTACTGATAACAAGGACTCACACAAATTGTTTGTATGCAACCAGAAACACAGCTTTAAGATGCAGAATATATAATGACGACATTTCAGAGGAGAAACTTTCTTATCTAGCTCACTGGTGAACAGCAAATGAACTTAATAGCCCCGGAAAGCAGAAAACAAACAATATATTTGCAAATGTCTTTTATAGATTAAGAAAAAGTGCTTGGAAATCCTCACTGCTCACAGAAAAACCTTCCAATCACCTAGCAACCTATGTTACTGCTGCTTTCAATTTTGAACAGGCAGCCTTCACATTCAAAGATGTATCTGAGCCAACTGATGCAACTGTAAGTTTAACACACAACAAAAACAAGAACAGAGATTATTTTTTGTTGTTATTTAAATAAATTGCCCCTACCTTTCTTCTGAGAGTACGATGGCGACTGCACTTGAGAAAAAGTAGGTTTTTCTTCGGTGAAATATTCAGGTTGGTTGTACTGATTCAGGGCCATGTCCATGTCAGAGTACTCGCTTTTAAGCACGTTTCCAGGGTAACTACAGGTATAAGGCTGATTCACCGCCCAGGCCTGTTCCATATATATGTTGTTACTGTGCAGGACCTGAGCATCACAACTGCTGTAACCCTGATTATCTTCGATATACGTGCAATAATCAGTGGACTGCATGTAGCAATTGCTACCAGCAGCCGGGTGCACTTCATATATTTCTTGCATACAGTAGTTCATTTTGTTACCCTATCTCAGCTGCTACTTTACGCACTCACACACATGCATACACACGCAGGCATGCATACACATGGACCGGGAGAGGAGCAATGAATATACACCAACAAAGTCGACTGCAAAACAGCCCGTTTTACTTTGGAGCGGCACCTGATGTGCTAAAATCCTATTTATATTGGGACGGCTTGTGAACTCCCCTGCCAGTCAAACATATCGGGAAGCAGATTTATGACAGTCAAAGGTCTTAAGCTGTGACTGTAAGTTAATTCCAAGGGAAGATGGCAGGCAGGTAGCAATGACCACCAGACAAAGAAGCCACGTCCCGACAACCCTCCTGTTCCCCTGTTTGTCTGGAATAATCATTTTATAAACCATTTCCAGCCTTTTCCAATATGATTAGAAAATGATTACTAGGGCGAGGACACAGTTATGTCACTGTAGTTGTCAACTTAAGTGTGAAGCATTATAAAGACTGCTTAAGAACTCCCAGAGGGGATACGCTGAAAATCCTAAAATCAATAATCCTGTTTTTCAGCATTAAACCATAGAAAATCCAATAGTGCTGTGTTGATGACCCAAACAGTAGTCTAGTTTTACAAAATTTAGCAACTTAATCTGTCATCAGCTTTATTGATTTTGTTTTACAGAATTACATGCATGAATCTCCCCAGCCTTCCACGCATACACAACCTCCCCACTGTCTGGTAATGCATTTATGGGAAAGCAGCTTTTCTAAACTTCAGTGACTTGGGGAGGTAATTTCTATTGAGTTCAACAGGTGGGAAACTTCAAAATAATATAATCACAGAAGAGAATACTGCTTAAATGTTATCAATAAGTTAATTGCCTTGCTATTCTGCTTTATCTTTTATGTTTCAGTAATGAAGTACTTTTAGAAGTGTATCTTTTTTGACAGCAGACCGAGTAGCGAAAGGAGGGTTTTTTGCTTGTTTTGGCTCACCTAAGAGTTAGGAACATCTCAATGCCACTGCAACAAAACTTCAATACAGTTAATATACTTTGTTTAATCGGCCAATCTTTTTGATATAAGAGAAAATATTTTAATTTTTATTTACAAAATAAAAATATGCTGCTACTTGTTTTTTACTAGGCAAAATATGTTTTTTCTTTACAGCACAGCTAAAATATGGGAAAACTTGTGAAGTCAGTAACAAGACAGTATCCCATCTTTAATGTCTGCTCTTATTATTAGGAAGCATAATTATTACTGATTTGATAATGGGGTTTTAGTTTTCTTATTTCACTCACTTTAACCTATCTACAGGATTCCCCAAACTACCATGTAGGTTAGCCCTTGTTAAACTGGGATCTTAAGTTGGCATCTGACAGCCTTGATGAACGCACACCTAAATAGTCCTCGGAAGTTCAGTGAAACAGGCAAGAACTGGACATGGCATGTACGTAATTCTCACTACCCAATACAGTTTAACCTTTCAGTCTAATTGCCAACGGAGGAGACATTCTCCCAACATACAACAGTAACTAACCCAGCTAAATAGGAAGCATTGCCAATTACTATTTGATGTGCAGGCTAACAGAAGTTAGGGTAAGTGCATCTGAGAAAGTGAAGTTAAAATTCATGCTTGGATTTTTCATTTTTTTTTCCTCGAACTACGAAAGAAGCATCTTTAACACTTTAACATATTTAACACATTTCTTATTAACCTGCTCAGAAAATAGTAATACATTTGGAAGTCAAAATAAACTCTACGAATTCTACTGAAGTCTATGGAGTTGCTTCCAAAATTAATTTAGTCTGATAAAACTTCAGTAATTTAACATCTTACCTCATTAAGAGCATGAATAGATACTGAAATCCCACATGTAAAACACACATGAACCCTCATTCTCCATGCTGTATTTACCAATGATCTAACTCAACAAATAGCATTGTGAAATACAATGTGAAAAAGCACACAATGAAAGTTAATTTCCATTTTAGCTGAGGCCCATGATCTAGTTTTTACAAGCGGTGATTTCGTCTGTGACAAAAAACATGTCTTAGGCAAGATCTGATTTTTCAAGAATGGATATTCAGCATTTCATAAAAACATGCCTGTCTTTCCCAAGAAACTCTGCAATAGCTGTTTCCACTTATGTGATCAGTTGGTAATACTGTAGGTACGTACAAATGCAACACGTGCAACCTGCCGAGCTCACTTCTCTGCACTCCCCAGAAAGAAAACATTCCACAAGTGCAGTATGTGGCTTGATCATGTACAACAAAACGATCTCCTGTACAACTAAGAGGAATTTATGCGAGAGCTTGCACAGAGGAGAGGCTGTATCTCAAAGGTGAGCAGAGCAGAACACCTAGGCACTTTTACACCACCCAGGAAAGCTTTGAAGAACTAGGCTTTAAATTCTGAGTGGGAATTTTTCCCCATGTGGATTTCTTTTGCTAAATGAGACAAAATTCTTCCAAATTTTCTCTTCTCTTGTTCTTCCCTCTCCCAGCCTTCCCCCCTCCTCCCCCTCCTTTTTGATTTAAGTTTGTTACTGAAAAACTAAACAGAATTGAGACCGTGTGTAGACAGAGCCGCCTCAGCTAGGATGGCACCTGCAGATACAGTATCTTGACGTGGCAGAGCCTGTGATTTACTCTCTCTTCCAATCCCTCCAACATTTTTTATTTTCTACTGCTAATTCAGTAATGCTTAGAAATGTGTCATGTGTACTACTTTGTCAGAATTACTGCAATAACGTCAGGAAATTAAATTACATGAAACTGTGGAGAACAAGGAAAAAAAGAAAAGTGGAGGAGAGCCTTTTCTGGAAAAAAAAAATATAAAAATTATGAACACTGCTTGGGAATGGGGTTCCTTACCTGTAACGTGCTAACATTAAAGAGGTTTATAGCACTGCAGATTGTTGTTCCCTTGGAAACTAATCAGTTCAAAAAACACCACAAAGATTTAACATCCCTATTAAAAATGAAATATTCCTAAACTATTTTCATTTTAATCTCTCAGGGTCCACTCCTGCAGGTCCCTTTCATGTATCACTTTGAATGAAATAATTATTAAATAAAAACCAGTTATA
The DNA here is from genome assembly GCA_013400055.1 of Nycticryphes semicollaris. Classification (NCBI taxonomy): domain Eukaryota; kingdom Metazoa; phylum Chordata; class Aves; order Charadriiformes; family Rostratulidae; genus Nycticryphes; species Nycticryphes semicollaris. The sequence continues at coordinate 836,041 of VXBJ01007272.1, forward strand.
GTGGGTCTTATTACCAAAAATCTCAAAGTGGAGTAGAAAATAATAACAACTTTTCTTTGTCTTGTATTTTGACTTGAGTTTTTAAACCACGTCATGTTGGGCTTTCACTGCCTTCAGCAATGCCCACCACACTTGAAATTTTATTAGTTCACAAGGGTCTGATTATGTGAACGCACAGAAATTAACCACTAGCAGAATAAAACCTCTGGTATGAGCAAAGAGGCCAGTGATAAAACAGAAACTTTAATACTGCGGCTGAAAAGGACCTGAATTTTGAACCTTTCACAGTCTGAGGTGCCAGTTCATTGTATTAAAAAAAAGGTAGAAATTACTTGCAGAACGTGAGTCTCAAACGCCCCAAAGGCTGTGAAAATACTCACCGTGGTGTAAATCAGAAGTAAGCGTAGTGCAGTCAGTGATGTTACACTGGGTGGGCACAAGTCAAGCCGAGAATGCCTGAAAGGAGGTGTCTACAGGGGAGACTGCTCTGCACTAGACCCTGCAGCTCTTTATTGACTCCTGTTTTAAAAACTCCGACTAAAACTTTCAATTACGTAGAATCAAACGCCCCACTAAGCTGTACCTCTCTCGTGACTTAACTCAGTCACAAAAATCACCAAAATTAACCCACAGGAATTTTAAGGCAAGACAGCGTTCCTGTGGATGATCCAACCCACAGAGATCCCGGACACACAAAAAAGAAGTGTCGTCCAGTGCACTCCACTCCCGGTGCCTACCTCTACGACTCAGGAGAACGTGCAGGTGAACTACCTGCCAAAGTCATACTTTCCTGACTCGTAAGAGATTCGGCAGTGTCAGTCCTTGGGAAGTAACTGCAGAGCCTGCAAAGTAGACAAGGATCTTTACGCTGGCCGTGTTCACACTTCACGCATACAAACGAATAAAAAAATCCAGCATTAGGCCCAAAGGTTTGCATGTTTGCACATTTAGTTGCAAGGGTTATTAAACATACCTTTCTAAACTCTCAGCAGTAACCCACACTTGTATCACCAACTCCTAGTTGACCTGTTTTCACATGTTGCAAAGTAACGGGTCGTTGTTATAGATTTTCTTGTTGATTCCATTCTCTCAGCCGCCTCTAATGAAGGTGATGGGGAAAAAAAAAACCTCCCAGATCCCTGCTCTTCAAGGAGAAGACAAATTTGCACTTTTAGGACTCACACCACATAACATGGGACAAATCCCAGACAGTCACTAGCTTTTTGTATCATAAAGAAAATATATTGAAAACTATAAAAAGCTTTTGAGCAGAAGTACTAATGTGGCTTTCGCAACATCATTTGGCAAATACGGCTTTCTCTGTGCCCACATGAGTTTCCACCTCTCTATAATGTACATATTTGCACTACCTTATTCACTCATGTTAAATACTATGATCAGAGACTCATCACAGGCCCTCAAAAATATGACTGTGCAAACTTATTGTTTGGGGAATCTTAGTGTCACCTTATCACATCAGTTCTGATCCCCATGGGCCATAGTGTTATAGATTAAGAAAAGCTCAAACATCAAAATCCACAATAACACTGAGCACTTACAAGAACAGAAAATTAACCCTGTATAGTACTTATCATATTTTGAAAACTCTACTTGTGATTACATCAAGCATGTGAATTATGGAATTCGAGTGCTGTACAGTTACAATAGGATTTGACAGTTGCTGGAGTATATCTCAGTGGAATTAAAGACATAAATTGTCATTTTGTCTACACTTATATGTATTATAACAAGTGACACAGTTGAGGGAAAAAGAGCTAAAGCTTTCTGGAGTAAAATCGGGTATTGGGGTTTGCAACAGACACAACAAGCTTCAAACTAGCTGTCCTTGGTTTCAACCTGAGGCAAATCTTACACAATAGCCCACCTCTTCTCTCAACAAGTATTAGGTTAGTTCTTTCTCTAAAACTGTTTCTCTCACAAAACCCCGCTGTACCTGGATTATGACATGTCACTACATTTGTACGTGACTCATAAAATGCCAGTGTGATGTGCCTTTTATTGAAACACTTCAGACTCATTAGTCTGGATAACAAAGAATGTCATAGTTTATATCTAAATGTTCAGATTCGCTACAAATCCAGTTCTCCCTGCAAATATTTGACACCATGAATAAATTTGGGTAAAAGAGAATGGAGTTTGCTCTCTCATGATCAAGACTCTTCTAGGGTTTTGTGCTTGTTTTCTCACACGAGCTCCTTGCACGATGGGTGACATGTGGGTAGCCCATGGTACTGTCTGAAAGCCTTTGCTCCTTGGGGAGGTTTGCCAACAAACTGGCTAACAAAATACTTGAACAGCATTTGACAAATTTTAAGATGGTCTTTGAGCAAATATTGCTAAGAGTAATTGTAGACCTGTGACTCACTCAGACAACCCAAGTCTCCCCACATCTCATAACTGGAAGACCCTGTTAGCAGACATCAGTTAATTACACAGCTAATCTCTTGAGAAAGTAAGTGCCAATACTTAAAACATGTACCTTTTCTGAGTCGCTCCCTACCCCAACTCCACTTGAAAACTTCAAGGTAAAAAGTTCCATTTGTTCAAAAATAAAACTAAGCAGAAAGTCAGCTCATGTAGCTTGACACAACGTAATTAAAAGACTCTGGGGTGGGACTGTCTGGGTTTGGCAGCCTCCTGACAGCCCTTAGTAAGACCTTAAAGCGATCAACACCTGACATCTGTTAGCAAAGAGGCATTCTGAGGTAAAGAGCAACTAAATCTAAAGAAATCAGGTACTTAGACCAGTTTAACTTTTTCATGAGGTCATATCCTGCCTGACACTGTAATCTTTCCTCCTGGTGTGATGCAAGACTTAAGTAAAAGAAAACAACTTGTGGTCCCTCCCTCCCAATATCCAGTAATTATTTTTTAGGCAAAGAACAATGAAGACCTATTTATCCCAGTTTAAAACAGAACAAAATTATCTTGAGCGCTAAATTTGTGCCAATACCTAAGCAACAAAAGGTAAGAAGAAACATTCCTTCAATGCTGTGCTGATGTTAATAAAAAAAAGCTACCTGAAAGAAATGGTTTCATTTTCCTGGCTACTGAGGCAAAGACTACTTGTAACAAGAAGTTCTATTTATTTGAACTCTCTATGTGCACTTACTAAAGCTTTGGGGATGGGTAAGAAAGAAGAAAAGGCAAACAACAGTCACAGGTGAGAGATGACCACCCTGGAAGTAGTAAAAAAATGATTTTGCTTGCATTTTTATGCATCAAGGATATGGCTTATGCCTGGTTCACAAAATATTTTTGATCAGCTAACCAGGACCATAAAGAGAGAGACAAACAAATTTTTAAAGGCCTAAAAGAATAGATATTTTAAATTAGGTATCACACAGAATACCCTAGTAAGTACTCACAGCATTTGCATCAGAGCTCTTCTCAAAGCTACTAAATTGAATAAAAAGGAATACTAAAAATCACAATTATCCCTGCTGAAAAAATAAATTAAAAAAAAAAAAAGGTAAGAAGAAAACACCCCCCACATAATAAAGCTTTTACCAATGGCCAAACTCCTGACCATAAACACAGATATAGCAACCTGGGGTTGGTTGGTTTATTTTTTTCTAAATACAGCACTTGCTGTGCTCTGCATAATAATGTCAATTACCTTTAAACTTTTTTTCTTCTTTTTGGTATTCCTGGGCACTTGACAGTACTTGCAAGTTTGCTTTCGTACGGCCTGGCTGTAAAATTGTGCTAGTCCAAGTTGAAGCATGTCGATACTGCGAAAGCTGCTGTCCATTCCTCTGGAAATCATGATTTTTGGAGTGTCTTTTCCTACACAAACGGTTTTCCGCTATGCCCACTACATTCCATTTCTGATCTCTGTCAGGAAGGTGAATCAGTCTGTCCCATGACAGGAGGCCACGTCCTGGATGTTTGGCAAATACTGCAGGGCTACAGACTGTAGGCATTGCCAAAATCTTGCTCAGGTGTGGAGTTTTGGAAAGCAAGTGGTTCCCCAGCTCTCCTGACGCCGTGGCATTCCCGTGCATCTCCACTTGACCGCACTGATAGGAAGCGGAGCCTTTCAGCCATGCCCATTCTGCCACCATAGTTCCCCTCGGTACAAGGAAATATAAAATTTTCCCGCCTGTAAAGCCTGAAGAAGTAGGTAGATCTTTGTGGAGAGGCTAACACTAGATGTAACTTTCACAACAGCGCAACTACAACACGGGCCTCGGGGCAAGTTACCACCAATTTATTGCCTTGCTCATATGATCATTTGAGGTCTTGTAGGTCGAGGCTGGTGAACAATTTTCAGATACTTAAAACACAAAACATCAAGGATTCAGCCTTGTTTGACTTTGCTCTTATCATAGGCTGACCTGAGGGACACTCTGTTACCTAAGTGTGACATTCTTATGTGGGCATGCTTAGCAGTTCCGCTGTTGCTACCCACTGCCTTGCCCTAGCTGTGGTCACAGTGCACTATCAGTGACACAAATTTTATCACAGGCGTTTGGACATTTGGGTCCGGTGTAGAAAATGAACAACACTAAAGCTGCATGATTTGATCTAATTAGTCATAATCATGACGCAAATTTATTTTTTCTTTGATATAGAAGAGACTGAGATACAGCTAGTTGATAAAAACTAAATATAGCCCATTTTCTATTTTTGGGTAGCAAAACTAAATGCTAGGGAAATGACGCATCAGAGATGATATTCCACAGTTTAAAAAGTTATTTTGTTGTGATTATATGGAACAACATTCAAATACAAAATAGCTTTCTAACCTGCATACAGAAAATAGCAAATTCCAGAAATCCAATTACTGATATCCTTTGTGATTTTAATCAGAGAGATTCTGCTATCTAAATGCACCTAAGAGTTAATTTTACATATATTTCACTCTGGAAGATCATTCAGATGCATATTAGTGAATAAGTGCATAGTAAGTCAGTAAATTCCTTATAAAAACATTTAAAGGTAACTTTGGATTTCAGTTACCAAATCTATCATACTATTGCTGTTTCTGAAAGTTTTGTCCTAAGACTTCTGTTAAGTGAAACATCGCTAATATAACACATATTCAGGAGACTTAATTATGGTTAGTATTAAATACTGTTATCCTGATAGCATATATAGCTTTCCTCAATACCTTATTGAACTTTAAATGCAAATGCATACTGTTTTTTTCTGCTGGGAGTGTTAGTTCGCCTGGTATTTGAAATCCATTCTTTCTACTCACTGTATCTCAGCTGGACCTCAATAGCATGAATTTGTGTAAGAAATTATTTGGCATCACATATTTCAATGCATAAGGCAGGTAAGTTAACTACAGAATTTGCACTTACCTACCTACTTCTGGCTTTATGGATCTGCTCTTAGTTCAAACTTGGTTTTCATAGTAAAATTAAAAATTAACTCTAAATGCAGGTAATATGGCAAGAAAATATCACTTATAGGAGGATAGTCAGATTTAAAATAGACTCATGAAAGTAACCCAGAAGATATTATGCAATTTAAAAAACATAAAAGAACAAAATATGTAACTTTTTTTTTTCATAATTTGAACACTTTTCAATCGTCTAGACTTCATAATAAATTTAAGTTCAGAGGGAGGGACTGGATTGTCCTGGCAAGACTCTCTGGGAGCAGTAAGCTCTGAACAACTTGGCTCTGAACTCTCGGGTCTGAACTCTTCTTGGCATGGAGAGAAACCATGTACTATAACCCACCCTTCCACCAGGCTGTGTGTAGCCTCAGATAACGTACCCTTCAGTACAAGGCTACTCTCCTCTTCCTTGTCTTCCTTCACATTCTAGTTATTTCCCTGCATGGGTAATATTACATCTTTATAGGAACACGAGAGCCAGGCATGTGAGATATATAGATATCGATATATAAAGAAATAAAATAAAGGCCCTTCTATAATTAACCCATAAGTAGATACTTCTATGCTTTAGCCGTTTATTGAGAAGACCACTGACCCCACATAATTCTCTACCGTGTTTTAAAAAGCCAGTTATAAGCTCAGTTACTCAATCCTTGCTATTAGTCCTGGAAACGAGATCAGTGATTCATAACCAGGCTCTTTGTTCTTGTTAGGCAAAAATGTCCACATATTTTTCCCAACTTTATCTTTGATATTAAAGGCCATCTTTTCTGCCTTTTAGCTTACAAGGATTTACTTTAGTGTTGATTTTAATTAAAAACCACACATTCACTCAATGGTAAAACTTTTGTTCTGCAAGGATACAGAGAGGATGTCACACAAGGCTTACAGATTTTTAAGTTTAGCAAAAAAATTACATCCAGCCTTAATTTAAAGGGTAAGATTAAGATATATTTTCCAATTTCTGTGTTTGCAAAGCACATTTAGGATTTTAAAATATGATTCTAGACACATTTAAACTATGAGAATAAACTAATTCCATTACTGCTTCCATCATTTGGAGTTTTCCCAGCTAGAGTTTACAAAGGCTAATCCAACATCAAGCAGCTTTATCTGTTCTTTTCCTTTAGCTCCCTCTGAAATTTGTCTTACTGTTTTGACTACTATGTTAGCTACAGTTTATTTAATATTACAAGCTTCCATTTTATTTCACAAATTCTCTTCAGTCACTGGGGATATATTGAATTCAAATTTTGCTGAACAAGGATTAAGTTGTAAGGAACTACCACTGGTGTGTCATATTTTGTCTCCTTTTCCTAAACTTCCTATACTGTCGGGCAGCAGATAAATTACATCCAGGTTAGAAAAATGTTAAATTGCAATTTCACTACAGGACTACATAATTTATTCTATTACTTTTGTTTTGACATATTTTGAATTTGTCAAAAGCTTTTTTACTTTTTTCTTTCCCCAACAGAGAGTGCAGTTTAAATCTCCTGCATCTGCTCTTAGTTTCAAACCAAAACCCCTGATAAAGGATGATAATGTAGTTTTCCATGAGGTCCCTAATGGTAAGAGAAGCATCTCTCCCTCCCTCGTGCTACTGTTGAAACAGCTATAATCAAGGCAGAAAGCAGTACAGCCTACTAAACGGCAACTAAAACCACAGGCCCTGTTTTAGAGCAAAGAGGGACCTAGAGCTCATCTTGTCAACGTAAGTAAAGGAATCATCAAATGATTTCAACTACATAAAAGCAGCATTTCATAGCAATCACTGGCATCTGAGCAGTCAACAGTTCAAAAGACTTTCTCAAGTTCCCCTCAGTGCGTCTTTAAAGGTGAATTTGTCTTATAGAAGCAGCAAAGTTTCAGGAGATGAAGAGCCCATCAGGCTAAGCTAAAAGGACAGGCAAGGAGAATCCCTTAGAAATTGTTTAGTACACGCCAAGACAAAGACTCCTAATGGGTGAATGTAAGGTTGGGCTGCTCTCAGGTATGCAAGTGTCATCTCAATGGAGTATATAAAGGAATATAAAAAAAAATGGAACAATTAATTTGTTTTCACCTCAAAGAGTTATATGGTTTTTTTCCTAATTCTCTACTAGTATCTGCCAACAGTGGTGAAGGAAGAGGTAAGAAAAGCCTCTCCCTTCTTCACTACATCTAAAGGGAAGGGAATTGTAACTTGCTTCTTCCAGAAAGACAGGAGGTGGTAGCCAGTCAGCCAGGAGGGCAGCATTTACGTTGGCACGAGCTGTGTACCTATCCTGAACTTTGGCCCTGACAAAAACTCAGGGTGCACAGCACAGGACCAGAAAGCACACTGAAGAGTGCCTGTTCCCCGCGCTCACCACAACCACCCCAGAGGCACCGCATTAAAACGTCCCTGCTGTGCCCTGAGAGATTCACACCCATTTTTTCCCAGCTCAGGATCTGCCCTGTTACACCCAAGGCTGGCATTCCCATCATTACCGCCGTACACCGCAGCACCTGCAGCAGACAGAGAGCTAGATCCATCAGTGATGAAAGCTGCTGGATGACCACAGTCCCCACTCACTTTTTGAGGGAGTACACACATTTCTTTTTCACCTGCAGCAACAGGCGCTATCAGTTTCAAGGCAAAAGGTAAATCAACAGTTCCAGGATGTCAGAGGGTTGCTATTTTTACAGATACAGAACAAGAAGTTATTTTACATTCCAAAAACCAGCTCACAGCCTGTAAGCATTTCAACTTGCAGTAGTAGGTGAATATATTAGCAGGCTCCTGAATTGTCATTAACTTAACTTGATTGCAAACCAAAAGATTGACAAAAGCAATTCTCCTGTAAAGTTTTGCCCCTTTTCACATTGGAATTTTACTGAAAACAGAGCAGCAAGGGCAACAGCACCTTACTGGTGTTTTTTAAACATTGAAGGATGCAAGCATCTAAGGACACTGAAGTGGGTTGGGTTCAGAGAGATCAACTAAGGCAAATGTAATCAGGATTAGAACTGAGGGGTGCACAGTAGGTTGATCAAGCAGCCTAGCTTTGTATGGAGCCAGTCCAGTAACGCTAGATGGTTTACACTGAATGACTTAAGAAAAAAAAAGCAAACAAATTACAATTAAAGGACATCACCCTAGAAAAACTAAAACCCGACTCATGTTTTGTACAAGCACTTTAAAGTACACAAAGTAAGTAAAAGCAAAAGCAAGTAAAGCTTTCATGTGTGTTTGTGTTTTGAATGATAAAAGTATTTGTGCCAGGCAAGGCTAAGGTTTCATTTTTTCCTCAATTAATATTGCAGTCCGATCACAGCATTTCTTTATCTTCCTTCTCCTCAGCTCTTCTCCTATCCTTTCACCTTGCCCTTTCTTCCTTTTTGTCCCAAATAACACCATAGCATTTTCTTTTTACTCTTCCTTATCAAACATGGAAACAGTTCAAAATGGAGCTTCCCAACTTTTAAACTAGGTTTGTGTGATCCTCGAATAAGCAGGATGGAGAACAGCTAATACAGACTAGCCAGATTCTTCTTTATAAATATGCAAGCCATGCTTTCATATAATGTGCTAAATAAAACCTTTCAGAACATGTGATTTCTTTCCTAAATGTAAAAGTGACAGGGACTGTAACAAAAAAGTGTACAACGAAAGAAAGGGACTGCAATTAGCAGGTGGAACTAGTGGTGTCTACTGAAACCACGAGGTGGTTTCCAGTATTTTTGAAATGTCTGTGTATGTGTATGCTTACAGAAGCAAACACTGCCAGGATTATTTAATCCAGGACTGTTGTACTGTAATTTGCTTTAACAGTTGCAATATTATAAATTATTTAAATACTACATGTTAGAATATGGCTTTCAATATAAATTAACTTTCAGGATTTTCAAACAATCTTTTGGACAAAGATTACATCATCATGAAAGAAGAGGGTGTAGACACTACAATAAAGCAGGTAAAGAGTTTTTAATATATAAGAAAAGGTAACATTAAGAAATTTGCAATATACGATTGTAATAGCTTTATCCTTGTTCTTGCTGACAGGTACCTTAACGAATCCTTCAGTGTGAACTAGTGTAATCACTTTTAAAAACCATGCTGAATTTCTATCAATTATTAAAGTAATACTAAACATATACTTATCTCATCAAGAACCTGGGCTTGACATTATGCTCAAATACCTAAGTGCAAGAAAAAATTAGTCAGAGAAAAAGAATATCCAGAATATGACAACTCCTCTGTAAGTTAACCAGAGGAAGGTTTTGAGCACAGAGCTCAATGGTTCAGGGCTTTGGTATGTGAAGAGCTATCTGAAACCCTTTCCTTAGAGGAACGTACCCGAATATGGAATCTTGTGACAGCTACAGCTACAATAAAAATACTGAAAGAAAGGAGTGACCAAAGCTGTATGGCAAAAAGCAGTAAGATACTGGGCCACAATGGAACTAGAAAGGTGATGTTAACCAATGCAGTCACATAGATGCTTGTCTGGCTACTGTTCTCCAACAGCAGCCAAGAGTGGATACCCAAGGAAGAGTAAGAACAAAACAAGCAGGTATGAGAGCTCCCAACAACAGTCTTCCAGTCCCCAACTCCTGTCAACCCAAGGGGTTGCCTACCTAAACTGTAGTAATAGTCAAGGGATCTCCTTGAAACGCAGCCCAACCTCCTTTTGCACACTTCTGGCATTCACAGCACCCTTTGGCAAGGAGCTGTAGTATCTCTCTCTTCTTTATGTGCAGAACTACCTCCCTCTGTTTCTTTTAAACCAAGGTCAATTCAATGCCCAATAGGCAGCAACCCATCTCTCCAGGACTCATTTTGCAGATCACTGCTTGTGTGAATATAGGAATGTTAATGGATTTTTCCCTTTCTTCATATTATGTTGGGTAATGCCTTTAACGCTGGGAACCTACTAAAATAAAAGTGAGAAGCCCAAACACCATTTCCAGATTATGGCTCAAAATACCATAAAATAGATCTTTAAAAATGTGTAAGTTACACTGAAACCATTTGGGAAACCACTTAAAATCACTTCCACAAATCACTTCAAATCACTACCACTGTTTTGTAAAATCTTGATTCTGAGTACTGCTTTCGCCATGAGCTTTCAAATCAATTCACATGGTTTTTCCTCAATCCCACATTGGACCTTCAACCCCTGCCCACTGAGCGAGGGCCAGTGTATTTTGGCCACTGTTTACTCTAACAGCAAACCCTGGGGATACGTGCACGTAATTGAAGCTCTCAGTTTTTTCAAGTTGATGAAACAGCTCAAGCTATTTTAGTTCTAAAATTGCTTACTGAGGGGTACTGTATCTTGAAATAACACCTCCTGATCAAGGAGCAAGGTTGGAGCGATGGCCAGGCAAAAAGAGACTACTTAAACTAGCAGACCTGACAATTATATAACTCACGAAAAACAAAACCCAACGAATAAAAAATAAAGTTTGCCCAAATAATGCAGGCAAAAGCTTCTTGAGAAAAACACACAGACTGGGATGTGAAGAGACAACGATTCAAGACTTGAAATAATCTGACACTTGGTACAAGTCTAAATAGTTTTCAGACTAGTGATCACATACGTAACAAAGCAGATCTGAAAGTCTGGCCTTTATGTTTTGCAAGCTTTAAACATTTCCTTAAATCTTTGTCTTCTTTTATGATAAATACTGTAGCAAAGATGATGCTTTGAAAGAACATGATCAGAAATGCATTTAGGGAATGTACAAGATATTTTGTGTATATGGAAACAACAGGAAAATGCCTGACTGGATTGCAGCTTTCCTGTAGTTCATCACCAGCTTTACATTTGGCACACAAAAAAATACTACAGTCCTCTCTACAGGTAGAACTGTGTATCAAGTAGTGTAAGTTCACTGCTCTGACACACTCATCAGCAGAGCTGAGCAACAGCCTGTGCTCAGGCTTATGAAGACCATAATATGGCAGGCTGCAGCTCCTGTGGCAAGCACAGTGTCTTATTTTACAGGCTAGTGCAGAAGACATAGAAAAAAAACCCAAAAGGACATTTTGGGTCATTTTAATGAACTATTTTTTGAAGTTTTTTGACGATCTGGCAAATTAACGAGTACGTTTGTCTCTTGACAACACTATGTACGCCTTCTAACTGATGGCAGCAGTGAAACACAGCGTTACACAGTCTAAGAATGATACCCAACATTTCAAAACCAGCAGTCTGCTCCCACCAGAAATAAATTTCAGGTAGACGAGTTAACAAAAAGAAGTGCCTCTGGTTTAAATAAAATGACTACAGAAAGGACCTAAGTATATTGGTGGGTTATTGAAAAGAAATAGAAATGGAAAAAAATATCAGCACTAACATAAGAAACATACTTAAGAAAATGGCTAGCAGATGTTGCAAAGCTAAAAAAAAAAGTGTTTGTTTTCTCTGTTCTTTGTGAAATCTAACCAGATCCAATTTTTTTTTTTTTAAATTTGTTTATCTTATCTGGAAACTACAGCAGGGATCCACGAGTTGTAAACACCAAACTTAAACATCTTTAGAAACATAAAGACATAAGATCTTCATGTTTCTCCTAAAGAAAAACACTTCTTAGAGAGCCTCCTCCCCTCCCCCCCCCATGATGGGAAAGAAAACCTCAACACATTATTAAAGAATTGCACAAAAAATTGAAACATTACAAAATTTCATACAAACAACTTGCTTTTTGAAACTTCTGTATTTATATAGCTCTTTTTGAAAGCACCTTTAAAAACATTAAAGTTTAAAACAAAAAAGTTAAAATTAAACCAGAATGTCTGTAACCTAGAACTTAACAAGTGTGATATTTTTAACTGCATATTCAAAACTACGCTTCTAAGTAATAAGAGCCATCATGGAGTGATTCATAGCTTCATGCAAAAACATCCCACAATATAAATCTTGTTAACCTTTTGAAAATCCCCAAAAGCTCATTACAAAGCTGCTGAATCCTGGCATAACAAAACCTTATACTAAAGTATTTACTGTCCTACTAAAAAGTCCATTACTTAAAAGAAATAATAGACTTGAGTTAGTCAGATTTTATCATGGTCTGGCGGGCAAGAAGTGTCAGACATTGACGCATGTCTAATGAAATTAGCCTAGGAAAATCATTATAGAAAATCAGGAGAAATAATTTCTCAATTCAGGTCACGCAATAAACTATTCACCATCTGAATTAATGGCAAGTTTACAGGTTAATGAGCATTCCAGCGTAAAGACTCATGAAGAAAAGGTGGTACCTTTCCTACTCTATTACTTTTCCCAGTTCTTGGAAACTACATGCAACACCCTTGGAGACACTGGTTTTCAAATGGATTTGTTGCACAAAAGCCGATTAATTTTCTTCTCCAAATGAGTGACCTGTTACAAGAAATGCTGCATATTAAATTCTACTTACTGAAAATATGCATTTATGACATTCAAATTATATTCCCTAATGTAAGCACTTAATTTTATTATAATTCCTATCTTGATCTAACTTTAGAGTCATTACCAAATAGAACAGTGTGAATACTTGAGACTAGAAGCACAATGTTGGAGTCAATTATGAAACTCCAAGTAAAAGCAGAGTAAAATCCTGGCCTTACTGAAGTCAGTGAAAGGGCTGTTTTAGACTTCACTGACACCACTATCAAACTCTTTACATTCTCTCTTCATCTGCCACGAAGGTGAAATTAATAAGATTTACTGGTTTTTAGAACCCATTCTTGAATTCCTTCTTCAGTTCTCACTCCAGTAAATGAAGTAAGAGGAAGATCTGTCAGAGACTTGTCCTGCATTTTGGGAAAAAATGTACAGAATGGAGATTTCAGTGACAAATTACTGCCAATGAATAATGACTATTGCCAGAGAATAGTGATGCTAAAGCCAAAAGCTTCACTAGAGCATTTAAACAACAATTTTTTTTTATGAACTATGTTACATATTTATTTGAGAGTACTGTCTTCTCAATAAAAAAAAAATTATTTTCTAACTTGTTAATTGTTGTATTTGACTGTGCAAACATACGGCAGGAAGACTTAAAGCTATGGCTAAAATAGCACTAATTTTAAAAGTGCTTACCATTTTTTTCAGTTATTACTCTGCGGACAGTAATTGCTGCTGCCAACTGTAAAGCTGATGATGAACTATGGGAGGAGCATCCAGTGAGTCATTTTCCACTTATTTCTATTTAAAAAAACCCCAAACCTACTTTACCTACATCCCCTAAATGCATTTTTGACGTTGTTCTTTAAAAGTTCTGCATCAGCATTCAGCATAAAAGACAGTGAACATTCTAAAAAAATAGGTTTCAAAACAGGGAAGCTAAACTTTCAGATTTGCTTTGTTAGATTTATGTGTGTGATCACTCATCTGAAAACTATTTATTTTAGGGATGTACCAAGCTTCAGTTTATGAGAACAGAATGCGTCTGTCTCAGACTTAGTTCTCAACTGCAAGACATATTATGTCCAGCTCTCCCTCTCCAGAAGCATCCCTTTATCTCAATGTTTGGTCATCCTCTAAGATATGTGTACATAAAACTGGTTAGGCAAGTTTTGACACTTAGAACAGGCCCAGTTGAATAGCATACTGACAAGCACAGCGTTTACAACATCTGTAGGTCCAGTTTTTCACTCGTCAGCTTCTAATGTCATCAAGTACCCAGTACTAGGTGTTCATTAACTCCATCTGTATTGCTGAGTGAACTTTATTTTGACTGCATTCTAAGAAAAACAAAGAGTAGTCTGGACTTTAGTAACTCATCATTTGCCTTTCAGTTTCTTTTTGCATGCATTCATTTTCCTTTTTCTTTTTCACTTTATTCACTTTTAAAGAAGGGCTTATTCTTTGGAAAACCTTCCATGTTACCCATACCTCTGAAGTTCCCAAAATAATTTTGGAAAACTTGAATTCTCTCTTTATTATATGATATATATGTGTATAAATATATATATATATATGTAACACACACACAATTAGAGACGTGTCATAAAATAACCATAGCAGTATGTGTTTTTAAAGCTGAGATATTATATTAAAATATTAAAAATATTTTTCCTATGGCAACTGCAAAATGTAGTAAAGCCTAGCTTTACTACCAAAGGCCAAATTCTGCAATCTTCTGTCAGAAAAACGTCTCTGGACTGCACTAGACACTGGAGGCTTTTGAGCACTGTCTACAAAAGGAAAATTCTTACTGCAGTAAAAACATAACATAGAGGGAGAGAAATTATCTATCAAAAAATCAGAATAATACAGCCTATTATTTTAGGCAACTAGCTTGATTTTGGATTAGATTCTGCCCTTATATTGCAGTGACTCAGTAACAGAGTCTAAGCTTTTATTTTCATTCATTAGGAAAGGAGCCCTGTCTGGCTCTGGATGGTGGCATTTATTCAGTTTTTATAGTTTGAAAGATTTTTATTTCATCCATGCTTCTTTTCGTATTCACACTCATGTAGAGAATTTCATTGCTATAATGAGAAACAGAAAATATAAACTGCTCATAATGAAAAGTGCTGGTCACCTACAGCTGTACCAACAAGTCATCATGAACCTTATTTTTTGCCTGGCGCTTATTTTCTTTGCACATACTTGCTCTGCCCACTATTTTCAAAATAAATGCAGAAAATGTAGGTCCTTCCAATTAGGCTTTGCGTTACACTGGGCTTGACAGAGCTGCCCTTCCAGGGGGAAGTCCAGGGAGACAGGTCTGGTTAGAGTGCTAGCAGGGATTCTTCATAAAATCCCTCTCCCTGGGAAGCTACACCCAGATGAGGTGATAACAGATGAGGTGAGGATAAAGGGGGTACACTGCATTTCTTTCCCCAGCTCTTGCCATCACATAGCACAAGCCACTAATCACTCCCTCCAAAACCGCAGCAAAATCAACCCCTGTAGTAAAAAGTCAAACCCCAGAGTTTAACATGAGACAGAAGAGAACAAATAGAGAGATGGAGAAACTGAGTTACATGTCAGTGCTTTAAATTCTTCCAAACCAGGTATTTGCTAAATGAAATTACCATGCCTAGAACACCTGCAGAAGAATGCAAGAACACTCCAGTGGGCCTTGCCAATGTACCTTAAAGATACTAACTCCTTCCCGATCCTGATGTTGCAGTGATGTTAATCCAGAGCCTGACACACCAACAAAGGGTCAGGTATTCCACTTTATTCCACAAAAAACCCTCAGTGCCCTCTGCCTCTAACTTATATTCATCTATGCATAACCTCTGCTGCAATGGACAACAAAGAAACCACAAAACCAGAAGTCAATTGGCACATCTTTGCATATTATCAAATAATACCTTTTACTATGAAAGTATCAATTTAAACAATACTGTTTCTCCCCAAAACTCCCTCATATCTAGGACCCTAAACTTAAAAGTCAAGCTTTGTTGGTGAATTCAGCTGCTACCCATTGCTGGCCAATACAGGAGGATGGAAGCCTTCTAGGGGACAGGAAAAAATATATTTGATCTGCCCAGCCAGTAAAAATAAACTGTCCCTTGATCATACCAGGAATTCAGTCTTATTTGTTATGATTTTCTCTATGTAGCACACACTGCATTTTACAAACAGGCTTTTAAAAGATCCCATTTATGGCATTTCATTCTTCAAATATGCATTGACAAACAGTATCAGCAGAACATTTTCCTTTCTTATGCAATTTGATGAATACTAAAACAAATTGTGGAATTCTCAAAATCTGCAATTCTCTGGTTTCCTCTATCATCCCCACATAATAAGTACATCTTTTTAGACACTCTGCTCTGGAGTTAGAGTATCTGGTGGTTTTGACACAGCTAATTCATGTACAGCCTTCAAATGTTTTGCAACTGGCAGGATAAGATGGTCAAGTGGACTTAAAATGGTTAATGGTCATTTCACCTCTGGATCTTCAGCCCACCTGCAGACCTAGTCAATTATTATCTCAAGAGTCCTTGGTAATCTACGTAAAATTAATTTGACAGCCTCACTTTGAACCTCAGGGGATATGTCCATGTTATAAAATAACTTAGGCTAACACACACAGCAGGATCTGTCAGTGCACTGGAAATTTCAGCAGAAACACTGAAGCTGGAATGTGTGTTTAGAACACAACACAACTTTGTTTCTAAAGGAAAACCAAGGAGGACAACAGTTTCAGCAGAAAAATGCTAGGGGAGATGTGCCCCACGTTTCTATGCTCTAGGTAAAGATTTTAGTTCCCAGCACCAATGCATTCAGAGTTTTGCAGTATTTTGCAGCAAACATTTAATAACAATCATTCCAGCAAGGCAGCAAGTATTACACAGATGCTCTTATGAAATATGATTACCTGACATACTGCTGGGAGTTATGGATATGTAATCATTCTCGTTCTTCTTCCGTCACCAATGCCACCTGCCAAAAAAAGGAAAAAAAACTCCCATGTGATACGTCCATAAATGCAAATCTGCAGAATACCATTAACATTTAAACAGGACGGAACATTTCGGATCTTGAATGCCACGATCCATGTTTGATGGCTTAACACATTAAATTCAAAGCACCTTGCTTAAACGCATGAGTCAATGAATGGAAGTCGGGTCCAAAACCTGGTGAACTGCAGGAGCTGTTGGCAACAGGGATTTGGAAGCAAGGCCAAAAAACTGGCAGCTACTGATGCAGAAAAAAAATATGCTTCTGCTCATTTTGTGCAACACTTTCCCTTCATTTTTTTTTGCAGAAGTTCCTTTAGGTCTAATATGTAACTTTAGCGGCTAAAATTTTTTTACTTTCCAGTTTCTAATGATATATCCCCATTAACCTCAGGTTCGGTAAGAATAGAGGACTCGTAGGATTCTTCTTCAATAATTAGAAACCCAGAAGTCCATCAACTTTTACAAAGTTTTGAGACATAAACAGTAAGTTCACTCATTTGGTAGAAAACTAATTTATATGTGCTTATTACTTAACTTTTGAACAATGGCATCCTCTGTTTTAGTCAGTAGCTAAGTGGAACTGCATTTGGCATCCTAAGGTAGTGGGTCTAATATTTAGATTACCTCTCCTGTTCCTATGTCCGTACATACACATCCACGTGTTAACTACACTCCTCCTCTGGTTGGTAGCAAAGACCAAAGCCCTGCAAGCTAATTTTGTGTCGGGAGAGAAAGTTACGGATGGCAGTCACGGCATCATCCTCCAGCAGCATCTGTGTTCATACTACCCGTAGTGTTTTTCAAAGGGAGGGATGGCAGGCAGCCTGCCCTTACCGAGCCAGCCCAGCCCAAAAGAGGGTGCCCAGCGGGAAGATCCCAGCTCGCTCCCCGAGTTTAGGCACCAACAATCCAATCCCAGCAGAGACAATCCTAAAGGCATTCCTCCAGAACAGAGACAAGATCTCATTAGAATTTCTAAATAAGAACTCCTGGGCGTACAACTGACCCCAGTAATGCCAGTGGAAAACTAGCCTGGGACCACTCATTCTCTTTTTATCATCAGGAAATAAATATCCTGTAACCTTAGCAGGCAAGTGACATTTTATATGGGAAGATTGTCCCGATTTGAGATTTTATGTTATGAAACCGCCCTTTTGTTTTTGTTAACAACCTCTGGGGTTTTATTTCTCCCCATCAATTCATCGCCACAGCCTTGCCCGTATTTCTTCCCCGCCACCGTCCCCTCGCAGGGGGACCACTTCCCCACCGTGTCCCTGAAATAAACCCCCCTCCAACAGCCGGCTGGAAGGACATCGAGCGCATCCGCTCTATTTAGGCACCGGCTACCGCACCGGAGCGAGAAAAGCAGGCGAAGGGCAGCAATCGCATGTACCGTGTAATTAAATGCATCTGGGACGCAGCCTGGCAGTTTCACCTAAGCTCTTCGATATCTTCCCCCCACGCCCGTCCCGGCGCCACACGGCCAAGGGCTGAAAACCCTCCCGGCACCTCAGACACCTGAGGCTTCGCAGCCGCCCCTCCAGGGCTCCACAAGATGGCGGCGGGACGCCCCCGCCGCGCTCTGCGGGTTCCCGCACCGCACCGACTCCTCGCTCCAAGCGCCACTTTGCGTCCCGCTACTCGAGAACGGGGTGGAAGCCGGCCTTTCCCCGGTGGGCGGGAAAGGCCCGCTGCCCGCCGGTGAGCCGCAGGGAAGAACCACGCTCCCTCGCCCTCCCCGCACGTTTTCCTCACAGACACCCCCCCCCACTCCCGCCCCCGGGGCCAGGCCCGACGCGGTGAGGCGGCGCCCCCTGGCGGCCGCGTGGGAGCAGCCCGGAGGGAAGCGGGGGCGCCCGCATCGGCGCGGTCCGCCCGGGGCTCGCTACGGAAAGTTAAAACTGCTGGAATTTTTACAGCGGGGGCGGGTAAAACATCCCCCGGCATGTACGTTTCTGTGTGTTTTTATCTCCTTGTCACTTCTTTCCCGAGAGTCTGGACCCTTCTGAGAAAAGACAGTATCATAGAATCGTACAACGGTTTGGGTTGGAAGGGACCTTAAAGATCATCCAGTTCCAGCCCCCCTGCCATGGGCAGGGACACCTCCCACTAGACCAGGTTGCTCAAAGCTCCATCCAGCCTGAACACGTCCAGGGATGGAGCACCCACAAGTTCTCTGGGCAACCTGTTCCAGTGTCTCACCACCCTCACAGTAAAGAATTGCTTCCTTAATACCTAGTCTAAATCTACTCTCTTTCAGCTAATATCATCACTCCTTGTCCTATCACTACACTCCCTGATAAACACTCTGTGCCATTCTTTCCTGTAGGCCCCCTTTAGGTACGGGAAGGCTGCTATAAGGTTGTGCTGGAGCCTTCTCCGGGTTGACCACCCCAACTCTCAGCCTGTCCTCTTAGGAGAGGGGTTCCAGCTCTCTGAGCATCTTTGCGGGTCTCCTCTGGTCTCCCTTCAACATGTTGGGGGCCCCAGAGCCGGACACAGTACTCCAGGTGAGGTCTCACCAGAGCAGAGCAGAGGGGTAGAATCACCTCCCTCAACCTTTAAGTATCTCCTTAAAACTCATCAGGAAAAGCAAATGCTCCACTTCATATTTGCCATGTACAAACAACACAACCAAAAGCAACAGTACAAAATCTTTCTGTTGCTACTGATACCTTGTGGACCTTCAAAATCCTTCACAGTCTGTTAATCAAAAGATTAAAGAGGATACAAACTCAGATCAGGCCTCCAATTAAAATCAGACTCTGACCCATCCCACCATGTCATGGGACCCTGTGAACCTCAACATTAAGACATTTTCCAGAATTTAATTGTGGTTTGGTGATTCAGTGACACACAACTGCTCTTGAAGTAAACAATTGAGTTATTTAAATAAAAATTCTGCCCCTCCTGTAAATAATTAGTTACTAATCCTAAAATTATTGTTTTTGCACCAATCTATTAAAAAGGAGGGGAGAAAAGGAGAAATAAAAATTTCTTCAATGAATTCTGTATAAAGAGAAAAATCCTAGCTATCCTGGGAGTCTTGCCATTTTCCCTGATGAGACCAGGACTTGGCATGAAGGCAGTTATTACTTGTGTAAAAAAAAACCCAAAACCTAATTATGAAATGATTGTAGGAAAAGATAGTCTTTTGTCTAAAGCATCACACAGCAAAACATATCTGGCTTTGGCACAGCCTTCCTGTGTCCCACAGTTTAAAATGGAGAGCGTGCGCTCTCTTTTTCTCCTTGTCCCTGCCCAGAAAGTCAGTTTCTCAGCACATGCCTTGGCGTTGCTGTGTGAATGTGCAGCATCTCACCCATCTGACACGTCCACCGGGCTGATTTACCAGCTGCCAAAAGATACATCGTAAACGAGCCCATCTGTAATACCTGCTCTGCACCCGATGGCGGTTGTAATGATCTTTCCAAATGCATCGGAAACGTCTTCACAAAGATGTTTTTATCCTGCACTTTATACACCAGAAGTAATTTCCTATTTTTCCTTCTAAGGAACGTGGCACAGGGATGGAAACATCGTGGAAGTACAGAACCATTTATCCACCCTGGCACCCAAAATCTTGACAGTCTTCTACATGCCTGGCACAGTTACTACTTTACATAAGCAAGACGAGTAAGCAGGTTCCTCTTGAAGGCCTAGATGCAGAAGATGCTGGAGAAAATCGGTTTCTTTTTCAGTTGACAACTAAAAAGTACGTGAACAGGCACAAACGGGAAGGAGGCAGATGAGTCACAGGCGAGGCTCTGCCGTATCAGGCCAATAATGTCTGGGAATCTTCACAGATATTGCAGAATAAGTGTCTTTCTTGCCAAAAGCGACAGAATTTTTATGGTTAAGCTTTGCTCACATCACAGGGAACAGGCTTCATTAGATTATCTTCTGTGTGACGAGTGCTCATTTGCCCACAAAAAGCCAGCTAAGGTCTCATGGCTCTGAGTCACAAGCCCTGAACATGCAGCACTAACTTCAGAGGTTGCTATCTCTGCATCCCACATGATCCCCCCCACTGGAGCTGAGGCAGCAGACTGGGAATTGTGCTCTTTCTTCATCACTCAAGTTCAACCCTACTTTTTCTTTTTTTTTTTTTCCCCCCAACAAGGTAGTACTCACATTTGTACTGGATACCTTAAATAAAAGCAGGAAAATGCTCTTTCCATTCTGAGTTGTGGTTCAGACCTACAGCCTTACATCAGGAAAAGAATATTGCTATTTTTCCCAAAATCAAAAAAGACATCTTTGCAATCTTCATCTGCTCAGGCCTGAAAAGGTTGTATTTGGAATTCTCAGTCTTTGGCCTCCAATCTAGAAACACTGTCAAGCCATATTGCCAATTACTTCTCTTGCTTTCTATTCCCATAATGAAGGCAATTAACCAATTAACGTTAATCAATGTGGTTAAGCATTCTCCCATTCTCACCAAGTGCCTCCTCCTTCACACAACTGCATCAGATTAACCAATCGGCATCTAAAATGGTTGCACCCCGTAGTGGGGTTTTTTTTTGACCTTAGTTTTTTGCTTTAGGTGGTGGGTGCTACTCTTCCCTAAGTCAGGGACATGGTAACTGTGGTTTGAATCCCAGTTCCCCCCTGTATCATGACCTGCATGCTTTCTGGTGAGCCTCAGGCTTCCCTTCCTGCTGCTCGGCAGTCAGCTGCCCAGCACCGCTGCCTCCTTTCTCTTCTCCAAGCAGGAATGGGTAGGAAAACAGGACTTTGCACCTTCCAGAAGTACTGATGAGCCACCTGGCTCCTTGCTCTTCACCAGACAGTCCCTTGGCTGCCCTTTAAAAGTCAGAGGCAGGGCCACGGGGTGACCTGGCTCGTCCACACAAGTCTCTCCTGTAACCCTACCTGCAACACCCGATACCTCTGGCTCTTCCCTGGCACCCTTATACAACACTCTTACACAATGCTCCCTGTCCCTGGCTCACTGGGCTGAGAGGAGGGGAGGGCTGCTGGCAGACCTGGGAGCAGGCAGGAGCCTGGTGGGGTCCTAGGGTGCAGCGGAGAGGAGGTGAGGATGTGGAGCAGGGTAGCAGAACACATTGGTTCCGTAACATAGCGCAGGGGAAAGCTCCAGAGCAATCACACTGAATGCCCCAGGGGTGGCAATCCCCCCATGCTCTGCCCTGCCACACGTTTTGGCACTTTTGTTTTTCTTAGGGGGTACCTTGGCTTGGGGGTGAGGGATGCATCACCTGAATATTTTGTTCTGGAAACTCCCTTTGCAAAAGTTGTTCTCACTTTTAACTTCATCTTTAGTGAAAAATTCAAAGAAGCAACTCCACATCAGGAAAAATGACAAGGCTGTATTAATGCCTAACTGAACTTTTAAATTTGTTTCATTATTTAAGATTTCATTATTTAACACCAAAGTGAAATTAGTATTTTAGAGCAGAGTGATACAGAGGATTTTGTATTAATACATATTCAGTGAAAAATGCACTAGCCTATGGCTTTTGGTGCATGATACCCACTTAATGAGCAAGCAGCGTTTTCCCTCTTACAAAACATATTAAACAATTGTGTATCGTTTGAGAAATAAAAATCAATCTAGTTTTACAGATAGGTTTAATGAAAAGCCCCCATTGGAACTGGCTTGTAGGCACAAGCTCAGAAGTGGACTCTGACTCATGCTTTTTATTGCTAGTCTTGCTCAACTCATGAGGACAGAAAAATGTGCAATAAAGCATGAAATCAAAACTACAGTGCACTATCTGTATAAGCATTTGCAGTCTGCCCTGAAGCACTTGATCGAAAGGCAAGGAGCTACTGAGCTCTCCAATATGGACGCCCAGTAGTAGTTCTGTGCAACCCTGTGCTTTCCTTCTCCACGCACCGAGATGAGACTCTCAACACGTGCTCCTTAGAACAGGGTACTGGGTTTACCTTTTAGTCTCAGAATTTCCTGTTTTAACTTGCTTCTTAAATATTTTAAAAATTGCTAAGCACTAACAAGTCAAGATTACGGATGCTCTGCATTAGTCAGGGTCAGACCATAAGTCATGTGCTCAGCTCTGTGCAAGCATCAGCTGCTAAGTTACAGCATAAAAGCTAGAAAATTACTATATTCAGACAATAAGCCTGATAAATACCAACAGTAACCTCACTGCTTTACAGGTTTTTGAAAGCACTTGGGTTTCAATAAGCAGAACTACAGTATAACCAAATTTAATTTAGATGGGTGAAGTATAATTCTTCCTGTAGTCCCCTCACTGGTGAGACTTCAGTTCCAGCATACAGGTTGCGGGACAGGCTGAAAGACAACGCTGTTGTGTTGAGCCAGAACAAAGAATCTACCAAAATCTACAGAAAATAGACACAGTGCCACCACCAAAATGTAGCATTGCAAGGTGAAAGGTGTTTTTATGATTTCATCAGAGCTTAATGTCCTACTGTATTTGGGTAAATGTATCCTGTTAAAAGCTAATGGAAAATATAATAATTGATTTTATTGTAACAACCAAAAAAAAGAGGTTTAGTATTTCTGTCTGTTTCCCAGTAGCCTGAACATGCTAGAAAGGCAGTCTCATAGGTATCATCAAAAGTACACAGGGGAAGGCTGTAACCTTAGCTTTAAACCACCTGGGCATCAAGCAGAAATCTGCATACGTAACACTTCTCTCACCCTGCACTTACAGAAACAAATAATATTATCTCACTTAGAAAGTATCCCAAATCACTTGTTATCATGGTGTGAAGATGTTAACTGGCCCCAAGATGTAAAGGCTCTCAGAAAACTGCTTATATTTGGCTTAACACTCTGTCAGCACAGTGGCTGTAGCCTCCTCTCTGCTCCATTCTATCCCTTTGCAGAAATGTCAGCTCTCGAGCACTTCGCTTTGGCCTTCTACATGTGTACACAGGAGGGCATGAGAGGAGCACAGAACTGGAGGGAGCCCTGCTTAGCCACTATTTTGATAACCAGCGTTTTATTCCTTGCAGGGGACTTTCTTAGCATGAAGTCTTCTTGCAGGCGTTAATTCAGAAGGACTCCCACCTACTTGCATAAATATCCAGTTCAGCAAGGATCCTGGAGGGCCAAGAATGACAGAAAAAAAAAAGAAAGGCTAATAGAAAAGACCTCATATTTAAGTGATTTTTTTTCCTATGTTTTTGAGACTCTTTGGTGGCTTACATGTTCATTCTCCAGCCTCAGCCTATGGGAGTTTAATTCAGACAACAGCTTTGACGTAAAACTTTTATTGTTTGTCTGTTTTGTTCTGTCAACTCAGGAAACATTAGCTCTCCCTGAAATTTCAACAGGGGACAGTTTATCTTTGTTGCTAATTTCTCTTACTGCTCACTGCGAAGCGTGTATTAGGCAAAGGCTGTCTTGAATTACCCAGTAAATCTCTACAACTGACTAACATGAGATAATCCCGAAGATACTACATTTCAAAGACTTTTATTGAAACTGGTGATTTTCCACCCTCATGATGAAATGAATTAAGAAGAAGAATGTTTTCTAAATGTCAGGAGGGGAGGTACCTGGATGAATCTGTTAACAAAAATTAATTTTGTCAATGCATTTTATATGCACTGTGCCTAAAAAACTCAGCGAAGCAGAAATGAGTATGTTCTAAACTACAAATGTCACTCTGAATACGGGTAAGTATTACCCTAAAGATTGGTACTGGCATTTGGTTGGGCTATTTTCAGGAGATATGAACAGCAGAATCAATGCAGCTTTAGGCTTCCTGCTTTCCTTAACCAGAGCTTCAGAGAATCACCACTTAGTTTAAACATTAAATTGTAAATACTGAATAATCATCTACATTGCAGGCCTTGAGTTACAGTGTGCAAATAAAAAGAACCTTGCAGAAACCTTAGGAAAAGAAAAACAAGAGATGCTGTTACAGCTATGGATTTAGCCTCATGGGTTTTGCATATTGTATGACTTGATGAGTTTCCAAACCTGAATTTATTTGTCCTAAAAACTGATAGCTGAATTGCAAAACCACTGAATTCTGAAATGTTCGACAGTGATTCCAGATCTGAAATATATGGCTTAAATTCAATTATAATTGGGGGAACATTGTGAAGAGGCTTATTTTCAACAAAATTAAAGTAAAGGACCAGAACAACTAAGTTGTTTTCTGCAATCTAAATCCCGAGCAGCAAAACCTGTGGTAGGGGGATAAAGACTAGCTAAAAATCTGTGCAAATCCCTTCTACAAGTTGAACCGGTGGTCCTGAAGCATTTGTCTGAGCTGCAGAAGCAGCTCAAGGGCAACGGGCATCAGACAGATGTTGACAGTGAGATACGAACCAAAAGGGGACAGTGCGTTTCTGGATGTGTAGGTTCTGGCTTTATATCAAGCAGTAAGGCAGGCAATATCCCTGGAAGCAAGATGAAGGCACACCAGAGACACAGAAAAGCATGAATTAATAGAAAAGGAGGGACAGACAAGTAAAGGTAAGTGATTAAGGGGCTGGAGTGACATATATCAGTTGAGAGTTGACTATGGCTTGGCGAAGTGACAAGAAAGTGAGCACACGATAACCCTACTCAAAAGAGAGCAAGGGATGATGGAAGAATGTGACTGTTATGGGAAATTTGGTTAAATTATGCTAATGGTTACTGGTGGCCATGTAATTAGGTTAGAAGGCAGCTATATTTAAAAAGGAGAATTCCTGCCTGGTTTTAATTGATACTTTGAAATGGAGAAGCCCATATTGCTATTTCTGAGGTTTACCCAAAAGCTTATTTTTCAAAAGAAAAAAATTCAATGACTTCAGAAACAATTAGGTTCAAGCTGGAGAAAGCTTTCTGCAAACATCCCCTCTGATATTTCAAAATACAAACCACATGTGTTATAGATACATAAATATATTTATAATTATTATAAATAAATAAAGAGTTTCAAGTTACCTGGCAATAAGCTCGTGGTCATAAAATATGACAGTATTAAAACTATCTAAACTCCCATTTGCTTATGGTTTTGGGCAGACAGGAGTCATGGGGAGAAGGAATAATACTTGTGAAAATGAAGTAGAAGCTCTTATTTTGTTTATTTTAACAGAAAATTGCTTGCACCCTCTGTAATGGCCCTGCCTGTATGACCAGCACTGCATGCAGTTAAGTGGATTTCAGCTGAGGATTTTCCCAGCTCTGAAATTAACCTATGCAAAGTCCTACTGCTTTTTATCCTCATTTTTTTTGGAGAACAAACACATTATGGCATCTTTCCAACTAAACAATTCACTAATTTACTCTTTAAGGCAGCCAGAATTTCCTCAGAGGTGGGCTCCAACCTCTACTGCTCCTGACCTCACTGCAGCCCCAGTGCAGAGAGCAGAGAGGACAATCACTTTTGCTCAGAGGAGGCATACATCCTAATACTAAGTAGAAACATAGATGCAAACCTTCTTTTGGGTGCAGACTGGAAAGGAATCACATAGCCTCAGTCTTAACAATGGCCTTTCAGTGTGTCTGATAAAGCAGTAATTTCCTTTTTTTTTTTTTTCTCTTTTAAACCTCTCTTCTTGTTTGCTGCCTCATTTACAGCTAACAAGAAAAGAATCAGGCCTAAGAAATTAAAAGAAAAAGTTGAATCGCTGATGTAATCGCTATCTCTCCCAAGCAAACAAAAAAGTCCACGACCTTTTAACCTTTTCCATCCTATTTGCTAATTACTTATTTTGTAATTAACCCATTATGCATCTGTCATTGTGTTTTAAATTAAATCACTTTAATTGCTAGTAAGTAGGGTTTATTTAGTTCCTGGTATGGTTGTACGGGGTCATGAGTGGGGGAGCTGTTGAACCACTCTGAGTTACAGGTGGCTCTCTCAAAACTGCTGGAGCTGTTGAAGATAAAGAAGAGTTAAGCTGCTTTCTTTAGGTGATTTTATTTTAATGTCTAATGGCGTTTTCTAATGGATGAAAGTTTACTGCAAATATGGGAGGGCAATTTATATTCCTTGTAAATAGACCACATTATTTTGTTTCCTGAAAAGTTTTAATAAAGGAATAATTGTTTTAATAGTTCTAGGAAATGCTTATCACAGCAGTGCTTATTTTGCTTATAGTAAAACTGTGAAATGCAACACAACTTTATATTAACCGCTGAACTTCAAATAAAGAGAACAGAGGAAATCTAACCCATGAGTTCTACATATAGGGCTAACAGTCAACACACTTTAATTATCTTCATAAAAAAACATAAAAACTGGGGATAAACATAGAATATTTTGTTCTCTGTACCACAACCCCTTTGTTCCCTTTGCGTGACCTGACTCGCTTTGCTGCCCTGCAGAAAATGCCCACTTTTTTGCAGGTTTAGTTTTGCGCTGAGTTGGTGAGTTAAATCAGCCCTGTGCTTTGGCACAAAGTGAGCAGCAGAAGCCTACAGCTGCAAGGAGGGGAGAGGAGGGAGATGAGTTTCACCCTGTCTCATAAAACAGCACTGTGGAGGAACACAGTATGGGCTTACACCTTTCATAATAAACTAGGACAGTTATGGTTCTGTACATTGAAATTACCTTTTAATTCGTAAAATAAAAAACAATATATAATNTAAAGACCTTTCAAGATTATAAATCTTCGAGGAAAAAAAACCCTAAAGATAACACAATTCATTATAACCTTTTTTTTTTTTTTTTAATTTAGACCCTTATACATTGAAGAAAGGTACTAAAAAGTGCCTGTTGTATATTCTAGAGAGTAGCAATGAGAATTGGTAGGGTCAGCCTTCCCTTTAGTACTAAATAAAGTCAAGAACGAGACTGATGAGACATGAGAATGAATTCAATTGTAAAGCCCTGTTCTGCATTGCCTCCTTCACTTGAGGTCTCAAGTTGGACATTTGCAGCTCTTTCTCTTTGCCTGGTTTGCCAGTTTTTGACTTGGTACACTCAAATCTTTCCATTTTCACCACGGCTGGCATTCAACTCCTAACAGAGGAAAAGCAGTGGGACCTAAGGCATGTGCTAATTGAACCGATAATGTTGAGGTTCCTGAGAGGACAGAGGGAGGTAAGTACAGGAGCAGCATCCTCCCAGTTTCCTGAACAAAACCCCAATACGAGAAGACAAACTTTCACCAGAGAGCACACCAAAAATTACATGGTGGAATCTTATCCACTCCCCTTATTAAGTTCCTCAAACTCTATATTAATAATATACTGCCCCAGCGCCTCGTGATGGCTATGTGACCAAGGTAACACCAGGGTGTCAATCCATTTCTTTGCTCTCCTGAGTTTGTGGGATTGGCCAGGCTTTTCTTTTAAAACATAATTCTCCTCCCACCTCCAATTTGCCAATTTTCCAATTAATCTCTCTTTCTGTTCCAGTTCTAACTTTGTTTGTGTGAATGTGTAGCAGGAAAATTGGATGCTGCATTTCATTCCTGAGGATATCAGATCTGGAGGATCTACCACCAAACGCCAAAGTCATGGCCCTAATAACTCAGTCTTTGTCTTCTGCTCCTGTGCATCTGCCATCTGAAGGACAGACCCTTGAGGAACGTGGCTGCGAGGAGCAGCAATCACCATTCAAAAAAACCTTTGTTTTAAGACACCCAGCACAGATGACTTCAAAGGTTAGCAGGAAGATACTGAATCTGACCCAATGCAGAGCCCCAGGGTCAAGACAGTGATAAAATAGGGTGTGCCCCCAGCAGTGCAACATATTGGGCAGATTCAAAGAATTGGATAGTTTTCTGCTCTAAAGCTCCATGCAAACACACTGCACTAATAAGGGATGGAAGGCACAAATGTGAGCATTATCCAAGTCATGTTAGCAGATGAGTTCTCGCTGCTTATCTCAAGAAAAAATTGCCCTCAAAATACAGACAATAAAGAAGCCAAAGAGAGCCAAGGGAGAAGCCACAAGCAAAATGACTCCCAAACACAAGACACGATGGAAATTGCTTTTTCAGTGGATTTCATTCCTCCATTTAGCGTCATCTCTATTTAACTAATATGCAGTTTGATTTTACCCAGACACTCCGAGACATCTTTTATGCCACTTGCATCAGGAGAAGCAGAATGGGATGTCATCTCTGCACTGCTGCTACTGAGGCTTCCCATGATTTATCTCAACAGCATCACATGGATATTGAAAAGGACAGTGGAAATACACAATCCCACAAGTGATATTCCATGTACTTCCCACCAGGCTTATCTGGAAACATGCTAACAAAGCAGCTGAGACATCCTTTTCCTGTTCCTTTCCATAGTGTTTTGAGCAGTAAAATATTAAAAATGTTAAAAGCCACACAGCTAAGGATGTAGCCATCTTCCCATCCAGTGATGGGAAGGAGCTAATCAGAGCAATTTTAGAATTAGTCAATTTCGTAAGTATTAATATATGGATCTAATCTACATTCAGTGTTATCCAAATTACCTTGTGCTGAAAGAACAAGTTGTGTATAATGAAGAGAAACAAGCGAAGCTCACGGAAAAACAATTAAAGCTGGGAGTTGCAGTGGGAATTGGAGTTAGCACTACCTCATGCTTCGTGTTGAAAATTTATTCTTACGGTAACTCAGCTTCCTCATCTGTAAGGTGGAGATGATAATACTCATCTCAGCTCCAACAGTATGCCAGTAAGATCTACAGATAGCCATCAGAATTGCTATTATTAATATTATGTATGCTTGGCATGTATTTTTTACTTCATAGCAGTTTTACAGTTTGCATTTCTGGTCTGTTCTCAGTGTTTTGGGGATGACATTTTAAACTTCAGAAAAGTTATTCTCAATTTATTTATTACCTTTGGGCATATTCTTTGCCATTGACTTTAATTCTCTTTT
Source organism: Nycticryphes semicollaris (assembly GCA_013400055.1). Classification (NCBI taxonomy): domain Eukaryota; kingdom Metazoa; phylum Chordata; class Aves; order Charadriiformes; family Rostratulidae; genus Nycticryphes; species Nycticryphes semicollaris. The sequence continues at coordinate 865,578 of VXBJ01007272.1, forward strand.
ACAGCTTATTAGTTTTATGAGACTTTGTTCTCTGTATGATGTGAGAACACAGTAGCACAATGATTCAACAAACACCAGTTTTACCAACCAGCCAGATTTAACAGGCTATTTCTTGTTGTATCCTATAAATACAGTGAGCAGCCAATCTGATATTTAATGATGCAAACCATAAGCAGAGGTAGTGGTTTGTGCCAAGATACAATATGTGGAGATTGCAAAAGCTCATAGAGAAATTTCTGTCAAAAAAAAAATACAGCATGGAGGTTTCCGAGTTGTTCTTTTGTGGGAATCCAAACCGAGTATCTTTACTGTGAAAAGCAGATAAATAGATTAGAAAAATCCTAAAGATATTGACAGAATGAGAGAACACCTCATATTACCCACAGAAAGCATTCACAACAAACTGTGCTTTTTATGGGAAAACTTCATCAAAACAGTATTCCCAGATTATTTTCATGTTCTGCGATCCACTAACAAAGAGACTTTGGTCTGAATGATAAAGCAGTTTGATTACAAGGGAAGCACAAAATGTCCTTGCTTCTGAAGAGGGCTTATATTTTCAGTATCTGTGAAGTTGCTGAAGAATCTGACATAACAAGTTATTTATAATGACTTAAAAGTAGAATTTTCTTTGAGGTATCCTAACCAAATTATAGACAACAAGATTTGTGACACTGGATGAGGTATGTTTTAAAACCAGCTGCTTAATTTTTTAAAAACATCTTTGTAGATCTCTCAAAAGCGAGACTGGTACACTATTAGGACTTTCTGAACAGGTATAAAAACTACATTTTTATGCTTCAGATACAGTGGATTATAAAGTGCTGTCCTTGCTCACAAACAGGCAATAAAATGAAATAAAAAGGGAGTCTTAAAAATTCAGAATGAAAAAGCAGAGTTGCCAGTAATGACCTGACTCACAGTTCCCTAGTGCCTGACATTGACAGTACTGGATCATTGGAAATGCTTTAGTAACATAGACCTCTCTTCTGAACAAGCTGACATCACTACAATCCATCCGTTTGCTGGAATTCACTGCCATGCTGGGCTTTGTTTCTGAGCTATTGTGGTCACCAGCTATAGCCAAAATACATGTCTGTCTTCCAGTTTCTCTTTTTAAAATCACATATCTTTTTCCTACATTTTATGTGTATTTCTCCATTTTGGTTTTATTCACCCTTAGACTTTTTGATACAGTTAGGGGATACAATTCATGAAAACCCCGTACAACTGTAGAAATAAATATTCTATTTGATCCTCCAGAACAGATTTAAGATGTCTCTGTCAGCATTAGGGTATCTGTCCGTTTTAGTCATTCTTCCAGCATTAAGATAGTACAAGGAAAGATAAGGGTCTGCTCTAAGACCCACTGAAGCCAAGGGAGTTTTTCGATTGACGTCAGCTATTTTGTACCACGCTCCTCTAGGATGGATTAGGACACAAAGAAGAACTTCTCATGCCAAATTCTGTACTTGCTTCTTCACATGCAATCATTTTTTTGAGCCGGCTCAATAAAGTCTACTGAGACTGTCATTCCTGCAGCCTTTATACAACTTTTACCTTACTTTATGTAGTCTGTCTGGGCGAGGGGCCAGGCCTGCATATTTTACAAAGGAAAGCCTTTTTCTCTGCCTATCTGAGTTTATTCCTTTGCTTCACCCTCTTATTAACTGCACTTCCTTCACCAGGTTCAAAGAGCTTGGGTCTTTGTTGGACGTTTATCCCTTGAAAGGAAGCAATAGCACTGGCAATGAGTCAGCTTTATTCAAAATCCAGCCCAAAAATATTTGCCCATGGCAATACACCATTTAGGGACATTAACTTTAGGGACAAAACACACAGCTCCCCTTTGACATCTTGCCATGATGGTGGTGCTCTAGTTCCACTCTCCTGCTCCAATGGCAGCACCCAAGATCTGCTTTCTTTCCAACACTGAAAGATTCCTGAAGGATCTGAGATGAAGATTCCAACCCACCTGTGAAGTCTGAGTGGGAATCCCTATTCCTGCAGGAGATGCCAAAGCTGTTAACAAAAGCTTTCACAGATGGGTGAAGGGGAGGGAGCTTGGTGAGAAACAGCCGAGTGTTAAGGGAAGGGGAGTGCAGAGGCCCTGCTGTGGAGTACAAGCCTGCAGGGCCACCAGGACCTATCACGTCACCTAAAGCCAAGATTACTTAGTCAATGGTGTATGAAATAACAAGTTGGGATAGATGTGGAAAAAAACAGGATCAAGGGGAAAAAAAGTAATTAAGGGTAGGTTGTTTACTGGGGAGGAGGTAGAGGTGGAAAGGAAAAGGTGCAAGGGCAGCAAAAAGGAGAGTGAAGAAATGGGATAATAGGAGATGCAAATAACATCAGCCAGAGCTGCTTGGGGGTATCTGTCAGGCAGCTGTGCCCTTGACCCTTACCAGCCTGTTATCCCAAATCACAGAATTATAGAATGGTTAGAGGTGGAAAGGACCTTAAAGATCATCTAGTTCCAACCCATAGCCATAGGCAGGGACACCTCCCACTAGATCAGGTTGCTCAAAATCAGAACAACCAGCCAGGCCTGTTGTTCTGAGCACACCGTGTGTGCTGACCCGCTGGCATGGTCAGGAGGACCAGGTGGGATGGGCAGAGGGGAACATCCGAGGAGATGGTTCAAGCATCAGGTGTTCCGACAGTGGCCTGTGCCAGGCCTGACAGCCTCAGCCTCTTCCCAATCTCCTCTTACTCCTCCTCCTCATGCAGACACCATCAGAAGGAAACCCTCTCTCACCAATGTGGTGTCATCTCCCCATATCGTTTGATCTAAACTGACAGAGGCAATGGTGCTTGCTTCATTGGTATAGCACTACACATATTAGGGGCTTTGCCAGGATGATTTCACTGGCTAGGAGAGGATGATTATTTTTATATGCCCCTACACAACATATGTATGCTGGCAAAATCATCCAGAGTCAATTCACTGCTTGCCTATTCCAAAACAAGGAGTTAACACCTTCAAATTCAACGAGCAGCAGAATGGGTAAAGCAACTGAATTGCCTGTATTTCTTCAGAGAAATGCTAAATAAATTGCTGCATTCTTACACTGAAAGTGTTACTTTTGTGACAATAGGGACTAGGTGAAAACAGAAGTCTCTTCCTTTCAAATTGTTTTTTCCGCTGTCACTTTTCTAAAATAATCCTTAGATCTTTTTTCAGTCAGTTTCATGCAGAATTTTCCTTTTAAGTATTACTTTCTTTAGGTACTGCAGAAATTATCCTTAAAAAGAGTATGTAGTGTATTATTCTCAGTGATACACAGATCCAAATACCCCCACTCAGAGTACACACTACTCGTGCTGATGGGTGAAATAACTAGCTTGAGTTTTCCAGCAGACAGATGTGCTGCCTTTGGGTGCTGGCTACACTTCTGAAGTTTGCTTCAAATATGAAGTGAGATACCAGAAAGGAAAAGGAATTCATCTACAAGAGTCAATAGCCTCAATAGCAAAAGGGGGAGTCCTACAGCTCTCAACTGGAGACAGACAAGAAGAAAAAGGGGCTTGTTCATTAAGGAGAAGACTTAATAAAATCCAGAGACCAGCTTTGCAGAAAGAAATCTGACTGGCTCCACACCAAGACATCTACAATGGATATAAACCAAGAAACTTCACCAAGCGTATTACCTCTAACTCCCTACAAGATCATGGAGAAGATCATCCTGAGTGAGCTCTCAAGGCAAGTGCAGGGCAGCCGAGGGATCAGGACCAGCCAGCATGGGTTTATGAAAGGGAGGTCCTGCCTGACCAACTTAATCTCTTTCTATGACCATGTGACCCGCTTTCTCGATGAGGGGAAGGCTGTGGATGTTGTCTACCTGGACTTTGGTAAGGCCTTCGACACCGTCCCCCACAGCATTCTCCTGGAGAAACTGGAAAATCACGGTGTAGACAAGTGTACCCTCCGCTGGATTAAAAACTGGCTGGATGGCCGTGCCCAGCGAGTTGTGATTAATGGAGCAAAATCCGGTTGGCGGCCAGTCACCAGTGGTGTCCCTCAGGGCTCAGTTCTGGGGCCGGTCTTGTTCAATATCTTTATCGATGATCTGGACAGGGGGATTGAATGCACCCTCAGTAAGTTTGCAGATGACACCAAACTAGGTGGGA
>VXBJ01007272.1:869891-949699 GCA_013400055.1 Nycticryphes semicollaris
TGGTTGGACTCGATGATCTCAAAGGTCCCTTCCAACCACTAAGATTCTGTGATTCTGTGATTCTGTGAAGATTTTTTTAACAAAAACCTGTTCCATGTTCTCGGAGGAAGTGACTGAATCTCCACTGAATAGCACCTCCCGCGTTCATAGCACATTTACAGCTGAGCAAAGCACCGTTAAATGCTACAAATGGAAGTAGCTGCACAAAGTAGTGTAACACAGAAGAATCCGGGCATTCCTAGAAGAATCTGGGATTTGGGATGTTAGCCGTTGCCAGCATTTTTCTTGCTTAGCAGCCCACTAGAATATTTAACAGTGCCATATATTCTTTTTTAAAGCTCTTTCATGAAGAGGGCTATTTTATACATAGCGTATTTTTTCATAGGAATAAGATTTTAAGCTGCTAAAGAAAAAGCTCTATTTGTTGGGATTTGTGCAGCACTGAGATAGCCAACAGTTTGGAAATAGATCAATGTATATGCAGTGTCAAAAATCACATTTACAAGCTAAATAACATATTATAACCGGCATCCTTGTTTGTTTGTTTGTTTTGTTACTGCAATGTGGGAAAAACTTGTAACATGCAGGTTAAATTATTTTTGTATCTTCTTAGAAAATATTGAATTCCCAACAGATTTTTCAAATTAATGAAATCAGATAGAACTTGCACACATTTAATTTAAAAAACCCAAGTTGACTACATGGGCAAATGCCTTCGATAATTCTTTCCAGCGGTAATCACACTCCTTCAGGCTTTTGATCTAAACCAGGATTTATTTGAGACCCAGATATAGTATTTGGTAGCTGTACACGGGAATGATCACAAGTGAAGCTGCTTTTTACAATGACCACCATTCCCTGTTTCAGGTGAGTTGGATAAAGATGAGATTCCCAAATGAAATACTTGGACTTCCCAAAAGAAAAAAAAAAAAAAAAGTGACAGTCTGATCCTGAATCACAGCCTGATCCTGTTCCCATTTAACTCAAGAGAACTTCTACCCACTGCTTATATTCCTTCACAGAAAAGCAGAGACAGCTCAAGGCAGCAGGCAAGGTAGGCAGCAGCCTAGAGCAGAAATCTGCCTACACCACCCAGGAGAAGATGGAGCGTGGTGCTCATTTGCAGTTCCACAGCCCTCACCAGCATCATCTCACAACTCCAATGAACTGACTGAGAGCAAGGGCTTCACCTGAAATTTCACCGGGCTATGAATACACTTAATAAGTCTCAGCTGCTCGTCAACTGGATAGCTGGTTTTCTTCCATCTTACAAAATTTCTATTGCCATGTAATTTATCTCCTGAAGAAATTTACATTTTTATGTATTCACCAAAGAAAATCTCACTTAATGCTGGGGAATACTTGCTTTTCTCAGCTGATGGGGTATTTTGTTTTGGTTTGTTCTGGTTTTTAAAATCCATGTCAAACAACTCCAGGCTGACTTCAGTTCCACACTGAACAGATTTCTCTCAGAAAAGACTGGCATTTTTTCTTTCTGTGGTTTCAGCGAATATTTAAATATTTTATATAAAAGGAAGAACAGCTTCAGCAGGGATACTGAGGGGCTACCTACCTAGCAAAGAGGCGCAGAGCCAGAGATCAAATCAGAGAAAATGAGAGACAGGAATAGGAAAGCCTCAGTGCTGCAAACCTGATCTGTTGTGCATTGGGCATTTCCTGCTGCTTTTGGGAGACAGAGATGGATCTGATGTGCCTGGCTCAAAAAATGAGCATTGCCAGACCAAATTCACTCACTTAGGGGTGGGTTTTAGCTTCCACTCGTCTCCAAGACATTTTTTACTATGGGCAGCTGGAGTGGGTTCATATTTAAGTCCCATAAGGAACTCCAAGAACTAAGCCTGAAATGACCTTCAGACTCTGAGAAATAAGTGTCACAAAGCAAAACTTTCATGCATTTTCCTTCAAGGGACTTCTCTACTTAGCATTTTGATCTCCAAATAAATTCAGTGGTGCTTCCAGCATGCAGGTGCTCAGCTCCTTGAAGGAACATAGGATAAAGCCCATATTGTTTGTTAGGCTTCTTTAATTCCCCCTTCATATAGACTCCTAAAGTTTCATCTTTCTGGTCTTCCTTAAGAGTAAGGAAATACAAAGAAATCAGTGGGTGTTTTTAAGTACTTTACTTGCCTAAGTATGACTTGAATGGTTATAATATGTGATTCAACACAAATGAGTCTGTGTCTTCACCATTTAAAGATTACCCAAAAAGATTACACTACCTTAGAGCTGTCTGCATCATCAAATAAGTACACTTCTAATGAAAATCTGATATTTACAAATTCTTAGTCAGAAACTATAGCAAGTGTCCTTAGCTTTCCAAACAATAGCAGGTAGAAAACAATTTCACCAATAAGAAGGAAAACTTACCAGGAACCTATTGATCAGAAGACATCAGAATTACTATTATTCAATTTAAGGGTTTTATGTGATAATTTCTTGTTAAAAATTGAGAGGGGCTGTTAAAGATGTCACAAAAGTACTGTCAGGTACTTAAACTTAGAAAAAAAAAGGTTGGATATTGCCAAGAGAACTGGGAACATTTTTGGAGGTAAGCATGTTCTGTTCTGTTTTCCCAAACAGAAATAGGTTCCTAAAATAAGGTCAACAGCAGACTCCCCCATTTGGGCTTCAGTCTTTTAGCAATGATGGTCAGTCCACAACCACTTGCATGAATTCTGATTTGCAAACCTAAACCGTAGGTTTTCTACATATTTCTGTAGCTGGTTGCAAAGGATTTTCATTTCGGTATAATGCTATATTACTGAGTATGTGCTAACATTCTCACTCCTTCTCTATATTGCTGCTACAAGTCAGTCTGCTGATAAGGAAATCTGGGTCCCTTAATCTTGCCAATACTCTGCACTGTGTCATGCGCTGCTCATTAGGAACCACAGGCAACCAGACTGTCTCAGCTGATCAGTTATAAAAGTTACAGGAGCCTTCCCCATCTCGGTGGTAATAAAGACACGAAGTCTGCCACTCTCACAATTCTCTCCAGAAGAAGAAAAGCAGCAAGTGCTAATTAAAGAAGGTGCCACAGTAGGCTGTACAGCAAACTGTATTCAGAATGAGCCTTGGAGTGTGAAGGACGGAAAGCTTGCTTCCCCTTTCCAAGAAACATAGCAAGAAATTAAACACCAAATAACCTCTCTGAAGTAGTACAATCTCTGTGTGTTTTCCCCAATTGTATATAGCAATGAAACATCCTTAAGCCTTGCATTAAGAACTTAATTGCAACTTTCAACAGGCTTGTCGCGTTTTAACAACTCTGAAGTTCATTGTCCCAACACAGGCATCAGTTCCAACGCAGCAGTGGATTGACACTGTCCATATGGACACACCACCAGGGTGGGTGCTGCTGTAGTTCATGATCAGGGTTTGCAGTAAGTGCAGGGTGAAGTAGCAAAGGACAGAAAAGTTTAAAAGGGTTTTCATCTTACGGGGTCTTGTATAAATTCTGGTATACTATAGATGTCCTGTCGGGATGACTATAGCATGCCTTGAATGACACAAAGCGTACACCTCACCATGTGGGACCAAGGAGATTTGCTAGTTGATATATGTCTCTTGTAAATTAGGCCTGTTTACGCTAGCTTCAAACACCACACCTACCCTAAGCAACCTCTGCTGTTGCTCATCTCTTCCTGTAATTTGAGTGCTTTTCCCAATACAGAGTCCTCTCACTGTAAATTCAACTCCCAGTGTCCTGCTATATCCACAAGCAATGCTGGCTTTCCCTCTTCTTTGCAGCTAACTTAAATGCATTTCATGCATACCATGGTCTTCCGAATCATCTTTTTTTGCTAAACTCAGCAGTTGTGCTTCACTAAGCCTTTACGTAGAACTCAAGCACCCTAAGCCTGAGTTTTTTGATATTTTCCGATAGTTCTTGATACTCTTGCCTTGATATTTCTTGATACTCTTGCCTGGACTCTTCGCTGTTGCTCATTATCTCTCCTACAGTACAAAACTGGAGCAGGTACTCCACCTGGGATCTCAGCAGGACAACGCAATTATGAATATATTTTTCAGTCATTACTTAGGGCAATCTACACATTAACTATTCCAGATGATTTCCTCTGGAGTGAGTCTGCTTTCAGTTTAAATTAAAGTATGTAGGGATCACGTTGGAAGAGGAATAAAAGTGTCTATTTATGTAGCTCACCTAGAGCAGCTACTCCGTCTCAGGTTTTTAGCTGACATTTTTCCAAATTAATGTTGTCAGTATGTGCACACATGCAAATGTATGTGCATTTCCCTATTTCAGATCTAATGTCTAGATCTGTCCTGCATGAGATCGTTAAAATTTCAACATTTCTGCACTTTAGTGACAGCTAGACAGAAGGAGAACATCAGTTGGTATTTCTGAAAATAAGACTTAGCTTTGCAAAACTATCTTTTTCAGCTATCTGGAAGCTATCTAGTATTATTTTTATTATTGTAATAGACATTTTTATTATTGTAATGGATTAGATGTCATTACTGTTCACTAAAGAATATATTTAAATTAAATCTTAAATGTTATTTTACGGGATTAATCAACACATCACAGCACCAATTTTCATTCAAAGTGCAAAAAAGGTCAGTATGCAAATGCAAATACAATATGCTATAAAAGGATCTGCTCTGAGTAATGCCCAATGAAATTAATGAAACTACATTCTGAAGACAAAGTTTGGCTTTTTGTTTTACCTCTGATATTTTGAATCTGTTCTACAGACTAATGCTTGATTTAAAATGTCAGGGAGAAAAATGAGAAATGAAGTAATGCAGAAATCACATTTTCTTTCATTAGGCACAATCTATTTATACAGTGGCCATTTTTGCATTACTTTTTCCATGAAAAACACACTGATTATCAATCAAAGTTTATTCTGCTTTTCTTCAGCTTCAATCTTCTTCTATTTAAATTGTAGTATATATGTAAATTGTAAACTTAGTTATTACTTTGAGACATTTATAGTAAATGAACATTAGATTAATATTAGCATAACCTATTTTTTTTTTATATCAGGGAAGCAATAATAATCTTTTAAACTATTTCAACGCAACTAAATAATCCTGTAGAGCAGTCTGGGTAGTCACCTTTTGTAGGTAACAAAGAATTTTCCAAGTTTTTCTTTAACAGAAACTGGGAACTTTAAACATAATATAAAGCCATAAGCGAAATCATCCAAAGACCAATGACTTTATGAATGTGTGACTAGATTCCCTTCTATTAAATATCTGAAATCTTCAGATGGACGGGGAGAGAAAGGTGGAAATCATTAAATGCAGCATGTGTACCACACCATGTGTAAGTTTCTAACTGAGAGAACAACTGAAATATATACAAAATATGTAATGGTCATTGTACCTGCAAAGTACCTATGGCAATCTGGTTAATTTTACTTATTTATGGACATGATACTGGTACTTAATACCTACAGGCACAAGTTTTGCTGAGTAAAATTCCTCAGGAATAAGTACAGGATGTGTTGTATGCACATGTATCTGAATCCACCAATTCAAAAAGTCCTTTGGCACTAACACATCCTGGAATAAAATATAATGGAAGACAGGCACGCTACAGAAAATCACATATAACTTTCCCCAGCTCCCAGCTAAATTATTGTTATTTATTAAGAAGGGCTTCTGTTCAGCCTAAAGCCACTCAGATTTGTAATTCTTCCCAGCATGAGACTTCATACAGATAGGGCTTTAGGTGTTTTATTTTTCAGATTAACTCTTCATATTTTTTTCTTAATTACCAGTGAAGATTAACAGCTAGGTCCTTCCATCAAAGTGTTACAATATTGACAGACTTTAATACTGGAAAAAAATAAAGAAATAAAATTCAGTCTATCTTCACTTGTCCTTCAGAATTACAGGGATTCTAGATCATGTGAGGAAAAAATGCATCTATGTACGGAAAATATTGTGCTGTTTTATGTACTCTAACACTGCAGACATGAAAATCCCACAGGTCAGAACAAAGATTGCATCACTTGGCTGCAGTCCTATGTAGAGTGAATCATGGAGAATATGGCATTTTTCTCTGTCCCCTTTCTAAAAATCTCCAATGTTTGTTTCTGACATCTGATGGTCTTTGAGCTCGTATCTTTATAAAAACTTCTATTGAACACTGGTGTATTTTTCCTAAGTGATCACGAGTCCACTATAACTGCAATTCTTTTCCTTGTAAAATATTAACATTTACTATCATTGAATTTCCTCTGCCATCTTATTACTTGGTCACACTCAATGCTGTCAGATCCTCCTACAAAGTCTTCTCCGTTGACACCAGCACTGACAGCAGGCTTTATTAGTTCACTATTAACCCCCTTTTCCATATGGTGAACCACCCAGACACTTGGACTGGTGCCTACTGGACTCCATTGGTGACTTCCCTCCATTGTAAAACTTGACCATTTACTCCCCGCTGCTTCCTAGCTTTTAACCTGCTATTAATTCACGACAGGAGTTTCCCTTTCATTGCACGGCAGGTTTTAATTCTTTATAAGCCTTCAGGAAAGAACCCTATTGAAAATTTTTTGAAATCCAAGTAGATTATAACCAGATCACTTTTTTCCCTGAATTATTGCCTCCCTTGGAAAACTGGGTAGATGTGTGAATTTTGACCTCTCCCTAATCAGCCATGCTGTTTAGCCTGCACAACAAGCACCACAATACTAAATTATAATTTACTCCCATTCATACCACACCGCAGCACTGAGCTGTAGTTGTGGTTTGATGGCACCCATCATCCCCATCAGCTCTCCAAATACATGGGACAGTCTGGCTTTCAGAAAATGAACGGTTATGAATGAAGGAAAAAAAATTGTTTACAAGATCGTTATTTTTCATATCTGATTTTTCTTTTGTTCTTTCTCCAATGGAATAAAACTGAGCGGCAGTGTGGGAGAGGGGGCAAAGATCTCTAAATGGTAAAGGTAGTTTTCTTAAGAGTTCATTGCAAAGGAATCTAACAGGCCTAATAACAACAGAGTAGCCCAAAATGAAGGCTTCCAAGCTCACAGGTGACTTGAAAGCTTCAGGGGACAGAGGAAGGGCTTTGCCAATGCATTTCCTGAAGGAAGTAAGGTTTCTCGGAGTGGCTGTGCACCACTCCACCACCACCTTCCCTCCCAACATTCTGCCTGTCATGTGGCTTTAACGCAACTCAACAAGGACACCAGAAGCCAAAAAAACCTGCAAATTCTGTCAATCACCACAGCACAGCAGGAGCCAGACGTTGGAAAGAGAGGCCAGTGGCACTTCCCTCAAGCAGAAAGCTGGGAGCCAGGCTCCCAGGGGAGGAGAAGAAGGAGGAAGGAGAGGAGGAGGAGGAGGGCATGGCGGCAGCACCCAGCCTGGGGTGACCAACAGCAGAGCTAGGAGGAACTATTTGGTGGTTTTGTGCATGGTTTCTTGCCACATCTGACAAAAAAAAAATCCTCCCTGTTGATGTATTTAGTGCTGATGTCTCATTAGCCAAAGTTTACAGAAAACTCAGTTTGGGAAACTGGGGTGATGCACCCTGGACTTCCAGCCTCTCAGAGAAACTAGAATGTAGGTGCATCTGGGGACTTTGGTATATCCAGGCACAGCTGAGGCATGCAGGGTCACCAGGAGCGAGTCCCACCCCTGGCTTAGTCAATGCCAGGCATCATGCTATGGAACAGTCTGCCAGGATGAAAACAGGGTCATCAGGGAACTGTCCCCTGGGGCCAGCACAGACTTACCTAACGCAACAGGGTTTGAATTGAACTTTTTGTTCAGAAAATTGTGATTTTCCATTTAAAACTTCATCATGACGCTCTGTTAATAGACCTGTAACTTAATTCCCTTCATGCTTTTGCATAGCAATAAAGCAGTTTTGTCACACTGTACCCAACACTGGAGAGGTAGGTATAGGCTGATGATTTCATATTGCACTTTTACTGCCATGTCTAAAGAATTTTGGCTGCCTGGTAAAGTGGATAGCAGACAAAGGCCAAAGTACAGTTATTCACACCCTGTTTTATGGTTTAGTTTTTCTCATGTTATGACATGAGATGCAAGGAACACAGCACAAAGGTTTCTATCTGCTGGAACAGAGAAATGCAGGATTCCTGACACAGAAGAAAAATCCATGGCGACATGCCCATAAGTATTACAGTGCTTAACTTGTGAGATGCTTACAGCTATTAGAATATATTCATAGATACAGATAAACATATCAGCGCACAGATTAGATAATAATTCTAAAATCTATCTAAAACTAGATAATAATTACAAGATACAGAAAATAGTTGACTTGTAACATACTATATGCAACTAGGATGTCCTTTTAAAAGTGACTATATTGTTACAGATTTGTGTCCATCTGAAAAAAAAAATATATACAAATCACCCAGTCCTTACAAGAAGGGGTATCTTCCTCCTGTTTTTATGGTTAGAATTAATTTTTTAAAATCTTATGGATCAATCTTGGTAAAAATACTTGAAAACAGAGATACACAAACCTCAGCTACTGTTCCTAAAGATGTTTTCCCAGCAAGATCTGGGTTCCAGTTCCCCAGATTCTAATGCTGGCAACCAACGCTTTTGCTGTAACAGTCTGATCAAGAACCCAAATCTTAAAATATATTAAGCTCTAAGAATATTCAGATCTAGAAATGTATGTTCTATGAGAACTTTCACTCTAAAGTAACCTCCTTCAATTGTATATAGATTTTTAAAGAAAGCGAGAGCAAGGTCTGAACAAATTAAAGTGCAAAACTGGAAGGGGGGGGGAAGGGAAAAACTTCCACAAATTAAACTATTATACACTACAGAATTTTGCATAGAGCCACAAAGAGGTAGGTCAGAAAACAGAAACACATGAGAGTTGAAAAGAGAAACAATGTAGGTTTTAAAAGCCAGGATTAATAATCTCTCTTTACTTTGAAAAAGAGCATTCCAAAAAAGCATCACCAAAATGCAGGTAAGACACCACAACAAAAAGATGTATTATGTACCAACAAATACTTAGTGTTTGAAGAGACATCACAAAAACTGCATCACAGCCTTGAAATAGATATTTAATCCCACAGACAATCCTTAGTTTAGCTGGGTACAAAGAAAAGTGGCTTAGATGTCAGTTTCTCTATATTGAGCTCACAAAAACAGGCATTTGCCTTAAATTTGCCTTTTTCCTGCTGGTAACAAATCCAGTAGAAATAAAGGTTTGGTCTTTCTGTACATGAAGGCATATCTTTGCTATGTTAACCTGAAAGACTTTTTTATCCTGTATCTTTGAGCTCCACACATAAATATCAGAGAGGTAAATATCATAGATAAAAATGAACCTGGTTTAGAAAGAGACTTTCTGCCATGACACATCACAAGCAAAAAGTAAACTTTCTGCTTTCCAAATCACAAAATATTAAATATTGAAACATTCTTTGAAATCTTAACATTTAATTCTTTAATAGCCTCCTCAGAGGCTTCACAACTCTCACCTACTTTGAGGGTAAGAGGTTACAGCAACTTTTATTGCTCCACTGGACGTAATTCTCTTTTTGTGTGCTCTAATGTTATGCCAAAACTGCCTCAGTGCATATGAATAAGTTGGTGAGGGAGAGAGGGAAGGAGGAGAGTTGGGTTGGTTGGGGTTTTTTTTTTTGGTTTTTTTAAGAATGTGTATACATTTAAATGAATGCTTTTGCTTTCTGCGTTGGTTTTGAGCAGCATTTCTGACCATGCAGCGTCTCGCTATTGTTCCTGTCCGTACCCACCGCATCTGCTCCACAGAACTTCCCAATTATTTTTTTTTCTGTAAATCATGTTGTATTTTGTATGCAAACCTTCCACAGAACTGAAAAAAAAAAAAAAAAACCTTAATGCAATATCCTTGACAGCTCTGCTCCGTGTGTGAGAAGGTGGCAGTGATCCGACCCTGGCTGGGCTCTGCGTTTGCCTCTCCCTGCCTTGTTCTGGCAGAGGAGAGCCCACCAGAAAACTTCTGGCTTCTCTATTTCCAAAAGCTCTCTAAGTGCCACATCTTGAAAAGCATGAAGAGGAAACATACATTTAGAAATCAATCCGCTGGCTGCAGCAGAGCCTGCAAAGCAGCAACGGAGAAAAAGGAAAGAGAGGACTCACCAAGACACATCCTGACGTAGGGAGAACAGTTTTGGTAGCAACCCTCAACAGTCTGGATGTTAATACTCTGCTTCTCTCCTCTTTTCCTTTCTCAGTCCCCCCCACTCCTAATTTCCCCATTTAAGGGAGAAAATAACAAGGCAGAAGACGCCAAGAGACTTTCATGACATAAACAATAAGGCCTTCCTGTGCCAACATTTCCTTTAAAAACACTTGCCAATAAAGCTCCTGGAGGCCAGCAAGAGAAAGAAATGCCGCAACAGCCGTGACATGAACTTGGCATATTTTCTGACTCACTCACTTCCCTTGAGACAATCCTTCCAAGAGAATGCTGAAGGATAATGGGAAAAGAGAATTTCTTCCAGTGAGAAGGATTTCAGCTGCCCGTGCTATACAAGAAAACTGCCAATTAACTTTATTTCTGTTTACCTACAGACTCGCTCACGCAGCCACCTCCGCTGGCATGTTTCCTGACTCACACACTCATGTTTGCACATTCGTCTTGTAATCCTGATGTCTGAAAAAGGCGAGGAAGCTTTTTTTTTTAAATAAAAATATCAAGAATCCCTCACTCCAAATAATTTCTGAACAGCAGAGAGAATCAACAATAATTGATAAAGGGTAGCCAAACACCTGGCTGCTTCACATATTAAATGCAAATTTCATTTTTCCTTATCCCTGCTATTTATACTTCTTTTAGAATTTCTTAGTGCCAGACATGCTAGTCTGTACAACATTAAGGATACTCATATATCTTGTGTACCTGTAATTAAAGATTACCAAGATTATTTTGTCTTGTCAATCCACCTAAATTTGAGCAACACCATGTTTTGAAAACTAAATGGCACGTTAAGAACCAGAAATTGAAATAGCAACTTACATGCACCAACACGCATTCACTCACTCCCAGGGTACAGCTGGCCTCTGCCTGAAGTCCCTCCTGCGTGGGGACACAGTGGGGTTCAGCTGTATCCTCTCATCTGTGCCTTCGCCTTCACCTCCAGCACAGGGAGACCCTCCAGGGAGGCTGGAGCCCATCTCCCGAGGCAGGGGACAGGCAGGCCAGAGCCATCATGAAGACAGGGCAAATGCAGCTGCTTCTCCACCGTGGGGTCACAGCGGCTGCTGCCCATCAGAGGACGAGGACAGGCAGGGGAAACACGGATCAGGCCAGCCTTTGCTCCAGGGCTGCTACCCAGCTGCATCCCCCTCTAACGCCAGCCCAGGCAGCAAGACCCCACCTTACCTGAAGACAGACCAAATGGAGATTTTTGTCGTTCTGGNAGTTCAGGGGACGATGCAGAGATCCATCCATCCCTCAACGCAAACCTTGCACCCCATCACCAAGCAAGCTCACGCGCTCTCTCTCCGTTTCTGAGAAGGCAGTGAGGGCTGCCAAGTGCTTCTCACTCGGCTAAGGGTTGTTATTGTTGCTGGGGTTTCTCTGGGTTTGCATTCAACTCCTCAGATTAGCATCAGGGTATCACATATCAAAATAACCACTAGTGAGGATTTGCTGTCCTCCTCAGAAGAGAGGGTTCACCGTACCTACAGCTGCATAATTTTACCGTAATGTAGTCTGATATCATACACCCCTGGTTTCTTCCTTCTAATACCTTGCTTTAGCTGCTTTAGCACTTGGGTTTATGTCACACTCAGTAAGCCTCCTGCCTCTCCTTTAAGAGCCTGCCTACCCCTGAATCATCTCTGATACCCTCAGCAATCATATCTGAGCCAGCGCAATTTTGGTTTGGGTTTTTTGTGGATTTCTTTTTCTTTTTTTTCTTTTTCTTTCTGGCATTCTCAGAGAGTATGGCTCTGGTGGCAAAATACGGTAGTATGCTGTAATGTATCTAACCTACATTAGGAGTTATCCACTAGCTCACCTTTACTCCGTCATGACTGCTGGGCACCTTGTCAAGTCACACACACACCCACCCCCCGCACAAGCTTCTCTTTTTTTCTTAGCAACCTTTTTCTGCCCACTCACAAAGCCAACACTAGCTTGTTTTTAGGTTTGTTTTCATCAAAACCTGAGAAAAGACGTGGTTTTTTGTAACACCACCAGGGCAAGCTATCTGTGGTTGGCTGGCGAACTCTGTAATTCAGGGCTGGGGCAGAAATATTTAGGAGTCAAAAAAAGCTGACTTGCTCAAGAAATTAAAGCCCTTCTGACAATCTTCCAGAGAGCCCCTGAGGAAAAGGGAGGGAACCAGAGAGACTCAAGGAAAATGGATGGGAGCCCAGCGTGGAGATTCACGCCAGAACGGTTCCTGGCCAAGAAGGAAGGTTGGCAAGTAGACAAATACAGGCTTTCATAGGCAGCATTGTAAACAAGACATTAAAAATATTAATCCATTTAGATTTCAAGCACCAATATGAGATTTACTTAAGAAGCAGAATTATGCTGGTAATGGCTCCTCAAACATTTCAGCTGAATGTCAAAACTTTTGCTCAACTGTATCAAGTGAAAATACAAGGAGCTGTTGACACTACAATATTCAAACATTCAATCGTATTGCAGGGCTGGAAAAACACAGAGGAAGGCAAAGGAATGCTTGAGCCTTGGGCAAAAACTCAAGCCCTCGCAAGGAAACTGCATTCACAAATTATTTTTACCTTCATTTCTACATCAAAATAATAAATTGAAGAGGCGAAATGGTTTCTTAAAACCAAGCTTCCTTTCAGAGATCTTTTCAAATAAAACATAAATTACCTGTACTGAAATACTTTGTTTTCAAGTAGAAACAGTCATCTAGAACAGAATGTCTTTTCCTGTGAAAGAAAGTTTAAGTAAACTTTGAACACCTAGGACTTTTAAAAAAGTTTCTTCTCTCCTACAGGAATTCGCATGTCCCCCCTCTTCCTCTTAGAAAACACGCGCATATTCTAAATGATTGAATATTTATTTTTTAAAAAACGTATTAGACAAATCATCTCTCCCTAAAGCAAACAGGCATTCAGGACAATCCTGAATCCATACTGGCCGCTGAAGTAGAGAAACACAGAAGAACCATGGGGTTTTTTTGGTGAATGTGGTGTCAGGTCACCTCAAGCCTGCCACGGTCCGGAGACTCACAGGTCTGGTACATGAGTAGGGTTCACAGGCGGGTCTATTGAGGGGCAAGTGTGTCGAGGGAGGCCCAAAGGGAAAAACAAGTGCCTTAAACAGTGAGAAAAATACGGTCTGCAGTCACTATACGAGATTCAGGAACTGAGACAGTTCAGGAGACTCCTGTATTGGGTTAAAGGAAAGACTAATAATTTTGAATCAACCAGGCTGTCCCTCACGGAAGCCCATATGCACAGCCTGTGCTCAGAAGAGGTCTTTTTTCCCCTCCCATCTCAGTTGCACTGACAATCACTGTAAAATGCCATGCGCAGAGGGACTGTGATATATCCATTCAAAGCACTAAAGGCATTCTAAAGAAAAGACTAACATCCTCCATTATCTTTAGTCACTTAAAAAAAAGCATTAACTTAGTAAAAAGAATAGAACAGCACCTCATCTTTTGTATCCTGGGATACACTACACACACCTCAGAATCATATTTCTTATCAGGTTCCTTTAAAAAAAGAACAAAAATGAAAAGGAAAAAAAAGCCCACTAAGCTCTTTTCCTTGCTTCTATCTGTAACCACTCATAAACTTATCTTAAGTTTTCCACAGTATCTGAAATGGAAGACCTGAGCAAAGGAAAACCCCAAAACACAGAGTTAAAGAAGAAATAACTTCATTCTGCTTAGGACTGAAAAGACCAGATTAAAGTTTAAAGAATCTGAAATTTTATAACAGTTTAAACACTTAAATGCAAATGCAAGTAGCAACACATGAATTATAGAAATTCTGTAGCGCTCCTGATCTTATGAATCGTACTATGAAATTAGCTTTCTGCACTTTCAGTGTAACCAGAATGAAATACTGGCATCTCAGGTATTTTGAAACGATACACAAGCAGCACATTTAATCGCATTAATTTTAATAAGATAGCATTCTATCTCAGATGCATCTGTTTCAAAATGTCCTAGCTGAAAGCTATTTGCCCATTACATACCACAACCACTGCAACCCCACAGTCCAGGGAGGCATTTTCATCACATGGAAGGAGCAGCCATTAGTGAAAGGCTGCTTGGCAAACAGTGGCTCACACACCAAAGCTGCAATGTTATCCCAGCTTTCCTACATATTAAGCATAGGACTATGTTCAAAGTAAACATGTGGTCATAATTAAATAATAATTATGACTAACATTTGTGTAACACCATTCATCCAAACAGTTTAAAGCATTAGGTAAATCTGTAAACAATGGGTCTAATCCTGCACCCTTCACTCACATAATACCACGCCGTTCAAATGGACTATGTAGATCTTGTCTACACATGGACTTAATTGCTCGCAATTAACTCCATGTGTCAACACTCATTCCTGTGTGTCTTGTGCCTGTTTAGCTTAGTTCTCTCACTGCTTACTACAGGTGAACGTACTGTTTCTACACTCTCACTGATTTAATATCACTTTTACGGACACTTTCCTACATGGATCCCCTAGGGCTTTTCAAATCTCAGCACAGCCTCACTTCTCCTACACGCTTCTATTAACACAAATACTCTTTTACCGATGAGGAATTTCACTTGTCGTTAGTATGCCTAAGGGACTGACCATCACATCTGACTTGCATCTGTAAACCCAGGATGTATAATTTCTATTCTCATACCTTAATCACACAAATAGCCTTCTTCATCCCTCACACTCCAGAGTAAAACCACAGGAAATGGTAAGAACAGGGGAAAATTCTGCAGTTTCTAAAAATAAAATATATTTGGAAGCAGACATGCTCAAACCACTTTTATGCATCTGTGGTACAAACGGCGTCTGTTACAGAGAACCAAAGTTGCTAAATGAGGTTAAAAAAAAAAAAAATCAAGAATAATTTGTAGACCTTCCTGACATTTTGGTGCCAGTCTGCTTTGACAGTGAAGCAACTGGAGAACAACGTGAGAGACCAGGAATACCCAAGTCAGATTTCATTTTGGCTCCTCTACGGACAGTTACTTAACTTTTTTGCTTCGGCTGCAGTATCCGTAAGTCAAGCCAAATCATCCCTTCCTCTTATGGATCTTTTGAAGTTCATGAAAATCCCTATGGCCCTCTGAAGACAAATACTGTTTGCTAGTGCAAGCTATTATTTACCTTCTAGGATTTTTCACCTTCTAACTTAAATTTTGCATAGAAGAAAGCCACTGTCCTATCTCACTCACACAGCAGTCTAGGGTATTTTCCTTCCAATTTTAATTTTCCTTTGCAAGAGGTATGCTTAATTTTAGCTCTTATATGTATTCCATGTAATTTTGGCATACATCAGAAAGTTTTTTTTTAGCACCAGGCAAAAGCACTGTAAAATGTCATCCACTGATGAGCAGCAAAGCTCACACTAGTGCAGCATTGAAACAGGACGGGGGTTTGCCCTTCTGGTGGGTGTTGGCATTTCTCCAATGTATTCATTCAGAAAAAAAAAATAATCACAATAAATCACCTAACCAAAATTTGGTCTGAAAAGAATCCAGTGTCCCAACAGCAATCCTTACTATAGAAGAAATCCTGCAAAAGACACTGCAACTGCTTACACACCGTGGAAGGATTTCTCCTGAATTCAGAAGAAGCAGCTGCCCAGCTGCTGGCTAGTAAGGACATAGTTCTCCTTGTTCACTGATAACACAGCTATGCACTCATAATCCCATATATAGTGCGTGTTTGTGGACCCTACATGAGTGAAAAAGTGGATGTTAATGCTTTAATCCACAATATATTTACACCTTAGTTTTAATAAGCAATGAAAAGGACACGTTATATCTAAGTGCATTACTTTCGCATGTGAGGGTGAGGACGGAGAGGTTTGCTTCATCTCATCACTTGTACAGGCAGCATCTGTCAGCTGCACAAATGGGCAGCCAGTGGAAGAGCTCTCTCGTCCTGTCCAGCCAAAAAAGCAGCAGAGGTGCTATGCTGTCTCCTGCCAGGAGACCCAGAGCAGCGCTCCTATTCAACAGCACCTCTTCATTTATTTTTGCGGTGCCTAGGACAGGACTGCAGCTGTGAAAGCCAAGCAGTCGCTCTCCCTTCCCACGGACCAGATCTTGACAGTGCTGCCGAGACCACAGCTAAACACTGAGCCAAGGCAGCGAAACCAACAGCAACACCATTCAAAACCAGGCTGCAGCCTCCTCTGCTTCTTATCTGTGCCCTTGTTTTGGGGTCAGGCCAGGAACAGCCCATAACCCCGCTGGCAAGAGCACCTCTGGCACCGCTCCACATCAGCACACAGCCCAGACAGGGAAGGGATCCTGGGGTGGATGGGTGTCATGCTGCTGGGCACCACAAAGCCGCCTATAAATACAGACTCTCAACACTACTTCTTAGCAAATCTATAATCCTGGAGAAGTTGTTCACAGTAAACTGTAATTCACACCACACAGGATACAATTCACTGATGCAGCCCTTAGCACAGCACTGGAACAATGCCTGCATCTTCTCGGGGTGCTGAATTTCAGCCAGGGGGGCTGAGAAACTACCTGAAGTGAAAAGGAACAGTACGTTAAATGAAAGCACACAGGGCAAACACGCTTGGTCGTTTGGATTTCTAGAGCTGCTTTTGAATAAAAAGCAATTATCAGATTTGACAGAATGGCAGGCTAGTCCGTGCTCTCAATTCACTAGCAATGGCAATTGGCATTTGCTTGGAAAGCTTTTATGTGTAATGCTAGAAATACAGCTTCAAATCTCTGCAAGATACAAGGCATGTTAGTCAAAATAGCCAACAAAAGTTTGAGCTGACGTTATGGTAGATTATAAACTGCAATAGCTCAGTAGTGTTGCCCATAGGAAAAGCAGCAGCTCCAGAGGATAATAACTACTTCAGGCATCTTAGCTAAATGCTCCTGAGTCAGATCTGGCTGTAGCTGCAACTATAGAAGACATGAAAAAATGTTCAGGGCCAGAAAGCAAGTCAAAACTTTTTCTGAATCTAATTAGGACAAACGAAAGTACAAACCTCAATTTTTCTTTCATTTTAAAACAGTCACTTCTTATTGCTCTAATACTACATCTCAGTATCACTCCCATAATTTATTTATCACATGATTCACTTATAAACAAGCCCTGGTACTATCCAAGTTTATCATACCACTGATTTTAAAATTTCATATGCTACTATTTTGAGGCTCTTGCATCCCTGAGGACATAGTACTCCAAATCTCTGTGAGCACAACAGATTCTGAACATCTCCCCAGTACGTCTTTCTAACACGGAAACAAATCCAGCGCACTGTAAATATGCAACTAATATCAAAACACTTCTTCAGACTTGATCAAAATGCTGGTTGTGTTTTAACAATGAAAAATGAACAGGTACAAGCCACTCTTTTAAGAGAGATGACATTTTTGAGTGTAAAAAACAGGATTCTGATGAGATCCTCAACGTTAGCCAAATTGCACTGGCTTTGACAGATTTTCTCTGGGCTGAAATCATGCTGCAACAGAGACCAAGACTAGGTAACAGTTCAGTTCAGTTGTCCACACATGACCTCAGATATCCTGTCCAGCCTCCACCAGCTGCTTCAGACCCCGTACGAGTTTGGGTAGATGAAATGTAGCATCAGCCCAGCTAGATGCCTGTCTTTGGTCATCACTCCAAAAATTGACTGTTGTTTCTAAAACATCTGAAACCTGTACAATTGTTTCCCTCCATTTTCTGGTGGGCTGGGTGTTTAGACCCTTGAGGATCTTGGACAAATCTCTCTTCCAGGTGTTTTCTACAGATCTCACACCTGAGCAAAGCATGTTCCGTAATCTCCTCAAAGAAGGCTTTGAGACCTTCCTTCTCCTGGGTTGCACACACACAGCAATCAAGAAAAAATCCACCAGTGTCCTTAGGCAATTTCCACCTCATTATGATGTTGCAGAGGCCAACATCCATTGGCCATATAGAAATGGCAATCGTCTGCTATTTGTCTTTGAAATGTTGAATATCATGATGACTCAAACCATCAAACTGAAAACTTCTATGAAGGATAATCTGATCAGCCTGTTTCTCATTGGATGAGTACACTTCAGCTTGGAACTAATAATAAACTTTCCTTCCATTGAGATTTCTTTTTAGGAAAGCCAGTATGCAAGCTAAAAAGGAGACCTGTAAATAAAGTTAAACTTTAAAATAAAATATAAAATGTGATACAGGTATAAGGTAGGAACACCGCCTTCTAATAAATCTAATGCAGCTGTGGGAGAGCATTTTCAGAAGGGAGTAAAGTCCTAGGAAACAAAATGCTTTTAGTAGCATGCTGAATGGCTTCATTGAGTATTTTTAGCCTGGCCTCTTGAGATGCACTGCAAACATTTGCAAAACTCTAAAACAGAGCCAGGGTTATGTCACTATCTTTGGTACAAATAATTTGTTAGGAACTATTTTGTTCTGGCACAGGGATATATCAAGAGAGGATGCGTGAACTGGCTTGTTTTCTTTCAGATTAATGTTGTTTGTCAACTGAAGGCTGTCTTTATGAGGAAAGAGTGAGGTGCCAAGAAGTACATTTCACCATGCCAAAATTAAAGGGAGGAGTTCAGAAGCAGGCTTTTACTACCTAATTAGTTTTATCAAATGACACAGATCAACTAACAGGAGATAACTAATAGGAAAAAGAGGTCTAATGAAAAAGTAAGTTACCAGCTGGATGCTCTCCAGAAAACAATTATCTCTCTAGGTAAACAAGTACTACTGTTGGGAGGTCAGACACAAAGCGCAAGGGATGGAGGTCTTCTCAGGATACAAGCCCTCAGTGGAGTTGAAAAGGAATTTAAAAAGTAGTGGGATAAACTACTGTGAGAAGAAGGGATGACTTGTTATTTAAGGAGCTAGTATATCTTTAGATACAATTATTCCTATCTGGCCTATAGATATCCCACCAGTTGGGTTTTTTTGAACCACAAATCAAGTACACCTTGCCAGATTAATATCTCTATTCAAAATGAAAATTAGGACTACAATAAGAGCAGCCACATTCACCTGCTCAAGAACAAATTACCAGAATAACTTTTTTACAGCTAGCGGGGGAAATGGCAGCTCACAGATCTTATTTTATCTTGATTGCCCTCCAAAGACTGGAAAGGATGATAGCAAAAAGAAATACAGAATTTTACATAACATTCTGCTTTATCCAGAATAACTGAATGTAGTATCTAGAAGGTACTTAGGTTTCCTTTTCATTATTTTCCCAATGCATGGTCAAAACTAGTCAGACTATTCAGACCCACGTTGATCACATTCATATTGCATCAATTTTTAATTCCTAATTTGAGCAATACTTTTATGTTTCCCATTATTATTTGCTTATGTCGTATACACCTAAAATACACAAAACTTGTCTGATTATTGTAGCTAGTAATATGACACCAGATACATGTAACAGCACATAGAAATTTAAGAAGCCTTCCTGAAAAAAAAAACCCAAAACCAAAAATTAGGATTTAATTGACTAAAGACTTATGCTCCCCCGCAGCCTGAAGAAAAGCAACACTGATTTTTACAAACATTCTTTGAGAATTGTAAGTGATGCAACAGAACAGTTTTATTATGCTATTCTTTCCCTTCATCCTCCCTACTCCTCCATCATCAGTTAATTTGAAAACAGATGGAGCAGAGAATTTACGGAAAATGCTCCATCTCTTAGAGTGGACAGATCTACCTTTACTGCAGAGCTGTGGGGACCACAGGAGACTTCCATCTTTACTTACAATAAAATGGAGCAAGGAATGCTAGATGCAGAACCTAAAAATCAGTCACTCCAAGTGGAAATACCAACCACTGCTGACCCAGAGCTATGTTAAGAATGGTAGAAGTCATTTATGAGGCCTTGGCACACCCTGAGCAGGGCTGGGTAACACTGCCAGGAAATACTGATCCGTTTGGTTCCTGTTAGCACTCCCGTCCTTGCATGGAAAGGCTGAGATAGGGACAGAGTCACAGTTCAGATAAGGCATCTCGACAATCCTGCATCCAGCTGAGACCGCCTGCAGGGACAGAGGCTGCAGCCTAGACTTAAATTGCTGATCCTGACTGTCATGACACTTTCCATGGGAGTACCAACATTCCCAGCAGCCCACACATGGAACAGGTTATCACCACTTCTCTGGATATGAATGGACTTAGAAGTCTGAGAATAGATCTTGGGGTCTCTAGAATAAAATAGTCCAGGAAAGATAAATAAAAAAAGAAAGAGATCACAGTACGGGAATGCAAATGAGTGAGCTCACAGAGACACAAATAGAAAGCAGGTTTAGTTGAGAAATGAAATAACCAGAGGATGAACTTATTCCATCTGCCATCCACCTTTAAAGCCCTGCAACAGAAAAGGCTGTAAGATTCATGGTCTTCACAAGACTCCAATTGACTCTGCAAAGAGTGGAGATTCTCTGCCAAAAACCCAGCCTTCACTTTCCTCCAGAGAGTCAGTCCTTGGCTGGCAAACCTCAACCACTGCAATATCCAGACCCACACAGGGATGAGGTCACTGGCCATGATCACCACATCAGCACGTGTGGTGCAGATCTCAATGCACACGAGAGCCAGCTTCTCCCCTAACATATAATCCTTCACTCCCACAAAACAGCACAGTACCACTGTACTCTCCTTTCTTCTCTCCCTGCCCTGCCGCCACCTCCTTCTTGTTCTTTCTTCCATCATTTCCTCTTACCCTAGGACAAACTGCAAGGCACAGTGCCATCGTACTTGGGCAAAACGAGCCCACCATGAAAAGACAAGCGGAGGAGGAAAAACCTGACTAAATCAGGATCAGGTGCCAGGAAAGTGCACAAACCACGAAAATAACTGTGACCATCTGAAGATTCAATGAACCACCTTCCCTCTCCCGAAGATACTTGTCCAAATAACAAATTACCATTTTAGCTGCACATCTTTTCTCTGACTAAGGAGTAGCTGTTCCTGGACTTACGGTCCCAAATCAAACTGTTTAATGCTGGGCAATAATTTTCTGGGTTTAGCTAGGCCACCCAGATTTATACACCTCTACCTATAACATTGTGAGAAGAATCTTCCCATAAATGGGTGTACAGACAAAATGATCTCTTGAGATTATCATTCCTCCACGCCTACAGCATTCCTGCAGACAGCTCCTCTGAAAATTGTAAGCTTTAAGGCGGTGTTCTCTGTGCATCGCCTTCCTTCTCCCCATTTCCATGGGAAGTTTTAGCCTTCCTGCCCCAGCATCACTGACACCAGGCTTGTCCTGGTGGCACAACATGAACCCATCAGAACGAACAAGCTGAAAGAAAGGTGTTCATGCTTACTGGTGCTTTTGCCACAGCACCCTGGCATTTTCAATCTGGTCCTAGGAATACTAAGGCTAGACACCACCAGCCTGTGGCCACAACAAATTCTGAGATCTCCACACAAAGATTGCGTTGGTTCGGGAAGAATACCTGAATATAGGCCAAAAAAAAAATAAATATTAGAATGAATATAGGCAAAAGTGGGCAAAAAAAGAGCCTCATTTGACCAGATCCCTGACCTTGCCTAGGAATGTAGGCAACATACACAGGAGAAAAATTATCTGTGCTCAAGCTGTAGTTAACACCCAGATTCATATGCTGTTTTCCACAAGGAAAAGCTGCGTGTAAGGTCAGAAAACAATAAATCACGTTTCATTTTGGATCAGCTCATTGTTTAGGACACACACACACAGAGATATCAAAGGCTTTTTGAAATTAACAGTGAGTGATTATGTGAGGCAAATGTAATGAAAACACAAGAGTCTCTTAGCTAGGGGTAGAGAATATTCAGCCAAAGCCTTCCTCTGACTCCCACTGAGAACAACGCAATATGGAAATAACCAAAATTATGTATTGGAAGAATGAAGACTGAAGGCTTTCCGCTAACTTATTGTTTTCTGGAATCATTAATTGCAAGACAGCTTTCTGTGTCACAATAGAATTTCAATTACTGGCTTTTTATAAGATAAATTTACTGTACATTTCTGAGGATGGACAAAAATTTTATAATGATTCTAATATGTCTAGTATTAATAGTTATAAAGGATACTGAGTATTTGGTCCTCTGCTGTTATAAAATTCAAGCTAGGCAAATAGATGATAAGCAATTAACAGTTTTAACAATGCACGCGATTAGCTGCAGTCGTATTAAGAATGAGTGATTTTTATGCCAATTAAGTGGATTATATAATTAAGTGACATGCATTTTAGCAGAATGCACTGGATAAGAGTGTGTGCAATTTGCATGCATGCATGTTGAAAAGAAAGCATTCTCGTAAATTCAATGCATATAGGTGGGAACTGTGGCACAGTGTTACTAAAGATTATCCAGTACTTCCCATAAGATCCCATTTTCACTTGCTTATAATTTTGCCAGACTAATTATTTGGAATGAAACTTTCCATGTTGGATCTGTGCCTCAGGCTATTTTTTTTCTTCCATCAGCCAAAACTGTTCAATGATTTCCAAGATAAAAGCCAGGAAAAAAAGACATCGTTTTACAATGAGAAAATAATATCTGGTAGCTCCTCTTTCAAGAATTCGAATATCCTTGTTTTAAACAGGCAGAAGGTGCTTTTTTGTCAAACGAGGCTTTTGCCAGGCCAGTTAAAATTGTTTTAAGTCTGATGACACTTCAAACCTCCACAAACATCATGAGAGGTACTGGACAAGGTAACTGGGTACCACTGAAAAGCATCATCCTCACAGGAAGAGAAGAAAGGCAAGATGCCTTCCCAGCCATTGCTGCTGCCTGTGCTGCAGCCTGGGATGGAGATCAGGAGGGGCCAAGAGCAGGACCAGGCTGACCCACGATCCTGGGGAAAAACCTGGCCCATATAGACCACTTCTGCAGAAAACAGCAAGCAGGATTCACTGAAGAACAGGTTAAAAATAGGATTTAATCAGCTGACTGAAGTGACTTGGATAATGAGTTTACAGGTGGGGTACAGTGCTTAACTTTGCAAACTCTGTCCGTTGTGTGTGTACAGCACTGAACTAAAATACCCTTTACGTACATCGTAACGTGATAACTCAAGAAGAGACAATGCAAAGCTAACATTATCAGATATTGAATATGGCATGCTGCTCCTAAATATTTAGGCACCTCCATACAGGTATTCTGTTACTCAGATTCTAAGCATCCCTATAACTGCATTCAGAAATAAACCTCTATTTATCTGGAGAAGATCACTTTTTCCATGATTACAAACCTATCTATGAAAAAATGAAAAAGCAGATTTGAAGTTTCTCAAACAGCAATAAGGCAGATAGCTCTTAGTGAGTTTTTTAAGGAAATTTATGCTTTTGAAAATCTTCCCTGTTTCCTTACAAATCCAGCTACAGACAGCTTCATTTCAGCAGTCCTGGGGAAAGGATGCTGGAGCTACCAATCACGACTGAGAACAAAATGTTAAACAAAAACCCTCCAGAAAGGCAAACAGTATGTTTACTCTATAGCTACTGTGTAGCCCAGCACACAGCTCCTTAGGCACCAGTTACCCACCTGCAGTAGCAGCACAGAGCCAGTGTGGGCAAAATCCCCACGCCCCTGCTTTTGGAGAGCCACTGCTCAGAGCCAGCTCCTGCCTCTTTGCCCCACCACGACTGCAAGATGCTGCTGCAGCCAAGAACACCCTGCCAGACCGCAGTGGCAAAGACAGAGAGGTCCTGAACTGATGTCCTCTGCAGGCAGGCAAGCGGAAGAAGCACTGCCTCAAAACAGGACAAAAATTCTGAAGGTTTTCACTGATTTCTGCAGTGATTTTTGAGCAATGGCCAGACAGGAATGGTAATCATTGGTTAATCGTTTACCCCTTCTTGTGTTGGTTGCTCAATACAGAGCGGGTGTTGCTCATGCAACTACACCACGGTCCCAAGCTGAAATGGAACGAAATAAGGCAGAAAACTTCCTGTGACTGGAAGTTCAAGGTTTTAGCCAGAGATTATACTTGGAAATATACATAGAAATGCATTCATTTAAATTACTGATTGTAATCTTTTTGTCTCCCCCAATCTTCAGTTCACTTCCTATGTTATTCACCTGTTCTCCTTTCAACAGTGAATTCCACTTTCCACAACTAACTGGTCATATGATGAGTTAGTTTAAAAGGCAGAAGATGAAAAGGAATGCTGGTTGTTTAGTTGGACCCTGCTTTTCTTCCTACCCTGTACAATACCATTTATTCCCAGATATAAATTTCAATACCCATTATGACAACACTATTTTCATTGATTATGTGCTTATTAATGCCAACTTTCCTTCAGTGAAGAAAATCACCTTCTCCCAGGAGAGAGATGATTTGCAATATCATAATCGCAGTGCCTCTTAAGTAGTTCTAATTTTAACGGACAAAGTACATCTTGTTTTACAAGGAAGGCAGAACCATTACACAGCACAGCGCTACAACCTTTTCAGAATGCAAGCATTTCCTCAGAGAGAAAAAAATTAGATCTAATTCTCTGCAAATTATTATTTTCCTTATTATTTAAAAACAGAAACATATTGGGACTTGGCATACTGTGCATTTAAGAAGACAAATACATGAAAACAAGAGATTCAGAAAAGTCAGAACCTTGAATAATTTTCTTTCATCATTTTAATTTAAACTATTAGATAACATTTGAAGAATTTTAGTGATGAAGATGAACACAACTTCACAAAAGATCCTTTTGTCAAAGATACATCTTCTACATGCATTCAGTCTTACTACTTGTCATGGTCATCTATTTCTTCCTTATGAAAATGAACTCTAGATTTAGCAGGAAGATCAAATATAAAATAACTTGTGCTGCAATTCTTTCATTCATATTTGATCTGACTGCTAAATAGTCTATGAGGGACTTGCTAGATCTGGCCCAAAAGTTACCATCAACAAATTATGACAAAATGTGTGTTGATGCACATAAAAGTGAAAAGAATTGCCTCAGAAAAGCCACACAAAGCACCAAGTGAATCGGAAACGGCCTGTGAAAGGCAGAGGGCATGCACTGTAGCTCTTTCATGCCCTGGTTGGTTTTTGAGAGCTTGATTTATGTATAATTAACCATTTTTCTCCCTGCAAATAATTTCATTTGAAGCTGTGCTATCATTTTTACCCCCCACCCCCCATCCTCCTGCTGCAGCCACATAAAGCAGTCCAGCTTAAAATGGTGACAAGTGAAACACGTTGCCACAGCAAGAGTCTAAACTCTCTGCGTTAGCATAAGATCCCACTCTCTTGTCTCCCTCCTGCTCCTCCTATCATCACAAGAATGAAAGAAATTAATAAACTGTAACTCCCAGTCTAATAGAGCCTTGGCCAAAATTCAAGCTTGATAATTAATTACATTCTGCCTCTCCAAATTCCCACACTAGGCTGACTAAGAGAAATAACTCTTCATTTCCCCTCCTAGACAACAACTTTTTATAAGGCTAATGGACACAGCATTCCACCTCTAAGGGAGCTCGGAGGTTAACTAGAGAGAAATAAGAGATATTTATAATACTTGGATAAGACGACAGCAGCAGATGAAAAGAGAAGAGCATTGTAATCAGTTTGAAGTGTATGTTAACCCAAAAGCTAAATCATTGTTGTCTAATCACACTTTCTATCAGGGAATAAAAGCACAAATGATCATATAGGACAAGCAGCTGTTGGGATTTGGTGTCCGAGGGACTATAACACAGACTGATTTGGGACAGGAGAGCATTTGAGACAGTTCAGATATGGTTATGAAAAGCTGATAAAATGGTAAGGTAAAACACATTTAAATACAGCACTAGACCTCAATAAAACACAGAAGTCATCCAAACCATTTCAGTCTGAAGAATAGGGAACATTAACACTATATTATGTTCTTAGCCATAAAACAAATCAGTACCTCATGCCACTATTCAGTAAATTACCAATATATCAAGAGAAGAACAACTATTACAATACCTGGGCTACGCACATAACATAAACCACTCATTGTGCTGGGATTATAATTGGAATTTTCTTCTGAGGCTGATAGATGAACACTATAACCATAAGCAGCACTCTCACTGGATTTTATTTATTGCATATTTCATGTGTATTTGTAAACGACTTAATTAGCTTCTTTTCTTTCTGGTACAAAAGAGTGTGCATCATCACTGAAAAAAATATCACAAGGCAAGGCTACCATGAAGGGTCTTGCTAGTATTGCACGTATTTCACAGTGACAAAAGAACAGTGCAATTCTTTCTAAATACTGGAGATATCATCAATAAAACCTGTTTTGTTCCTTCCTTAATCTGGTCTTTGCTGTCTGTGTCACTGTTTTACAGATGCCACGTACCTGCAGCCTAGAGGTTGTATCCTCTAGTTTACAAGCCATTATTAATATATGGTGACAAACTATTTTTATGTTGATCAGATTACTATGGAGAATATATGCGGTGAGTATTGACAGAAGCATAGAATTGTTTGCCATGAACCAGATGGTAACTTTCAATCCTGTTTCTGTTTAATTTTGGTTTCTAAAAGCTCTTCCAATTCTAAATCAGAAGCAGGGCTATTTCAATCCAGCCTTACTTAAAAACTGGTGTTGGAACAATTAATTCAAGTCCAGTCCAATTCTTCATTCATTATATTAATTTTCAAACTGTAAGGCATAAAGTCTCCATGTTTTTATTCAAATCAAGTCCCAAATGCCACAGCATACTGCGCCCACGTCCTGATGCACCCTGTAAATCTCAAGATTTACCGCAAGAAGTTCAGGCAGATAAGGCATGGTTAACTACCCCCACCTCAACATAACACTGACTGGGCAGAGACTCAGAGAAACAGCTCAGGTAAGTTAATTAGTATCATCAACTTTTGCACAAGAAATCAGTCTTCTTCAGCAGTGGCAGCGCTGTGCCATGCATGGGACGAGAAGGCAATGAAAACTCACGTTTTTCTGACCATAGAAAAGGTAAGCAAAATGTTGTTACAGGTCTTTCTTTTATTCTACATAAAGTTTAACATTAATTCTGCAAGAAAACAGTGTTACAAGAGTTTCATATCTTGGTAATTCTTTAGATGTCACAAAAACCCACAAGAACATACACACTTATACATTAGTTGATTTACATGTATTTTTTATATAAAAGTGGAAATTACCCTGTGCATGCAAACATACTCAAACTGTGACAAATTAACTCCTTGTCTAAATATACTACTTTCTGTTACCAAGTGTAAAAGATGGAGCCATCAGAGAACAATTACTATGCCAGCCTTTGCTTTAAACTGGAACCTATTCTCAGAACTGTCACCCATGTATGTTCGAAGACTGGTAACCCTACAGCTCCCAGCACAAGAACCCAATTCACATGAAGTGCCAATCAGATCTGTAACTCATTGCTATACAGACGCTTTCTAGTCGTTTCAGTTTCTTAACTATTCACATCAATGCCAGATATGGTGAGACCACAACATACAATGACTTCAAAACCTGTACTGGAACTTTTCATGCCTCCAATAAACAAGTGGCAGGGGATAACTCCCTTCTTTTGCTGAGCTGTAATGTAATTCCACATTTAATTTACACACATGACAATCAAGGGAAATGCAGTATCGCTGAATGGGCGTTCCACTTTGTTTTCCCCCACCCAAGTGCTAGACACCCCAATGCTTTTTTCTTTGTGGTAGGTGTTTGTTTATTATACACCATTTCATTTAGAACAGATTATCACACAACTCTCCTACACACATGGTCATCAATACCATGGTTTTCTTGCTTTCATACTTGCTACTCTCATCTAGGAAAGATGCACACAACAAGGACCCCCAATACTGTTGCAGTGCTAAAACACTCGAAAAGCATCACAAATCACAACACTGTAAATCATGCTTCCTTCTTCCTCTTGGTCTCAAAATGTAATTACAGCTGACTCTAAGCATAAGGCACCAATTGTTCTCACAATACTTTGCATGTATGTCAAGCCTTTTATCCTAATGCTCTTTAAAAGTTTGAATTTAGTTCTTCAGACTCCCCACAATACACAGCTAAGAGAATGAGATTCTATGATTAGCTCACTATCAGTACAGCAGGAGACATAAAAGTGCTTTGCTTGGAGCAGTATTCTCAGTTTGAAGAGGATTCACATATATGTGCTTTTTCAGACAATGCACTGAACAACCCCCTCACCCTCAACCAGCAGCTCAGTCAGACTCCAAGGGGAATTTACGCTCCTGAACTCAGGATGATGAAAATAGTCTGCAAATAAAGTGAAAAAGCTGTTAACTGACCGCAGCTACCCTTAGCTGTAGCTGGCTGTCTGAAGCAGGAGGAAGGGAGCAACAAGGGCAATGTATGCGCTCTCTGTGCAAAGACCCTTAGGAGAAGTCTGCTCAGGGTTGGCCGTGTTCTCAGGGCTCACATGCAAGGACAAACCACCCTACAGAGGGGAAAAGAGCCTGCTCCAATCCCATTTGCCAGCTCACATCCAGGTGGCCTCTTTGGGCTGTTGGACTTTTCCAAATTCAGCCTTTAAAGGAAGGAGGGGTTGGATTATCCCTTAATGTGCTACAAAGGCCACACCTCTTAAATAATAAATCATAGATTGGGAATACATATATGCAATACAGATACACTCCATAGATATAGCTATAACGTATAGACACCGATCGACAGATCCTGACTAGCTGATCTTCAGCTTCAGCACACCTTCCATCCAGCCTGGATGCCTTTAAGGAAAACCCCAAAGTGATGGAGAATCCTGGGCTTTCTGTGGTGGTTCTCTCTGCGTCTTGGAAATTTTTGGTCACAGTTGCTAGTTCTTCCCAGAGCTGGAGGCAACCCTTGGCGTGACTCAAGAACTTGATGATCAGAGTCCAAACTCTCCTTTGAGTCTTAGAAGAACTTTTGCTAAGTGGTAAATGCAATATAACTGTCTCCTTATAAAGCCTCTTTTTTAAAAAACAAAACAAAACAAAAAAACCTCAGTAACAGTAAACATGGAGGTTATTGCATTTGAGCTTACATTTTTTTTTCAGCTGTTCATGAGCTTTACAAAACACTGAAGACCTTTCTCTGGAGGTCATCAGATTCCATATTAATATGGGGATAATTAGGTCAATCCTATGGAGCATTAATCTGAAATAAAGACTGAGACTTCAAAAATTTGTGAGAAAATGCGTAAAAAATATCCTCAAAGCTCACAATGCTAATGATCGAACTCATTGCAGTAAAATGGCCAGTCTGATTCTCTAAGATTTCCAGAACACCTGAGACCCTGCTGAATCTCAGTAACTTAACTAGCAACAGTCCAATGTAAGCGATACAGGTAGAATTAAAAGCTTTCCTGATTTCAAAGAACAGACTGGAACATCACCTGGAAAAACTACTCTTTGGTAACGCAACCCTACTTATGATTTTAGTTTACCACATATAGTTTTATTGTGTATGATTTGGTTCTCCATTTCCTCATTAATTTTATATCCTTTGTCAGGGACTGTTGCTGGTGAACTTGATGGGCTGATACCACTGTAAGCAAGAAGAGAATCAGTTTTGCAGATTTTTGTCTTTTGCTGAAAGACAGCTACTGATAAAAGAAAACTTGTGAACATCTGGATCAAGAACATCTTGAACAGGAATTTAAAAATGGCTCACACAATGGAGCCATTACATTACAGAATTACTGTATGTTACACACATTACAGAAATGCTGCTTATATTTTGTTTTATTGACATGGTAAATTACCAGCCTTGTTCACTGTAATATATACTTTCAAATTATCTGTTCAGATTTATCAGCTTAACTAGGTTTATTACACACATGTAGACACCTGTTTTATAAAACACACCAACTGTGCCAGAACGACCATGGAATCCTCTGGCTCTCAGCCAAGAGGAAACTCATTGCAAGCTTTGCTGAACTGTCCTAAGAAGTATTTTACTTTGGCTGGTAATCTCCTCATAACAAAATTGAAGATATTTTATGATTTGCTAATCTCCATTTCAAAAAAAAAAAATAAAGACAAAATACTAAGTTTTGGTCATTTGGCCATTATTACACAAGATGAAGACCAACACTAACACTTCTTTTCTTGTGAGATGTGGCTGATATCTTTGCTGTCAATCTGGTCCCCTTTTACATAAATATTTCAGTCTTATTTGTAACAGAGGAAAAAGTCAAAAGTAAAAGGCAAAAATGGAAAAGCCTCCAAATTCTCAGACGAATTTAAGTAACACAGGGCGTTCCACACTCTACTGCCTGTTTCCAGATACCACCCCAACATTAAGGGGTATCTCCGACAGTTGACACCCTTCTCAAGCCACTGATGGAGGCCAACTGGGACACCCCACCCTCTGCGACATCTCAGGTATCACTGGGAATCAGCTTGCTGGCAGCTGAACCAAGACATTAGTTGCATTCCCAAACACGAGACTGCAATCAATCCAAGGAACAGTTCATGGTTCAGGTTTGGTGTTGAAAAGCCTTCTCCATTAGGAGTCTCGTGGGAGT
Organism: Nycticryphes semicollaris; assembly: GCA_013400055.1. Lineage (NCBI taxonomy): Eukaryota > Metazoa > Chordata > Aves > Charadriiformes > Rostratulidae > Nycticryphes > Nycticryphes semicollaris. Next base: position 900,531 of record VXBJ01007272.1, read on the forward strand.
AGTTAATGACAGTTACCTCTGGGGATTTCCACACACACATGGCTTCCAAAAGGTTTCTGTGACCCTGCCTACCAAGATATCTGCCTTGATCAATGCATACTTTGGTACTGTTGTAAATGAACTGGCCAGTATCCTTCCAAGTACAGTAGTTTAATGAAATAAATCAAGGCTACAAGTTCAAAAGCTGCATTCAGTTTGCCTTTACTCACTGCTTTGAAATTTTCTGACAGGTGAAGTTTTGATTCAGGCCATCTCTGCAGTGTATAAAAGATAATTTGCCAGACAGATTTCAAGGTCTTCTCTAGCTTCAAAGGTCAGTTACTTCAGCTCTACAGCTAAGGTCTTGCACGAAGACAAAAATTCCTTATGAAATTTTCAGTGATTAAGAAGGGTGTGTACATACAGAAGACTTAATAATGTTGTCTCCTGGCCAAACTAGTTGGAACAGCCCATTTTCACATTTGCAATTGTTTAAATATTTCACCAGTATTGCACAGTACATGGTACCATCACTTGTTCAAAGTCAGAATTGTTCAGATAGAGGAAATACAGCCTTAGTACGGTGTAGTGTAATGGCCTTAACCACACACGTTTCAATTTCTTCTTGTAATTGCAAACAATGATGCTAGGCATCCAGAAATTGTGTCAACAATATTGTTATATTGAAGACTGAGCTAATGGATTTCTCTGTAGAAGTTCACAAGAATAGAAATCCATTTCCGTTCCTGCTATGCAAGAAGATGTTTTGTTTATGTAGTGCTAAAAGGAACAAATGGCCCGATTCAGTCTCAGGGCAAGACTGATTTCCAGAGGTCTTGAGAAAAAACATTTCATTAAACAAGTATGTGTATGGGAGGAATAACCCCAGAGGAGAAGGTAGGAAGGAAGTGAAGACACCCCTGAGGCATAGTTACTTCTCAGTTTTGTCTCTCATTGACAAAAAATGAGAGGCAGTGAAAAAGATACTTTTGGGCAAATCACTGGTTACAGTACATATGTAAAGGAAGCACTTCTAAAAGTATACTAAAAATGTTTTAGTGGTAGTGCTTTCTGTTTGGTTGGGTTTTTTTTAATTCTACCACATTAAAAAAAAAAATCCCTCTTTCTTTAGCATTTGTGAAGATCTTAAGGAGCAAATTTTGTTAAACTGATCACTATATAGAATTAGATGATTGTTATATACTGACTGGTCCATAGATAGCAGTGATGCATCTCTAGTAAAGATGCTTCAACCTTAGGCAAATAATTCCAAATTTTCTTTTTTTTTTTTTTTTTAAATGCTCACAGAGGAAATCACTACTACACTAAGTTCAGTTAAGAGCTTTTCTTAGATTTTAGACTTCATTTTGTCTTTTGACAATTTATCTTATTCTCCTCCTTATGTTTCCCTAGTAAGGCTGCGTATTAAGTATCATGCCCTTTTCTATACAGTAATAAAAAAAAATAAAGAAAAAAAAAAGAAGCACGCTATAATGCTAAAAGAGAAAACCTGAGTAGACTGCCTTGCAATACATATATTGCTTGGAAAAGCTACAGTAAGAGAATAAAATAGTAACATTATTAATAAATTTAGCAACGAATAATCACAGGTCTAAGAATTATCATTATCTGGTAGTGCTTAAGCTAACAAGTAGGATAATAAACCATTTCATTTTTCAATGGCACTGTCAAACAATTCAAAGCAAGTATTTTCATATGACTACTCCTTTAAAGAGTTTTGTGAAAACTGCAGATGGGAGGGTTTTCTTTTCCAGATTTTTGCTTTGTTGTGAACACACGCTAATTGTGCTACCGGTCCTGCTGAAAAGAGTTTAAAATCCAACATTTGCTCTAGAACTGCAAATTTGGTACTTGGTATCACCAGTTAGTAACTCCAAAGTGCTCCTTTTCTATCTCTAAAATTACAGCTTACACATATCATTATGGCCACAGTATAATTATTGCTCATTTTGCACTTTTACAAATGGGCGACAACGTCAGAAGTCAGTACCCCTGACTCACAGTATATTTTCTAACATTCACAATACTTCCAACCAACATAAGATCCTCAGGACTTCCTCAAGCATAGCGTAGTAAAAAATGAATTAATACCTATTAAACTTGGCAATTAAGTTCTGATCACAAAAATAAAGGTTTGATCCACTTTCATAGAAATTATTTCTCCTGAAATATACCAGTTGTTTTTTTTTTTTCATAAATATAATTGTCACATCAAGGAGTTTACTGAGAACAGGATCCTGCAGTTTAATTTTTTTTTTTGCCTTTCATTAAAAATATAATCTTTTGCACTAAATGAAAACATAACACTATATTAATCTGCATTACTCAGATTATTTACTAAGGTCCATTCAGCTATTTGTAGTGTGCTTGGTCTGTGCCTTCTTGGACATCCAAGAGTCATGCACAATCTGACAACTAGGAACAGTGAGTCCACTCTCCAAGATACTGGAAAAAACACAAGAAGTGCCACATTTCCAACAACATCCAAGAAAATTCATGTTGTTGTAGCAAGGTTAAACACACTCATGGTCCACATCTATGTGAAAGTCTGCAGTTTAAACAGCCCTAATCTAAACGCATGGAAAAGGTAATCAGTAAATACAAACCCTTTAACTTTTTAGGGCAAATAGTATTATTGTGTTCCCATTTAATCTCATTTGTAAATAAATAAGTCTCAAAAAAACTGACCTCTGTTTGAGCAAAAGCATTTTTGGCAGCTGCAACTGAAATGGCTAAAATCTAAATACCTTTGGAGATCACCAAAACCTTCAGCAAAAAATTCAATTTTTATATTCCATTACCTGGCAGGTGTCTTGAGAGTAACAATAGTCTACCTCTTGTTGTAGGATGCAGAAAATGTAGATCTGTATAACAAATATACAAAATCATATGTGTATGACTATTACTACATATATAAAAGTGGCTTTCAGATCACTGTAAATTTTTATTAAAATAATGAAATTGCTTGTACAAGTGCAGACAGATAACATAATGTAATGTTACCTTACTGGTGTATAATTTGAATGCTGCACAATCAAAAGAACGCTGTCACAACACCCCCCACAATACAGAACAGTCAAAGGCTTTATTCTTCTTGTCAAGCAATTAACTGCTGTTTTTTTATAACTGAAAGCGAGTGTATAAATATTATACTAACTTGCAATGAAGTGACCTAGAATTCAAATTTACACTGGGGCTGAAAATTCAGAGCTAACACAGGTAAACCATACAATCACCTCCTGTAGAATATATTAATTAATTAGGAGAAAAAATTAAAAATCACATGCCCAAGCACAAGACAGAGTTCCTGCAATGCTTGCACTATATTTACTTCAGGTTGTGCTCATCTTGCATGAAATAGTGCCGTTTCAAATTAAAACATCAGCAAATCTCAGAGCTCCAAGGATAAAATCTGGCATCAAAGAATGAAAAACAAAGGGACTATTTTAGTTTCAGATGTGCTTTTAGGAACTGAACTTGCTCTGTGTTTTTGTTACAAGCTGCTGACACCCTCCCCTCCATGGGAAACACGGTTATTTCAGTCTTCTACTGCAGCAAATAGCTCTGGTGATACCCTCTGAAGTGCTGGCCCAACACTGGGATGGCTTCTCCCTTTTCCCAAAGGGAAGCAGGAATACCGCATACAGCCATCATCACTGACTCACCACCATAATCTTTCCAGTGGTGGCAGAGGTTTCCTCCTCTCCATTCAGTCACCAGACCTGCCTGCAAACTGTGGGATTCTGCAAGAGGAGGAAGGCTCTGGTGCCAACTTCTCCCCACCTTTCCTGGCCAGGGATAAGAACCCCAGCCACTCGGTGTGACAGGCAGAGGGAGGTCACGCAGGGATGCTCCTCTCAGGGGAAAGGTCTGGAGGCCAACACACCTTGGTTTCAGCCTGGCCACCTATTTGTACAGGAGACAAATCCTTGCCTAAAGCCAGTTGAAAACATTACCTGAGCCTAAAACACTCTGGTCATGGTTCCACCACAAAGCGTGATCATCTTTCTGCGGGAGATAATCACCTTGTAATGCAGGGAACTGACAGCATTTATTTTATGGAAACAGGAATAATTTTATTTAAAAAATTATGATTACAGGCAAATGTTAAATTCCAGTTGAATCCAAACACTAAAGAAATGCTGGGTTTTTCTTCCTTTCCTTAAACAAAATTACATGTACATACAGTACCACCACTATCAAGAGAGAACAACTCTTACATGGTCATGAGTAGCAAAACGCTTTTGGAAGTATTTGTCCAGTTCCAATCGGCAGATAGAGTTTAAAAAAAAACCAACAAACAAACAAAATCCAAAAGACAGCACACTAAAAACCAAATAAAAATCTAACTTCAGGAACAATAGGAAGTGGCTTCATCTCAGTGAAAGTCATGATTAAAGCTTTTAACCCAACTATGAGCCTCCCCAATTACTTCCAGCACTGAGTAACATCCTGAATTTAGCAGCACTGGCCTTCACTTTCAGTTCCCCACTGCAATGCTGTTTCCTAGCACAGAAGCAATCTGCAAATCGGAAGTCTAACACATACGCAAGGGAGACTTCAAACAAAGGACCGTTGTCACAACGAGGAACCTACCACGAATATTTGCAATCATGAATGATCTGACTCACGAAGCGTCTGAAGCAATGTTTCAGGCTACAACTGCTTGCTTATACACAAAGCACACCTGGACATCTCACCCAGCAGACAGATTGCTTAGTAATGCTACGTGGTTTTACAAAGAGTAACCCTTGAGACGGTACAGCCATAGCTGCAGAGCTAAGAGGAATCACAGAATAGCAGGGATTGGAAGGGACCTTGACAGATCATCTAGTCCAATCCCCTGCCAGAGCAGGAACACCTAGATCAGGCCACACAGGAACGCGTCCAGGCAGGTTTTGAATATCTCCAGACAAGGAGACTCCACAACCTCTCTGGGAAGCCTGTTCCAGTGTTCCTTCACCCTCACTGTGAAGAAAATTAGTTCTTCTATCATTATGCGTTTATCTTCCCCTTCTGTGGAAGAGGAAGTGACGTACCCACTCCTCCCTAGCATAACATGCTTTCCACAGGAGCGTAAAACACTTCAAGTAATTTGGGGTACAACCTTACGCAGTACTCAATATTCAATAGCACTGGCCTGTGCCCTGAGGAACCCAGGCCAGGTGGCCAGCAGGGACTGGTCACCCACATTGCCCCCAGCACATGGGTACCAACTGGCACATCTGCCTTCGGGGTCCTTGTGAGCATCACAGACTCAGCGGCACCCCCTTTCTGAGCAAGGCATGGGGATGCAGAGACACAGGCAGAGTGAGGTTGCACCGTGTTCGCATGGTGGCCGAGCCAAAAGCCTTCATGAGCCCTGAAAACAATCCTGCTTTAAATAAATGCTGGCATGGCAGCACTGCAGAGGTACAACACCGGGGGAACCCTGCTGAGTAACGCCAGTTTTGGTGGTTCTACAGGTTTTAGAGGGAAAAGGTGTCTGTCATTGCCAAGCCACTAAGGATTAATACTAGAAAACAAACATTCAGTTACAGAAATTATTCACAGAAGAGGGGCAGAAAAAGTGCAAGGGAGTCAAACTGCATCCTTCATAAACAAGAAGCCAACTCAATTTAACTGCAGAACTCAGCAGCACCCTAACTACCAAACCTCCACCAGCCTCGGGCAGCCAGGAGTCCAGAAAGTGATAAAATTATTATTTAAAAAAAATAATAATCTGAAATTTAAGAGAATACACAAGTCTTTTTAATAACATACATGAAGCTTCTTTATGAACATATTCCCAAGCTGAAGACATATTTTAGCTTGAAATAGAGGGAGTGTTTTGTAAAAGCATTATGTAGATGTGAAGCTGCTTTTATGTAACCCAATTTATAAGAGAAACATGTTTCATCATGTTTGTAAAATATTAGAGATAAAAGTATAATCATTGAAACATTTGCATATTTTGTAGTACAAAGAAATAATGTATGCTAACAGACTATTTGTTGTCACATTGGCTTCAAACAAATAAGGAAATAAGGGTTGATTTATTACTGTGTGTCTCGAGCTGTAGGATGGTAAAATTCCACTGACTGCAGTTTAAATAAAGGTCTAGTAAAAGTAATGGAAGAAATCCTATTGATTTCATAATTCAGAACATAAAGTGGTAGAATATATGGTGCTTAACTTTATGAAAATAATTTAAGAAATTACTTTATTGATTTATACTATTTAAAGGACTGACTTCTAAACTGCAGTTTCTTAAATCTGCCCTGTATAGAAGTGCTGACACATTGAGGGTGGCACACCGTGTCCTTCAGAAATAACAAACCAACTGAATCTGATTTAACTGCAAAACTCAGTGGCACCACTGCTTCAGGAGGCCAGTTACCAGCTGCCTGTCCTGCTCCTGCAGCCAGCCACATCTCCTGGTACGTTTCAGTTTGATTTTTGACCCCGCTACTGGGACATTCTCCAGGCATCTGACAGTTTTCTCCCAGCTTCCATCTTTAATAAACTGCAGATCAGTTTGTCGCTCCTCCCATGGTGATACTGGCTTCAGTCAGCTAAAACTGTTTTTTCCCCTCCCTTGTGCCTCACTGCAGCAGGCAAGGAGGGTAAAAACAGGAGGAGGAAGGGGAAAATAAACTTCAGCATATACTTATGTATCTTTACAAATGCATACATTTATGTGTACATAAAGATGTACTGATGTATACCTAGTATACCTAAAATCCCATTTACAAACATGGGTTATATATATATATATATAAAATTAGAAATGAAAGGTGGAATCCTGAATCCACAGAATTTTCAGCCGCTTTGGTTAATGACTCCAAGTTTTGCTCCCCGTTCGCATGAGGCAATTTTGGAGCAAAACAGCATATATTGAAGCTCACCGGCAAACCAAATCCAACAGCTGTGGTTTGATTCAGTATGTTGGTCGCATTCAAAAAAAGCCTCATGAAAATTCTCTCCGTATAACCCAACGCCCAAACCAACCATCAGGAAGGTGCACTCACACCACCACGGGATTAGGTTTAGTGCCAGGGAGCAAAGGAAATGATACATAAAAAAGTAGTATCCGATAGCCCTGACTGCATCCAGTAGTAGGATCACATTTAGAGAACTAAAGAGATTTAATAAATCAGTTTTAAAATAGTTTCAGCTTTTTCAGAGATGGCAAGTAGATTAATAGAGACTTTATTTCAAGTAGTATAGCTAAGGCCATACAACTCCACACGTAGATAACCCTCAGTAAGTAAGAATGTGCTCTTCTAGTTAAAATCAATCTACTGTAAACAGAGATCAAGTTAAACCAAAAGAAGACAGCCTCAATGCAGTACAAGACTGTCAGCATATTCCTTCATAATTCCACAGGTATTTTGGAATGGCACAGACCAACCACAACTTACAAAAAAAGAACCATTCCTGACTATGTATTTGTATCTATTTTCTCAGTCCCTCACTATAATGAAGCATTCTCCCATAAATGCCATGCAATTGTAGCATCCTGGATTTCATTTTACAAACAACAGGGATGTTTCTGTGCAGTAATAATCCTTGTGGAAGTATTCGCAGGTTATTGTTCCATTTATGTGTAACTTGGAAAATGAAAATTTTGAAGAGTTGTAGAAGTTTTAGACTAATGTTTCTTTATGCCATGCTACTAAGAAAAAAATTCTACAGCAGAGGCATAAACCCCGAATAAAATTGCTGACAAAGTCTTAAATACCAAAAAGCAGCAAGAAGTCCTAAATCTAAATGCAAACCACGAATTTTAAAAATCAAGTTACGATGAGATTTCTTAAGCCAAATGATTAGCTGTGTTAACATTTGCAGCATATGATGGGTATTAAGCAGAACACATTTTTATTTGAGTGTAAAAGTTTGGGACTTTCCTCATATGACCTTCCTGGCATATTGCCGCAGCTCAGCTCTTGCTGACATTTAATCTGAACATAATCCCTGAAATCTCCGTGCCATTGCTGGGTTGCATGGGAATGATTCCCCGACAACACACACAGAATTGTGCTGTAAATTTTAACAGCTCATTGCTGTTCCCCTACCTTTCCAGATGGTGCAAATTGTTTGACTGAATAAATAATCCATACCCTTTACTTGTCATAGAATCATATAGTACCTAAAGGAAAAGAAAAAGAAAACAAGTCCAACACTTCTTATTTCAGTTGTTTTTCTACTGGTGGCTACCAGATTTTTAACAGAGCAGACTCCAGAAACAAATAAAATTCAGCAGCTGATGAAAACCCTGGGTAATGAACTGCAGTGGCTCAAACAACCTCATCAGCTCTAAACAGGAGCAAGACCACACTGCAGCAGAGGGATGAGGGTTCCAGCTGAGGGTACTTGCACTGAGCAATTGCCTTTACTAGAGAAGTATACACTTACAGAGTTTTTTTTTTTCACATTCACAGATGCCTCTGATCTCTGAAGCCAACTGCCTTTTTGTCATGAACACTATGAAAAATCAAAATGTCCAAGATTTCCACATCTGCGATTTTTGGCACTTGTGCGAGGGTAGGGACTGAATTAACTGATCTCTGGACAACACTAATGAAACTGAGGCAAGAAAGCAATTTGTTCTGCAGGGAAGCGTAGAAAAGCCCAAAAATCACTGCAAGAAGATGAGGGTGGATCTCTCACTGTTTTTTGTGTGGTCAGGATTTCACAAGTATTTTTCCCCTGCATTCAGGAAGGGGCTAGGTAGCCAAAGCAGCACTGACTTTAATCTTGCCTAATGCAGATCCTAAAAGCAGTAAATCATACAGCAGTATGAGCTCCAGTATGGCATGGAGAGACCTACCCATTGGCCTGCATACTTAGTTCAGCAACAATTTCAGTGTCATTTTAGTTCCTGTGAGCGACCAATGGTCTACCTATATTTGCTCTGGTTCGATTTCTGCATAATGTAGAGATTGGCTCTTACTGAGACTTCTTATTTCCCGAGTGATCCCACTATTTTCCCTTTCCTATGTAACATAAGTAAATAAAACAAACAACAAAGATTAATCATTCCCTGCAGAAGATGAACTCAATTTAATACAGTATAAAAAGATGACAGATAAAGTAACCCTAAATTTTCTAAACTCTTAATGTGTAGCAGAAAACTTTCTTTGTTCAGTGGACTCTTCTCCCTGTGCATAAATACTTTCCCACAAAGACACTTCCTACACAGAGCTGACCAAGCTACCAAGGACCACGATTCCGTGGGAAAAGAGAAAGTGCTCTGAAGCACTCGTAAAGGCTTATTATGTTACCTCTGAGTTACTTCTGATGCTAAGCTCTTCATACATGTAAACACATATCCTATTTCAAAGGTATTCCTTTAGGTTGGGGTGCAGAAGACTTTTCAGTTCTTGTCCTCCTGCTCTTTACAAAAGCTAAACTCCAAGGAAAAATAGGAGCGACTGACCCAGTCCTCTGCTTCCTACAACAGAATGACTTGATCCAACCATCAGCCACTTAAATCAATGGGGAGCTGTTAGTGCTTGGTTTTAGGCCATGTAAGAATGAGAAACTGAGAAACATGTTTTTACTGGGCCTTCAGCCAGGTACAGTGCCACCACTAATGAGTGGCTGCTATAACGAGACCTTTTGAAAGAGTCATTTGTGAGATATGAATCAATGAACACAATGCAAACCCCGTCCCCATCTCAAAGAGGGAAAAAATTATTGCAACTTTATCATAAATATTTTTAGGTGTTCTGGTGCCAGCCTACCGCCAAAGGAATTCACTAAAAGGGAAGGGCAAGGTCTGTTTGCAATGCAGTCCTTCCCAGGGAGATGCATTTCACGATTCCCAGCCAAAGCCTCCAAAACACCTCCAGGGCAGCAGTTGGGCTGGAGCTGCCCCATCACGCCCTTCCACTGCAGCCGGATTTGCCTATTTCTGCAGCTGGCACTACCAAAGGCTACAAAAACTTGTAGTCAGCACAATCTCTTCCAGATTGACTTTTCAAGTCTCTTCAGCTAATAAATACTGAGAGCAGTGCATAGACAAGGCAACAACAGTAAACATAGTTTATGTAGCAAGCACTGCACCTCTCTCAGCCTTTTCTTCTTCCTAACAATTTCTGTGCAATTTCTACCATGTAGCCTCAAAGGAAACTGCCCGCCAAGCCAGCTTGTAAAAACATCATTCCACCTAGTACCGACACAACAAAATCCTATTTGCTCGGTGTTTCTAATCCCCTCGGTAGCAGCGCTGTGCACGGAGCATTGTGATGAAGAGAAGATACAACTGGCTAGCCCAATCACTCGGGATGGTTTCTTCCTTTGCTGCTTCTGGAAGCATCAAGTACTGGCTCAAGGGCTTAAGTCTTGATGGTACATACATGTTGACTCTGCAGCCAGCCAATCCTACTATTTTCAAGACAAAAAAAAAAGAAGCCTGTGCAGCCCACAGCTACTACTGATGTACATCCTACCAGCACACCACATACTACCTACACAAAAAAATACTTCCAATGGTGAATGAGCGAGACTACAGTTTTAATAATGTCTCCATTTGCAACTAAAAAACAGAAAACAAAGTCAGGGTTATAAAAAACAAGGGTTATTGAGAATACGGCACATATAGGTGTATCTTACAGGAAGAATTTCTGGAAGAACATGTTCAGCCAAAGCATCAGCAGTGCTCAGGAATTCAGTGATCCCTTCCAACAGAGAACTGCAGAGGGCTTTACAAATTAGAAATCCCTTAGAGGCAAGTAAACACTGCCTATTTTCAAGTAAAGTGTTACAAATGAAGTCTGAGGAGTGAACAACAGATGTGAAGCTCAAAAAAAAAATCCATGTGTGCATGCAAATGTATGATCTGTATGTGCAATTACTGTGGTCCTGAGTGATAAGTAACTATATACATACCACAACAACAAGTACTTACCCAACTTGCTGTTGTGGGCCTGTGACGACACTGGCTTTGTGAGATATTGTTGTTCCTCTGCTTGCAAATGAGCTGCACAATGGAAAACCACTCTACAGAAAGCTCACTCAAGCTCACAGGGTTTAGTTTTGTTGTCTTGCTAGCTTGATGCAAAAACTGGAGTTGTGCCCCTAACCTGACTCTTGCTCAAAGAGAAAAGGATGGAAGTGGTACTGTGAGCCTAAGCAGATGGCCCATGGGGAGGAGGTGGTTTGATGCTGTTGTGGATAACAGCACTAGTGATGCAGTTAGGAAGCAAAAGCTTCATCATCCTCATCTAAGGATGCTTATCTCAGCTACATCTGAGAGAGACCAATCTAGTGTATAAAATGCAGTAGAATCCAGATGTTCAGGAGGAAATGGCACATCCAGCTCAAATACGCACCTCTACACTCTTTTCCCCTACAAAACATGGTTACCTTTTCAGTAACTCCTGCTGAGAACAGTCCCTCTCCTACGCCATCCTGCCACAGGTATCATCTGGGAGTGTAACGCTAGTTGGCAGAGGCCAAAACCATGTCACAGAATGTGCTAGAAATTAAACAATATGGATAATCCTAAGATACAAATCCTGGCCCTGATTAATTTACCACTGCAGACAAAGCAATGGTGAAGCACAGTGGAAGTGAGTTCCATCAAGCCCATCGCTGCAGTTAGACCACAAACATCAGGAACAGGGTGGTACAGTCGGACCAAAGACTAAATCTCCAAAGTTCAGTCCCGTCGCTGCAACACAATCCTGTGAACGCCACAAGAAAGTGGGAAGCACAAATAACTTCCAAACACAGTCAACTATTTCTCTGAAAATAAAGAGGCTAGAAGATTAGTGCTACAATAGATATCAGGGCGCTGGCAAAGGCAAAGTGTGAAATGGATGCTTTCCAGCATTCAGTTTAGGAAGACAAACATTGTTTCACAAATTCACTGTGGCCCTGCTTATTTTCCAAGCTCCCCAACTCATGCCAAAGGGCTTGGACTTTCTGAACATCCTGTTCTGTTTCCTCCACCGCTAGTCTGAGTCCTCAATGCTAAATGTCTTTATTTCAGAGCCCCATTTCCTATCATTTTATACCAAACTCCTCGCTCTGTATTTTACCTCTGGGTATGAGTGAAGACAAGCAGATTAATGAGAAGTCTGAACAGCACATTAAGTTACACCTATTTTAAGAGCCTTCTACAGTAAGCATCCCAAGGCACTGTATAAAAATAAAACTACACAAATCACATTTAAAACTAACAAAAAGCTTGCAGACACTGGCATGTCTTGAAGGAGAAATATGAAGATCGATGATTAAATGATTCCATGATTCCCCAAAGTCTCAGAGCTGGATGAACACAGATCATTTTACCTGTCATTGCTTGGACGCATTAGCAATCTGCTCAGATGCAAACTGAGGCGTCTTCACGACGGACTACTGGCAGGAAAAATACTTCCCCCTGACAAGGGGAGGAAAACAGCTTTAGTCTATGAGCTTCAGCTGGCCATTTCAGGGATTTCCTAATTGACTAAAGGCAATGCCTCCTGCACCTCTCAAAGGCAGCTGCAGAATACGTTTCTGCTCCTTTCTGTGCCACTCCACAGCTGCAAAGAGGTTCAAGCTACAAGTGGTCTCATGGGGGTGACTACAGTAGCAAAGACTCAGGCAGAGACAGGAACATCATCTCTCATCCTAACGACTTTTTGCTCCCAGATCCACTGCTCTTGGGACTCCACCAACACCACAAGAAAGAGAAGCAAAGACCTTGGCATGGCTGACGTGCAGGACTTGGCTCATCCACCCGTACAGACGTACCTCCTGGCTGCTGGGGTGAGGTGACGTGGGAGAAGGCATTTCCCTTGGTATGAGAGGGAACTGCTGCTGCCAGGGTGCCTCTTGCTGCTGGTAGTGTGGACAGAAACCAGTCCACTTGCTTCCTACTTCTCTGCCACAAGACTTCCCATCTTGGTTCCTTCCTCTTCCTTCCCCTGGCAGTATTTCAGCATGCATGCTGAAATGCATGCTGAAATACAGCATTCATCAAAGCATGCAGTCAGAGATAGAAGGAACCAAACATGATCTTATTTGCCTCAAATAACTGCATTTCTGCACTGTCCAGTCACAGTGCGCAAGCAGCCATGGGGCACAGCAGATGCTCCTGCAGGAACATTAGACCCCGATGACAACTTCAAAGCACCCTAGTAAGGAATCTGGGTGACCTTGCACTTGGTCTCATGCTCACCAGGAGCTGCTGCTGGCTGTCAGTCCCTATGTCCTGAGACAATGCAGCAGAGCTACAAGTAGCAGGCACAATCCTGCTGTGCTCCAAGACCCCATGCCCTCCATAAGACCCTTTTCCAGGAACGCTCCAGTGTGGATCCTCACTGGGCTGAACCCCGTTGCTGTCTAGGAAACATCACTCCTGTGTGAAGCTCCCACATAACTCCTTCATCTTGCCTTGCCATTTTGAGGCAGTGATGGTTAAAACAGCATATAGATAACTGGTTAATGTTTACTGAGACTTATGTAGATTTCTTGAGATAGTTTAGGAGAAAAGAATCAAGTGATGCCTTTGCAGCCTCTTCAAGCAAGTAGTGTTGGAAGATCAGCTTTGGCCAGCAAACCCTACCAAACAGCAGTGTGGCTCACACCAGATTCAACCCAACTATAAAATTATGTGTTTATTAACAGACATGAAAGAGGAAAAAGCAGGCTGCGGTTGCAACGGTGAAGTCATACTGAGGCCCAAGGGTCAACAAAACTTTAACCTGTTCACATTACTTTGTGTGCAGCTGAGGTGATCACTAGCATGCACACATTCTAGAATTTGTGGAACTAAAAAAATATTTTTTAAAAAAATGTTGTGGCTGCCAACATAATGACATTAGTGAAGAGTATTGACGCTAGTAAATTAACTAAAAGCAGAGCTACAGACTTAAGGGGACCTGGAATAACCCCAATATAAGAAGAACTGGACATCCCAAACAATCTTGGAATCACTGTTGGAAAACATCTCAAGAATATGTATGGGAAATCCACTCAACAGACAAAGCTGGGATAAAAAGTGTTTCATTTTACCCTGATGCTTCAGTACAGAAGGCCTGGAGAGAGAAGACTTCAATCTCACACTGCTCAAGTAAGGAACACTCTCCTCAACATCTGGCTGAGAAATCCCTTGGATTCCAGAGTGGCCTTCTAATCGCCAACAGGAAAGTAGGGAAACTATTTTAAGTAAGCATCACTAAAAATAAAATGGGAGATGCAATGAAAGGAAAAAAGAAAGTGGTCAGTGATAAATACAGTATAGAGATTTTGCTATTTATACTTTTAAAGCTATTTATATTTGAAAACTTTCCCTTTGAGACACTGACAGACGGGCTTCCACATTCCTCAGTCTGGTATTCATTCAACTACACAGTATTTATGGAAACATGTAAAGGCCAACAGAAGTAAAAAAAGACACTAGAATTAATTTATGTCACAATTTGGGGTTATTATTATCACCTCATATTCAAGTTCAGCCACATGCAAACAAAATACTTCCCAACATTACACTGATACACATTTTGAATGCTCTCCATGAAATTCTGCTCAAGCAATGCAGCACACTGTGAAAAATCTAATGCAACAGTTTGACATAGCTTGACACTACTTACATTGCCAGGAGATAACTTCTATCTGTGCTTCATCTCCCAGAGAGCTGAAGACTTGATGTCATTCAGGACACCAGTGCAGCACCTGTGATGACAAGGCCATGAAGAACCCATACAACATCAACTAACAACTGAAGAGGAAAGGATCCGTGAGTGGGATGACTCATGAAAGACTGGCAATATGCTGGAGGAGAACCCCTGAAATACCCTTCACAATCCTTTCCAAAATTGTTGCATTTGGCTCTTCAGAAGCTAAGGCTTTTGAAAGGAAAAAGCAACTCCTCTTGTATATCTCTGAAGTTCCTCAGAAAACACCAACTGCAGGTCTGGTTAAGAACAGATTGCATTCATGAACCCTTTTAGAAAATTTGGGTTAAGATGCATGCTGCTTCTTTAGTAACCTGGATGATTTAACTTAGTTTCAGAGTCAATTGACTGCTTTCTGCTAAAATTGAAATCTGTTATTAGCTTTGTTCATATGTCAACACTGTTTAGCTTAATTAGCTAGCTTTCCTCTCTAGCAGTCCTTTCCCTGGTGAATTTATTAAGAATTATCTTATCATGCCTCAGGTTTTACTATGCTAGCCTATTCTGCTAAGATACAGGCTCTCAGAAATGCTTTTCTTTCTTGTACCTGTTGTAGTTCAAATTGTTCTTGAATTCAAACCCCAGAATTATATATAGTGGAACACATGACATTTCATTAAGTACATTGAAGTTTCATTAAGTACAATGAAATGTCATTTTTCTTCCATGACCATAAAATTTCCATGTCTCCATCACCTTCACATTACCCCTATTCCATTCTAGAGTCATATTTATGTTTCCAGGGACCACATTTCTTATCCAATTAGGTCTGGAGATTTGCCTTGTTTTGACATAAGTTTCAACTGCTTTCTAAAGTATTTTCTCTACTTTTAAATTCCAAACTTCTCAGTCCAGACATCTTAACTACCTACCAACCTCAATTCCTTAATTTCAAGCCTACTCTTTTATGAGAAAGTGCCTTATTTATGGATCTATGTTTGCTTATGCTTGTATAAATTTAAATGGAACCAATTAAATGCATGCTTCATACAAGCTTATTTTGTATAGGCAACTCTTCTATAATGTCCTCATGCTACATCAAAATGAAACCTCAGAGAGCACATCCACATCTTCAGAAATCTTTTCTAAGAAGAAATCACATTCACTGCCTGTCACAGCTTGTACCCAAGACAGTCGGTGTCCTAAGTTTCCAAGGGATTGCATCTACTGAGCCATTTACAGCTGTATTTCTACATGCAAAATAAACATGCCCAAGACTGTTGAGGCCAACTGGCATAGAGAGGTGCCATGCTGTTAAACTCTCTCACCCTCCAAAACTGGGTGACTGCTTTTAAACTGCCTCCTGGGAATAATCCCAAGATAACATTAAAACTTCACCTGCAAATAGTCAGGTGAGTTCTCGTAAATATAAACCAAGGGACAGTAGAGACAATTGATTTCCAGAGCCTGGGAATGCTTCCTAGCACCACTATATTTCCTACTACAGACATATCCATTGCATGAAGACCTCCTGATGCCTGCATGACCCTGAGTTCTTCTTGACTCTTTGTAGATCTTCATCATTTTGTCACTCTCCCACCTTACTTCTCAGAAATCAAAATAATTCTACTGATACCACACCAGCCACACCTTTTAGAGCTTTTAGAAGACTTTGTTTTGTTCTAATAGGGATGCTGAGATCTTTGTCTCAAGTTTCTTCTTCAGGACCGTTCTCAGTTTTATGTTTGCACAGTGTTTCTTTGCTCCTGGAAAATAAAGCACTGCTCTTTCCCCTAGCTAAGCTCTGCTGACAGATGTGTCTTTCCACCCACAGAAAAAGACACATCTGAGTCTTCTTCATATTGCTAGGTATCCCAGATCTTCCCCTGCTGCTGCCCAGCAATATTCTAACTTCTCTCCCCAGTTCTTTAATCACATCCTTGCGCTTCCTCAGCCTCAACTATCTAGTTATCTCCATCTTACCCTCCTTTTTTCTGGTGTCACTCTTCTTCTTTATTATCATCTACTTCTCCATTTTCTCCTGAGTTCTCCATCATAACAAATCAGTCTTTCACTTGATTTCTCCAGTACCAATTAGTGTTAGCCTCTATGCTGTGATTATAGCCACATGGATCTGTGGTCAGCTTCCGCAAAGACCTCTCACTTCCAACTACTATTTTTATATACAGCTCTGCATTCAGATCACCTCAACTGCTTCTTCTCTTCCCTCATATCTTTAGCTCCCTGTCTCTAGCTGCATCTAAACTACTTCGATATTCTCTCTCCTGACTTTTGTCAGGTGACATTTCAATGTAAAAATAGATCCTACCAGGAAACAGTATAGAAAGTAAATCTCCTTCCGTTCCTGCATCCAGTCTTGGTCTCTGCTATCCTTCATTCAGTGCTGCATCACTGCACATCGTTCCTTGCCTCTGCCTTCATGGAAAAAAAAAAAAGCAGCCCAGACAAAACCCATCCAGAATCTAAATTGTCTTTAAATGCTGGTTTCCTCTGGCCACTGATTTTTTTAAGCTTTTGGCCACATCTGAAAGGCAGTTATCTGCCCAGTCTAAACCGAGCTCTCTTAGGTGAAAGGTTTCAGTTGTGACCAAAGGCAGAACACCTCCTTCACATGCCTTAGCTACAAGAAATTTAATCCACTACAAGAAAATTTATCTACTGAGAATTGAAAATAGGTCCTGCAAACACCAGAGAAAGAAAAAGAAGGAAGAGGAATTACAATGTAGGGTAGGAATTCTTGTACATGAAGCTTTACTACAACTTAAAGAAAAATAGATGCCTACCTAAACAGCAGAAAAAAGAAGTAGTGGGAGAAATTTCATGTCAGAGATCAACAAGACCAGTTTAAATACGCTTCCGTTTCTGATAAGAGGCTACATACTAAAAGGTAATTCCTTGTACTTGTTAAATAGGAGCAAAAAGAAAGTTTATATGAACCTCAGACACAGAACATAATTATTGGAGTTTTGTTGGAAATTGGAAATAGTTGCAGAAGCATGTGGCTACAAAGGAAACAGAGTTCAAGGATTTAACAAGGATGTCTTTTTGCAAATCAAAGTGCAGGCTCCAACCCTTATTTATTCCCATCAAAGTGTGAAACCATGTTAAGGAGCTGGACTGCAAAAAACTAAAGTGCACCTCATTTTTTTTCCCTTGAAACAACAGAGATTTTATAGGACAAATAATAAGGACAGCTCTTCAAAGGACATGTGAATGTGTAGGAACAGGGTACAGAGTGTTATTTGAACTTTTTTACTATATAATAAAAATGGCACTTTGTTTTGGGAATTGTGAGTTTATCAGATTCCTGTTCGGTGCAAGACTTTCCGGCACATCCATGCATGCAAAAAAGGACAAGCACTGAACTGCAGGAAAGCTTTGTGCCATTAATGCTCTGGTTTATCTCCAGAACTTAAAATCCAGCAATACTGCTAAGTGATGAGGCACACTCAGACACAAACACAAAGAGCATACCGACTGCTTTCACGCAAACAAGGATCCCAGTATCAAATTTAATTGTCAATAACTGGAAGGATTTTCAAAAATGCAAATAGACAGTAATTGCCAAGTTCAAAAGATACTCTAGGTTGGCCTAAGTGATCTAATTGCTTCTGTAAATCTACAGTTCCTGGAAGCTATGCAGTCTCCTTCCCTGTTGTTAAAGATTTTGGAACATGTATGCACTATAAACACTATACTAATTATAATTAATTACATTAATTTTCTCTCATAATTTCCACAGTAATTTTCCTAAAATTAATCAGGCCAAGAATATATCCAAACAGGTATTTCCTCTGCTAGGTCAGCAAGGCATGCTGTTGTACCTCACCTACTGACCTTGGCAGACCTCTGCCTAAAACTCATTTAGGACAGAAGTAACGACGAGTTGGAAGGTGTTTTGGTTTTTTTCTTTCAAATCATCGTAAAACCACTGTGAAGCCTGAAAATGCTAGACATTTCTCACCAGAAAATGCCTCTGAGTCTCTAACTGTGGATCACCACCAGTGAGGCTGGCAGTATAGGAGTCTCACGCTTCACCTGACTGCACCAACCTCACTTGAACTAATTGCAGAAAACCTATTAACACCTTTCTGGCAGATCACATTTATCTGCAGTCTCTGTGACAAAGTGCAATGCACAAATCCATGGATCCTAGCAAAAAAAATCAGAATCTTTCAACTGACTTCAAATTAAGGTCATTTTTCCCCTTAACAATGCAGTCCCTCCCTCTGACAAGTGCCTGCCATGCACTGGCCATGCAGATAATATAAAGTTATAACAGAGTAAAACAGAAAAGAAGATATATCAGAATAAATGCCTACAACATTAATTCCATACTTTATATAAAGTTTATGGAGACAAAACAAAGTGCAAGCCTTCTACAGTTACTTCTAAAACTTTAGAAATCTTCCTCTGAATTCCCAGTGTTGCTTTGACTTACTTTTTAGACTAATTTTTTGCCAGAGGTGCTGTATAATTGTTTATGCCTCATCTAACCTGAAGTGGAAGTTGAAATTCAACAAATAAACATGCAAATTTCTGCTAGTGATTTATACTTCTAAAATATAATCCAAATGTTTATCGCAATCCTATTTAAGAAGTTCCCAGTAGACACATTTCTAGCACTGGATTAAATGCCAATAGGATCAGATTTCGTGACAGCCCATTGTGAGGGCGAGGAAACCTGCGTAAAGAGATTTCTGAACAAGATTCCAAAGATAAATCCTTTTGTTATGAAAAGTATTTGAAGAAGTATGCTTAACAGGGAAATATGACTGACCGGTTCAGTATTCAACTACTCGCCGCACATTTATATCAAGGAAAAGCATTATTCCCAACAGAGGGAGAATTTAATTACATGTGATACAGGAAAAATAAAAATAAAAAAAAAAATCCATTGTGAAAGGGCTCTTTCACCATTCTAGTCAAAGTGGATGTCTTAGAATATGTCGGCTGGACAAACTGAAAACACAAAAATAAAAGATGATTAAAGATAGTGTATCTTCACCTAGCAATTGGTAACTATGTGTTCCAGCCAGAGAAAACACTGGGAAAGCTACTGGAGGAGTTTTCCTTTGGCTCAGGGAACAGATGAGCAAGAGTTCTCCTAAGGCATTGCTTACAAAGCCAAAAGCTGTTAAATTCAGCAGTGGCTAAAGCAAGTTACAACACAGTCTGCTCCAGCCCTATGTGGCCAGAGCCAAGCTGCAGTATAATAACATCTAGGGGAAAAAGGAGAGAAAGAGGAGAGAAAACATACCTTATGGTTTTATCCATGGTCTGAGCCAGACTCACAGAGCTGTCTCAAGCAAGTCAGAATATGGAGGCAGAAATGGCTTTCTGCTCAGAAAGTGCTCACCTCCAGCAGAGCAGGTTTCACAGGGGTATTTTCTACTGTTCATTTAACCAAGTTTTCAATTTCCAAAGAATAAAGGTACTTTCTTTGAAAAATTATGCCACTTGCTGTCCCTGAGGAAGCCTTTTCCAGCCCAATAAATGGCATCTCTCCTACAGACATGCATTTTTTTTCTCAGCTAATCTGATTTTTCCTCTATACCGCTCTACTATCCCCAGCATTTTGATCAAACCATTCTCACAGCACTGCTTTCTCCATGCCCCTCTCCCACATGAAACATCTCTCTTCATCTGTCCTTACATATTTCTTCATGTCCATGGTTCATTTTCCCTTCTCTTCTCAGAATTTCAGTTAAACCACATAAAATGATGCATAAAGACTAGAGGGAAGTTTAAAAAGCCGCTGAAGTGAAAAACAGGCTGGAATTGTGAATTAAGGACTGTTTTCTGGTCAGCTGTGCAGCTACAGCTCATTGCATAAGCATGAGCGTAAAATCATTCTGCAGCTTCAAATAACTCCTATTTGTGTAATTTCCGCTTAATTTAAGAATTAGCTGGAGCAAATTGTACAGGCATTCTAAGGAAGGCAGAAAAAGTTAAGAGAATTTAAAAGGTTTTGATACAATGCGTGCAATACTATGCCAATCAGAACCAATATTTAGGATCCCACAAGAAGAAGAAATCACTGTAGGTTCTGTTCTAATTTTATTTTAAGGAAGCGAGATGTAACACAACTTAAAGAGAATTATGAATGATAATACATTTTTACTGCAGTCTCATGTTTAACCTCTGCTTCTTCCTACATGTGAAAGATTTGCCTTTAGACAACTTTTGGAAACACAGAACATCAAATCCACCCACAGAGAACAGGAACCCACCAGGGTCCACCTTCCATTTTCCCACTGAGGACAGGGTGCTGAAAGAAGCGAGTGTTCCCTGTCATTTTCACTTATCACTTGCTGCCAGCCAGGATGGAGCTCTTCCCATAAATCTCAGTACTTTCCAGTCAGTTCATTTTCAGAAACTGCAATTTTGTCCAGAAAAAAACACTACTCCCTACATCTCAAGAAATTCAGAGCTAGTGAACATCTGCACTGTGGCTACTTATCAGGAAATCTTGATGGGTTAGTACTGTCATTGTATTTTAAAGTGGCTCTACATTGAATTTTTTCCTAGTCTGTATGTCTTTTCATTTCACAAACCCTCTCTGTAACTGTGAAAAGTAATGCCCTCTGAATCAGCCCTAATTAGGGGGTGAGACTAATGTGTATCGTTAGCATCTTAATATAAATTAAGTCAGTAATGTTAAAATTTGTCATAACTGCTCGAAAGGATTCTCTCCAAGTACTACATATCTACGATACATTTTAAGGACCCATTTTAATCTGACACCCTCACAGTCAGCAAAAATACAGTACTTCTTTTCCACGGTGACAGTCAGAGGTGGCAGAGAACATTTTTCCTCGCTTTCTGGGAGACTGTTATAGAAACCTGCTGCCTTTCTGTGAGGTGCATGTCCACTTCAAGTCTAAGTTCAGAATGTACAATTTCCCTCCCTGAAATTTTATTATTTTACCTTTACTCTGGTTTGTTGGGCTTTTTTTCCCTGTGATTATTAAATCAAAGATGGGATGATTGGTTTTTAAATTAATTTGTAAAAGGATAATGAAAGATCCTGATGGCTAGAAGGATGCAAACAGGTTTCTAACAGATCAAAAGAGAGAGAGTATTAATGAGCAGATGTGTCCTGAAAATTTTCTTAAATGCAAGCACGATGACTGTCTCAGGTCTGCCCATCATGATACTGGTTCTGACTCTTGAGTAGAAAGGGAAAACAACTGAAGGAGCCTTAGTCAGCAGTTCACATTTGAAGGAAAAATACAGTAGACTCCATTAAGCCCTTGCTCCCTCTGCAAACAAAATCACCCCGAGTGAAAACACATGAAACTGGAGTCCTTGCCTCCCATCCTCCTGCCTGATGAGGATCACAAGAGTTACAGCTTTGGAGGGAAGCCATCTCTGACCCCCCAATCACACTCCAACTTCAGGGGTGCCCAGAACCCATAGAGACCTCACATCCTCCAAGGGCCAAACTCCTGCTGCTCTTTACACAACAGCTCAGATAATAAATATTCCCTGAGCACAATATCCTTTTGTACTCTACACAAGTGAAACCCCAGAATAAAGAGCCCAGTATACCATATAAGATCAAGGAATCAGAAAGTAACCAGTAGGTGCAGCTCTGCGGAGTCACTAGACCGTCCCTTCAGTCACTAAGTTTGCTGTCATGGTTGAGGCAGCTTTGTGACTGAAAAGCAAAGCATTTGAGACTGTATTTCTTGGTTTTGGTTTTTTTTTTTTTTTCAATGTAATTTTAACTGATCTAGTTCACCATGCAACTCAAATCAAATGTTTTCCTTTTTGGGTTCTTTTCCTTTTTTTCTGGGAGGAAGGGTTTTTAAACTTAGAGATAAACTCTTCTCTGTCAGGAATAAAATCAGCCATCGATCCTGGCTGGCTGCACCTAAAATCCATTAAAAAAAATATTCCAAGATATACATGCATTTTACTTTGAAATTCCTGCAAGATTGCATTTGCACTTACTTGAGTAAAAAGTTAGAACTTCTGCATCTCACGCTGCCCAAGGGAACCAAAATATTAGCGCTGATTAAATATTTATTTTGTAGCAACATGAAATCTATCATGCTACAGAAAATTACTTTGAATGATACATCTTCAACAAGGCTGTGACTTAGAGCTTTTCCTCTTACTAAGTTACACTTTCAATAAAAATACAGCTGGGGCAAGAAAACTCTGTTTTGTTTTGGCAAAGCATCAGAAGGCACCTTCTGGTTTGCCAACACAGGCAGAATCTTGTCTAACTGTGGGATGCTCTTAGATTTACTACCTTTTAGCAAAGCTATTAAGAAGCACTGAAAGGTTCCAGCCCCTTTTACATATTCTCAGTTGAATCTCATTAGCTTGCATGCTCTCAGTTTGCACACAAAAATATAGCAGTCTTTTCCTGCCTCTCAGGGGAAAATTATTAGGAGTGTGTTAAGTCTCGTGTTACTAGGACTTCATTACTTTTATAAGCTATGCTAAATAATTAAACTGCACTTGTCAAATAAGTGATTAGAGAACATTTTGTGCTGCAGCATATGTTTTTAGCGTCTGTTTATTTCAATTGACAAAATTAAATCATTCACAGAGTGTCTTGTACAACAGAGCACAAAACTGAGACCCTAAACTTTGAGAAGGGAAGAGTTGTGGGACTCAAAGGACAAGGGTATACAAAATGTCATTACAGGAAGAGCACTGGACAGATGAGAAAATTGAAACAACAGAACCCAAGCTTGCTGTGAGGGTGTTGCTGAACGCGAATGACCTAGAAGGAAATCTAGGTAACACCATTCAGATCTGTACGAGCTTCTAGACAGGCTTTCTATGGAGAGAACCTGTTGCTTAGAGAGACTACAGCTAATGATATTCATCCAACATTGACTTTCTCAACCTTTAATGTACTTTTTATCCATATTTTTACTGTAATATATAGGGGGGAGGGTGGCTAGTGCTAATAGCAGGGTACAGTAATCTGAAACATTCTGTAGTAAACAGGATCCCTCAGAGCTGAAATAGAGGGGCTCTGTGTGAAATGGCAAAGGTAGAAAAATTAGACTGGCACCCTACCCCCTCCACCACAGCCAGAAGGCAAGGCCATTTCTGTCACGCCAAATGACGAACAAAATTTCTGACACAGTGCACGTTGTCCTGCCTCCATTCAGTGGGAAAACCCACTCAGCCAAATGAAGCAGAGGTAGACAAGTGAACAGCTGACTCTCCCACTGATAGGAACTAATCTGTTTGGCCAACCTGGTGACTTTTCAGAAGCAGCTTTCTAGAGGTTACTCAAAAGAAAACACTGTCCAGCTGCAAATCCCTCCTGGTAGCAGCCAGACATATGCTGAACCAGCCTGCTGCTGCCGGAGCCACATCCATTCTCCCAGGGCTGCAGCAACCAGCAGGATCTGCTGCCCTGAACATCATCATGATGTTCCAGTTGGACTCAGTCAATGAGTGCATACACACAATCTGCTATTTTTCAGATGTACTAGTCACCAAAAGCCACATTTCCGTTAGGCGGGAGAGAACATTCACGATGCTCCTGTTCTCTCACGGCAGCAGAATTTCCCTGAATCGACACTTTTTTGCAAAGTTATGTAACAGCGAGCACAGCACACTTAACTCTCACCGGAGCAGACATTGTGAGCACAGTGTAAGCACCAGGGTACTTCTTTCCACCAAACTGTGCTCCAACCCAGCGTGTGAGTTCAATAAATAAATAAATAAACAAATGGTATATTCATTTCTCAGAAGAGAACAGCAAGCTACCCAGGCAAAATCATGGATTCTTGCATAGGGGTTATTAGGTAAACAAAGTGCAGGAAACAAGATCCAATAGCTTTTAAATGCAGTAAAAATGAGCTTTGAAAGCAAGCGCAGTTCTTCAATATAAATAACAAATTCAGGACTAGTAGTGCATTGGAAGGGAGCCAAAGGAACTGCCCAGACCTCGACACAAATCCTCCCTTTTGTCATCTGGAGTGCTTTTACAGCATTGCCTGAACTGAAAGAAATGTCATGGAAGCTCTAGCGATAACCAAAATCAATTTTGCAGCCTTGTGTACCACTGTCCAGCAGAAGCACTTTTTCTGTGGTATGGAAGACTGTTTTCCTTTACATGAAGTGACTTAGCCATGAGCTTTCACACAGAAGAAAACAGCAGCAATTTGATGGCTCAAGTACATTTACTAATGGAGACAGCAATTTTCTTCATGGCAAAGCCTCCTCCACTCCTTTTCAGAACTGAACTATCCATTAAGAGTGACTCAGTGGTAGCAAAAACATGTGAAAAAAAGACATTCTGAAGTTTGTTTTTAAATAATCTGCACAGTTGATATTATGGCTATGAGGAATTTGTGAAAACCATAGATATGTAATACATTTCCAAAAAAGATGCTGTGTAAGAAACTTCATACTAAAAAATCACAACTTTTTTTTTCTCAGCCACCAGCCAAACATGTTTGACTCCTGACTAACCAAAGTCTCCTCTCCTTTTTACCTCACTGCAGCTGCAAATCCTTTACCTACTAGCAAGGGTAGTTAACCTGTTTTGACCCTTTTCCAATCTCTTGCTCTCCCTCACCTTCCTCTTTTTCGTGGATGTCTGTGAAAGCAGGTGTAGACTCCATGTGCAGAGACACACACTTGCTTATCTGAGCCACCTTCCTTTGGGTTATCAAACACAGCAGGTTGGGTATCAGGCATTCTGGAACTCAAAATCCTCTGATATGCCTGCGCTCACACTCAAATTACCCTGGGTAGCTCTAGTTCCTTTAAGTTTTAGGGAGGAGCTTTCTCACAGGTCTTCCAACAGAGCCGGACTTACGTGAAAACTCTCCTGAGTAATTTTAATGCACACCTACAGCCAGCACAACTCTTAGCTATTGCTCGTCTATACTCTCGTGGAGTTACACTGTACAGTGTAATTCAACCACACTGTACAGTGTAACTGCTATGTAAGTGCAGTAGGATGACATAAGTGATCTCAAGGTGATAGATTTTTCCATTTGCAAGATTTTTCACAGTAACTCCTGATTAGTTTTGGACATTGAAATCAATGAGCTTACCAAAGTAACAAAAAGGAATAGGAGCTATTCTTGTTGAACACAGTGTCTCGTCGTTCTTCTAGTAAAACAATTGTTTTATTGATTGATCAACCACTTTAATGTATTGGCTATGGAAAGGATCTGCTGCCTCTTATCTGGTAAAACAAGGATGCACTTCCCTGCAGCTGAGAACAGTAAGACGAGTATCCTCCACGCTCTCTCAGTATCTCATGTAGACCCCAGAGCAAACATACAAGTTATTTCTTTCTCAGTTTGGGCAAAGCAGATTATTTTATATGAGGAATTCTGCATAATCTGCTAAAAATTTAACCTGCTCTTTCTACTCTTAGAGATGATAAGATTTCGGATACTGTATTTAGCTATACAAATCCTGTGTCAGGCATTATGCTCACAAAATAACTGTAGGAAATGATCAATTAATTCAGGATTTTAGTTATATCACAGAAGGCATTCAATAAACATGACAGGTACATTATTACTTTTCCATGCTCTCACAGAATCCTCAGATCATAGAATTGGCTAGGTTGGAAGGGACCCGTAAGACCATGAAGTCCAACCATTAACCCAGCACTGCCATGTCCAGCATTAAATTGTGTCCCTCAGCACCACATCTACACATCTTTTTAAAATAATTCCAGGGATGGTAATTCAACCACTTCCCTGGGCAGCCGGTTCTAATGCCTGATAACCCCTTCTATGAAGAAATTTTTCCTAATACCCATCCTAAACCTCCCCTGGTGCAACTTGAGACCATTTCCTCTTGTCCTATCACTCTCAATACAAAACGCAAGCTACTGGGTCAGTCAGGTGCAGTATTAGAAGGTTATGCAGAAAGATGTGTCCATGACAAGAGCAGAAATCGCCTCAGTACCAGTACATGTGACTGCAGCAGGCAAACCCTGCCCACGCAGTGGTGCCATACCCACCACCACCTTTCTTCAAGGATCTGCTCAAAGACTTTTCAACCTTTCACCACTGAAACAAGAGTGACCTGCTCCAGCTCTGATCTTGGAAATCCTGTGGCTGCCTGCACCACATAAGAGCCTTTGTTGGTGGAGATGTGGATTTAAAAAGCCTGAAGGAACTCTTACAATAATCTGGTCTGACTTCCTGCCTGGCACAGGCCATAATACCTCACGCAGCAATTTCTTTACAAAGCACAAGAACTTGTAACTCTACTAGAAGATATTTCAGAAGGAGATCTAATCTTGATTTAATTACTCCAAGTGATCTACCACATTCCTTTCTGAGCGTTTCCAATGGTTTATTACACCTACGGTATGGTATTTCCAACCTGAATGCCTCTTCCTTATCTTTCTGTGTTTTTGTCTGTTGGAGCCCTATCCTATCTCTCCACACAGGTATTTTTAGATCCTAACCACATCACACCCCAAAATTCTCTTACCTGAGATAAACAGTTTGCCAGCTTGGAAAAACAAAACAGGGATTCCTGAATCCAACGCACAGCAGCTGCAGTGCTACTATAGATAGCTTTTAAGTACAGAGACTAAAAGAGAAGAGTCAATTTGAGTACGAGGGGATGGCACTGAGCATCTTCTTTAGCAAGCTCTTCCAGGTTTCATAGCAATCATTTAGGATAAATAGCAGTGCAATCTGCAGACTTTCATTTTTAACTTAACTGATAAATCCAGCTCAAACCAGATTGGTAGTTACTAAACACTACAGTTAACTCATAAAGAAATAGATGGCTGATGGCAGGTGGTTTTCTGCTACTCGTATGTCAAAATCACATAACAGAATGACCCAGTACTTCTGCAGGCACTGCCAAGGCGGAAATCCAGAAGTGAGCAATATGTACCCTAAAATACTTCCAGTTGTGACTCTGGGAAACAAAATGAGTAAATTTCCACTACTGCTGTCATGCTATATTACTTAGGCATATTACTTAGATATTTATATTACTGTAGCATTCAGAGGCTCCACATAAGGCTCTCTTGTGTTAGGTGATCAACTACAAACAGAGCGAGTTTAATTTGTTCTTGCAGCGTTTGCCCAGCTCGTGTACAGCTGAATCCTGGTAAGAAGACAGAAGGAGGACTTGTGTCCTCCCTGGATCACAGGGGCTGATGAGATCAGTGTACAAAGATTGCTCAGAACTAGAATTTCTTCTGGCATTTACTAAATCCCTGTACTGCCCACGTGATTCTCAACACATTATAAAGTGCCTTAGCTGCCTGGCTATTCCAAAGGGCTTTCAGTCATTTGCTCTGATTTGGTGCAGACCAGCAGCATCCTGCTCTAAGATATATTATATATGCACGCACCTTTGTAACTGCAAATACCTGCACATACTCTCCACATACCAATACAGAGCAAAAATATGCAAAGCTAGATTCTCTGCTATTTACAACATCACTTTAAAATTTTCCACAACAAAACAATGTTATATGACACCTCATTACTTTTTCACAACGCTTCTGTTTTTTCCATTAATATTTCACATTTCTACTCACTTGCGGTTTCAAACAGTTTACATTTTGCATAGCTTAACTAGTATTTTTTTCCAGCCTGCCTCTCCCCCTTTCCAAGGATGCCCCTCTGCAAATCAGAAACACATTTTATGTAGATGTATCAACTTTTACTGGCTTAAGATGTAGGCAGGTTTAAAAAACACTCCTTTTAATCACACTTCCCATTTGGAAGGTGTTTGACTTGAAATGGGTGCACAAAATCCAGCTAACAACTCTGCAAGCTTTTACTTTAACCACTGATAAAAAACAAAGCAGGCAAATATGGGAGGAAAAGAAAAACACTAACCAACAGCACCTCCCTTCCTCGGTATCCTACGAAGGGCTATTAAAATTGAAACTATTACCTTTGACTGAAAAGTAATTGTGTATTTCTGTAATGCTCCAAACAGGTTTATACTGCAGCTGCCTGACAGAACAACTTACCGTCACAGACCTGTTTATATTATTTAACATGGATGCTTCATTTTCTAGATAACATGGCACATGAATGTCAGCATCCTCACAAGCAATGAAAGAAAGAAAAAGACAACTCCCCCGCCCCCTCTTTTAGCACCCTTTGCTGTTGGTAACATACTGAAAGACCTTCTTCTGCCTTTTGCTTATCTAACAGATGCACAGAGAATCCATTTCCAAAATGCAGCAGCCTCAAAACTGTCACGTGGAGAAGGAGGAAATATTCACTCCTAGGAAAGCTCACTTCTCTACAGATATATTTATTTAACTATGTAGTTCATAAACTCCTACCACCACATCTCAATACCCAAGAATTTACTACAAAGCTACTAATTTTATCAGCATATGTTCTAATATTTCATTGTCAAACTGCAAAAACATTCTCCTAATAAGTGAAGATTTTAATCGTCTGAAAAAACTATACAGCCTGCTGAAAAATAATTACCTGTAAATTCCCTATAGGCAAAAAGAAGTTTCCAAATCTATGCAGGTATCTTATTTTGATTCAAAGACCAAAAAGCAGCTTAGTAACAATAAAAAAATAGTCAGATGTTGTTATATTCGTTCTGCAACGCTGTTTCCTTTCCTTTTTGTTTGACGTACTGACTCACATTATATCTAGGACCAATTCTGAAATGCTGAGAGTATTTGTATAAAAATACCTCCAATTAACTTGAATATCTTACTAAAGTGGAATAAAAACAAAATCTTACCTTATTAGAACTTCATTTTCTGTTCTTTCACTGAAAAGAGAAAAAAAAATCTGCATTAAAGATCCATTTGGTAAAATGTACTTTCAAAGTTATTATTTTAGTTTCACTTCAATTAACACCAAAACTATGTTTTGCTTTTTTTTCACAGAACTGAAATAATTTTCCATTACTTTGAAGAGTTAATAATTTTCAACACTCTTTATTTAAGCCTTTATTTATTTACTATTTCAACTAGCCACTGTTTCTGAACAAACATTCCAAATGCTTTGGAAATATCAATACAACTAATTGATGTAGTCAATTCATCACCCAAACTACAGGGCGATTAGGCACACTTTATAGGTTTATTTTTACTGCAAGCAGAATTTTACAACCAGTATTTGTTTTGCTGTTACTTTTATTTGACACTTAACATTTTCTATTGTAAGATGAACTTGCATTGCAGTATGCCTATTCAAAGACTGTCCCAGCCTAGAAGATTTTTTTAAAAGCAGCTATTTTTTTCTCCATCCCAAAACAGGTAGGGTCAGTAAGACTTGTAGAAGAAATGAAAGCATGGAGCCATTTCATTAAACACTTCCTTCAACTCACCCGAAATGGCACATTTGCCAATGGCTTAGCAACCAACATACATCACAAAATGTCAAAAAAACCAAATAAGCTTTTAGACTATTCTGAAAAAGTTCTGGCATGACTCGGAACAATCAATGAATTTTGAGGCCTGCAAAAATCTTAATTAACCTTTCATTTCTTTGTGACTTCCATTGAGTCCTTCAAACCAAGGAGAACTATTTGCAGGCATCAGCATTATGATTGAGAATTCAATTCTGATAACTCTGAAGTAAATGCAGTTTGCCAGTAATATATGCAAGAACAGAATCACACTTTATCTTTCTTCGTTTTCTAAATTAGCATAATACACAGCATGAACTAGAAAACAAAAAGGCAAGTCTAATAAAATCTGACTATTATTATTGGTATTTGTTGAAAAGCAGAGAAAATCATGCTGAGTCACAGGCAAAGCAGCTCAACCTCTAGCACTTTCTGTACACTTCATTAGCCATCAGTCACTATGGTTAGAAATTTACAGAAAACAAGGAGAGACCTTGTTCATCTCTGTCAAGGACAAATTTGAAGATTTGCCTCAAAGTATGCGATCAATGTAGTAGTTGAAGAGATGAATTCTCTGCTCTACAATGAAAATACTGTGTTTTGGGAGACAGAGGGGTTGATAACAGAGTCTTCTAGGAATGGCTGTGAATCTGACAGGCATGCAAAGCTTAATTGAATAGGAGAAGTATTTCTACCCTTAATTTAGAGTATGTTTACCTGGTATTTTATGAGAGATCTATAAAATGAGTTCCAATAATGGAACAGGTAAACTTGAAAAAAGACATTCCTGAAGCACAGAAATTCATTAGATGAACCAACTATTTCAAGAAAACACATGAGATCTCATTTTTATGAATCAGCTCCTGAGAGCTGACATTTGCAATGGCTGATTTCCCAGGGCACAGTATCTGCAAATGTATGTCTTTAAAGGAAGAGGAGTAACTATAAGGTCATATCACTACTTAGTAAAACATACAAAAAACTTCACAGGTATAATTTTCTGCAGCTCTTTCTGATAATCAGCTTTTAAAACATGCATCAACACCAAATTAGTTCACATTTATCCATCTGGCTTTAGGTCTGGTTCACCCACCAGAGGCAACTTAAGAAAGCTTTTGCATGCATTGCGGGCAGGAGGGGACAGGAGCAGCAGGCATTGTATCTCTGGATGCTATGCAGGGTTTCAATAGGATTGAGGGGGATTTATTACAGCACGAGCCAAATCCTTCTTACTTTTCTCATGCAAAACACCCATTGAAGCTAGCCAGAGTGCAACTGAGGACATAGCGTGTCTCTGATTCTTTATTACTCACCTGTCCCAATAGTACAGGGAGCCACAGCACAAAGTTTATGGGGCCAGAGTGGTTCTTTGTGGGCAGGGAAAGGAATATCTTACAGGATAGCCTGTTTTAACCACAAAGCAGTTACAGAGGCAGGTCTGAAGAAGACTAAAAGTCATCCTGGACTTGTGACAAGATCCACAGCTTTCGAAGCAAAGTATTTCTATGCTAGAAACACTCACAGCACAGGCTGCTTTGAAGCATATTTAACTCATCCTACGTACTTTTAAAAGAAGAACGAAAGCTGACTTTGGCAGAGTTTATGACTCCCAGAAAAAACCCAATGATCCTAGCATGCTTAAAGAAACAGTTTGCATAAGTTTCCCTTATCTGATCTAGCTGTTGATAACAGGACAAGCTGTAATGAGGGCTATGAGCACCTCCCATCATACGTTCTTAGGGGACCTGCTGCCTGCCTAGCTTGATGGTTTCAGTAGACATTTATCCAAGAGGACCACATCCTAGGGAAAGAAGGAACCATTATTGTTCTCCTTCTCCGTCTCCATCTCTCAGGCAGGAAGCTTCCCTCTATCTTCAGATGATCTGGTTTCTATGCAAGTGAATGCCCAAAATCAAATCACACTGGATAGGTGAGGCTTCAAGTGTTCAACAGACCCTGTAGAAGCTTTGTCAGGCTTCCTGCCTTATCTGCCTCTGTCGCAAAGAGTTTCAAGTGGGCTCTTTGCTTTCACACACAAATACAACATTTCCTGTTAACTGCTTGCACCGCTTTCACGCTTAATGACCTCCTTGCTTAGATAGAGGGGAAGATCTCTACCAAAAAAAAGAGAAGACGTTCATTGCAATATTCAGATATGTCATATTTCCAAGCATGTGCCTCTTTACGTCAAAACCAGTACTTGTTGCCAGTCACCAAATGTGTTAATTTTGGGTGCACTACGGAGAGATTCTTGCAGACTGCCTCAAAAGCACATCAATACAATTCAGTTAAACTAAGCAAACAACTGTCCACACTCAGTGACAAAAGATTCTGTAATTTCAACAAGGTATTTACTATTACCCTGTCAATTCAGATACAAAAAAAATCAGAAATCTTTTTCAAGTTCCATCTTTTTCAGAACAACTCCTTTTGAATCTCTTTTGTAAATATTAACACTAAAAAAAAAAATAATGACAGAATGTTTTAACAATCTTGCTACTGATGTCATTCATGAATCTTCTTAAAGAAGACTCACCACCATCTTCAGTCAAACCACAGAAGACTAATACTGCCAAATTGATTAGAAAGCAGAATAGATATAGATGAAAATTTCCTCCGTTACCAGACTTAAAAAATTCTCAACTGGATAAAGTTGTATCCATAAAAGCAATCCTTTTAGTTTCAGTCATTATTATTTCATCTTTCCTTTCATGCTTTTTATCAGAAATTGCAAAGCTGAAGATAAAGCAACATATCTTACCATTAACCAAAATGTGGATTTGGTCCCTATAAAAAATACACAAAATTGTTAAAGCAAGTTCTTTCCAAATGATTCAGCACTTACCCAGTACACAGAGGAGGAGGAGGAGGAGACCAGTACCAGTAGGAGAAAAGACATCCAGGTGCACTTCACAAAATTTAGATATAATTGACATACCCTGCCTAAGTCTTTGAACAGATATCATATCAGGGAACAGATCTGTACACTTCTGTAGCCCCCACAGGATGCTCTGATCACTAACAGCCAACCAGGCCTGGAAAGGCCACCAAGTTCTCACTCCATCAGAGATGAGGAAGGAAAATGAAAGGGGTGGAGAACCAAGAATCCCGACCAGGAGATAAATTCATTCCTAAAGCCACTCCACTAAGTTTGGCTTTCAGTTCTGCTGTTCAGCAGCTCATGGTAGGAATTAAAATGCATGTCAGTTAAATAAAAAAATTCAGGAAAAAACACTCAACCAGGAAAATCTCATTGACCTCCCTCAGCAAAGTTCTTCCTCAAGATGCAAAGAACTTTGCTGGCACAGAAACATAATTCAGTTCTTCCTGCCCCATCAGTCATGACTCAAGGCCATTTGATTTCACAGTTCCAGCACTTGCAGTAGGTAGCAAGTTGTGACATGCACTTATGTAGAGTGAAAAGCCAAATACAGCATGCCAAAGTCTAACCTGTGACAGGCATTCTCATTTCTGAAATTCTACACAGCATACCTTGGATTGTTTGGTGCACACTGGATTGCAAGTCTCATGATAATTCTATTCGAAATTAAAGCAAGAAATTTCATGAAAAAAAAGAGGTTTAATACATGCATCTAATGGGGAAAAAATTATGGCGAACAGGTCTGTAGTACATTAACTGCTTTATCTTTGCTTTTAAGACTTTTTAGTTCAGAACTGTGGCACTGTGGTCCTTAAGCTCCGAATATATTTTGAAAGCTATGAAAAATACCCTAAGAACAAATAAAATGGAAATCTGCCATTGGAAATTCAGTTAAAGCAAGCTTAGAGAGGAGAGTAATTTCTTCTTATTTATGGTACATTAAAGAATTTAAGGAGTATGGTACAACACTGTGTAATCATCAGGCCAGTAATTCTGCTGGGAAGTGTTTTTCAAAGGGCAGTTTTGGCTGCTTAGATAAGAGATAGACAATGAAACAGAAACAGCTATTTCCAAGAAGGTCTTAGGAAAATGTCTCCCTATACCCAGTATATACAGTAAATATAAATCTTCACTGCATCACAGTTACATTTAAGTGGTCTCTGCAGCTGCCTAACTTTGCTTCAACATTTCTGGAGAGCTAGTGGTAAGCATCACTAGTGACAATGACATCATTTGCTAGTGATAACCAATTATGACTACATTCAAAATATTACTGAATCAAGATATTTCTGTCTAAGCTAACAGGATAAAAGCCTTAAGAAATTATATTTGCTTTATTTTCTGGAGCTAAGGTCAAGTACACTGAAGATCCAGGTTTTGTTTGAAAGGTGGAATTGGGCTAAACTGTGATTAAGAGACAAACTGACAGATTAAGACATTTGTTTAGTAACTAAATAGTAATATATCAAAGCCAATCTGTTGCAATTTTCTTTTATGCTTGTTTCTACCAAAGGAAATTAAAAAACAGTAATCTATCAAAGTACTCAAATTCAAAACTGCCATTAGGCACACTGAAAACTTCTGAAAGCACAACTAGCAGGAAAGGGAAAGGTGGTATTCTCCCCATTTTGGATGCTCCATTAGAAAGGCTTAATTTACATTTCTGTGTTTTTAGAAAAACAGTGGTCTTTGCTTGGTGTTGTGTGTCATGTCCGTCTGTCCATCCCTCCCCCCCTCCAGTATATCACAGATAATACTCAGATGCCAGGTTTATGAGGTACTTGCCGTTGTAACTCCACAGACAAATCCTTTGTTGCAAATAGAGAACAAATAATGAGGATTTACAAAGCTGTAATTATACTGAAAGGGTTTATGCATAAGGATATATTAAAAGAAATACTATACACCAAATAATTTCTTTAAGAAATCCGCTGAGCATTATCACCACTTCCACTAAGGACACTTTCATCCTTACCATAGAAGGGATTTTAAATACATGTCATCCCTAAAGGATACCTGCAGTCTCTGCCAAGCTCTCCCTACACAGGCTGAAGTTGGTAGCATATACCTGTTCTACCATTAGCAATCGATGATAAATGAGCAGAGCAAACTTTGAGCCCAAAAGCAATAAGCCACGCTAAAGGTACATGATGTACTTCAGCAACCAGCCAAAGCACGTCAGTTGCTGAAAGTCTTGGCAGCAAAATGGGAGCAGAGACCAAAAAGCTGTGCCCAGGGTCCCCACCAGCCACCACCGAGCAGCCACACGGTTGCATGACAAGCAGGAGCAGAACAACTGAGCAATGAGCCCTTTCCGACTACAGATCAGGCTCACTGCCGACACCAAGTGCCACCAGCATGTGAAGGACAACGCAGCAGCAGAGTAGCCCACCATTAAGGGCAAAGACCACATTGTTGCCTTTGTGCTGGTCCACCTGGACAAGAAAGGCGCTTGGACTCATAGGAGTGGGGTGCCCCAAGCCATGGTGGATGCAGCCAGCATTTCAGTCCTCCTGTTTCACCAGCAGCCTCCTGAGAACAGGCACTCCCTGTGCACAAGAGACCTGTGACTAGCTGCATGGCATTCCCCAGGGGACCTGTACCAGTCACAGCTGCATCTGAGGATGCTCTGAAGCAAACTGCCAGCCAGCTTGTCCCAAGACTAGAGAATCTCAAAAGCAAACATTACTTCAAGCATCCCACTGTCTCAATTAAAGAGGATGTTAGTTATCACTTCAATATATTCAATAAGCAAAAAATAGATGAGAAGTTATTTTATAATACAGTGCATGTTCTTTAGTTACCAATGGCTACCACATTTCCTGCTCTTGTTTTAAGTCAGAAAGATTTCTACATCTCTTCACAATAAAACATTGAGCTGGGAATCACAAACAAAGCCAAAACATTTTGTAAAATTTATCCTGAGATCCTTTTGATCCTACTGGTTTATTGTTAAACTCAAATGCGATAATCTGACCGTTATTCATGAAACTATAGTAAATAAAACTAGAATTACTTTCCCAAGCCTCTTCTCAAAGATCAGTGACGCACTATCACAATTTAAGTTTTGTAAATAGTTAATTATTGGTGGGCAGTTGCAAGCAGAGTTATATATTAGATTTTTAAGGTTACCCTTCAACATACAAAACAGTTGCTACTGCTATGCATGACCACAATATAAAATAGTTTATTATTAATTACTTTGATAGAGACAGGCATTACAGTTAATGAGATGGTCAAGAGAAATCCAGATCCAATGCAATGAGTAATACACCTCCCATGTAGAACTGGGGCTTTTTTAATATATTAATGATGATGTTTTGACCTCTGGCACGGATCCCTGCACCAGGCAGGGCTGCAGGAAGGCAGCACGACCGGAATGCTCAAGGAGAAACTAAGTGGTATGAGGCACATGCAGCAAACCTATGGCACAGGGGGGCTGAGTGGTCCCTATTTGGCAGGAGGGAGAAACAGGCAGCCTCACCTCCACCAGCCTTCCATGTCAGTGTAGAGCTGGTGGCGAGAGGAGGTGCTTAAAGCCCACTGGTAGAGGAGAAGGGCAGAGAAGCAACTCAGAGAGAATATGGGGACAGGCAGAGTTTCATAGTCTTCCAGCCTGATCACCCTGAGTGATTCCATGTCCATAGGCAATATTAGACACAAAATATCCTACTTTCTTTTCTCTCTAATTTGTTCAGAAAAGGCTTTCACACTTGCTTTCTTTCCCAGTTATAAGGAAGAAATTATTTTCTAGAAATGCATCAGAAGTACAATATGACAAAGCAATCAAATGCTGCAGCTAACTTAGAATGGACTAGATATCTGCATTTTTTATTCTACACACTAGAAGAAGTTCCATTCCATATAATATTTCAACATATTTTTTTTTAATTTCAGGCTCAATCCATGGCTTTCATATTTGGGATTGGTCATACGGACTATGTAATGGAAAAGCTCTATAACTTATCTGAATCATTATTTTATTTTGTTCTTCCATGGTCCCAATTGTTCATCGTTAATTAGATCCAGTCATAACATCTCATTGTGCAAAAAGGCATACTCTGTTTTAATCAAAATCTTGGATAACATTTTGGATGGCATCTTTAACAACTTGGACAGAATATTCTGTGGTTTCCTCACCGCCAAAGAATCAAAACGATTAACTATGAACATGTCTTCCACCAAATGCTGACAGTTCTTATCATGTTATTTTGATGAACATCTGCCTGTTTTGTAGAACCATTTTAGATTTCCTTGGATTTTTTACTTTGCTTCTGCACTCAAAACAATAATGAACTGTAAATCTGTCCCATGGGATGCATCCATGGTAAACTCCTAAATAATTTTTTAATTCCTCCTTTTATGCTATGCTGAAAGTGATGCTGTAAACACAGAAAATGGCTGTGACAGCCTCATCTATTTGAAATCAGACTTTTTTATTTATGATGTTCAAATTATTTTCCCCATTGTTATACCAGTGAAGAGATAACTGCCAGTGTTTGGGAATGAAACACACCAACAAGCTCATGCTTACAGTCTTCAGAGCTCTATTTTGGTGACAAGGTAAGGACTCAGATTATCCCTCCTGGTATTTACTGATGATAAAAGTCTGAAAAATGTCTCCTTGGCAGAAATAAACACAGTGCTCTGCTTTTCCCTATCGATATATAAATTCCCATTCAATGGCACTTTTGCAGTGCTTCTGTTTTGAGAACTCTTGCTAGGTTCTACATTTTGCTCTGTAAGATTTACCCTTTTCTTTTATGTCAGGCTGCTCAGCAACTTCTTTCCTACTGCCTCCCCCTGCTACAGCCCCGAGGAATCACAGATTGACAAACTGATGTTTGCTGTTGTTTCCTAATCACCAGTTAAAAGCAAAAAAAGGAGAAACAGCCACTAAAACATTCAGTGCTGTAAGGATTAAGAGAAAATTATAGAGACTCCTAATATCCAGCTAGAATTGTCTAGAATTTAGGAAACCAAGATCATAATAGCTTATAGCTATGCAACTACACCATCTGCCTGACTGTAGAATAAAAATTAGCAAAGTCTAACACACTGTCTAGCCATCAGTTATTCCTGCTTGCCTTCCCTTTGCAAGAACACAGGCAATAATGCAATTGTTTTATAATAAATTACATTATATCATATCATAAATTGCAATATCATCACATCACATTGTATTATGTAATTACAGATAGATGTAAAAATTTTTTTGCTTTTAATCTTCTAACTTCTTCAAATTACAAAAGCTTTCAATCACAGCCTGAAAGGAAATCTAAGAAGTTATATTTGCACATACGAGTGCTGATTTTGGATGCCTGGGCATTTTGCTGCCGAACTGAAATGTCTTTAATGAAACCTTGTTTCCAGTAAGAACTGAATACCATCTTTCAGATGTTTTAGGTTATGCTCTCTAAAATGGCCTTACGCCAAATCATGAGTCACTTTTGAAAATTTAAGATCCTGTATCTAGTATCAAAAACCAGCAAAAATAAATTCCTTAACTAACATCAGAGAAGCACCATAATTTGGAGAAAACGAAAAGCCCACTTTGGCTGGTTTCTTTCCTAAAACAAAACAAAACACCACAACAAAGATTTTCAAATGAGAAGTTAAAAATCAAAACCACACAAAAATAAGACTCTTTAATACATAGAGGGAAAAACTAATATTATAGATTTCTCACATATTAAAAAACTTCTGCCTGTTTTGTAGAAGAAGAATCAAAATAGTGGTAACAAAAGCTTGTCTACATTTTTAAGGAGGTGATACGTTTGCCACACCAGCCCGTTTCAGACACTGTGTCTCTAAGAATTCAAACCAAACATACCATATTTCTACCATCCAATATAAATGCTGAGGGTCAAAATCCCAAAAAATGTACCCAACAGAACTATCACAAGTAGCAGTTTGCCCACAAAACGCTTGAAGAATTGACATTTCAAGACTTTTAAATTCTGCTTCACCCTGAGTTTAGGTCCAATTGCTTCTGTTGTGCAGCACAAAATCCTGCATTTGTGTGAAAAAGATACTGAAAAGCAGGGACGGGTGGGACAGCTTTTATATGCGTAATTCCTAGCAAGTTCTGTAAAGTGACTGACAGACATAGGCTTTGGGGAAAAAAAAATTCAACGTAGCTGAAATTGTGTTTGTATAACGCTACAGCACAGAAGACAGCAGGTCTGTATGTCAGCACAGCAGGAAAAAAAAAAACCCAACAATTGCTTTTAATAGACAAGCATTTAGTGCAACTAATATAATCTGCAGTGACATTTTCCCTTATTAAGTAAGCCGGAAGCTAAACTTTTGCTTTTGTAGAGTATATTGCCAATCTCCAACATAACGCCTTATCAGCCTTCTTTCCATTTTTAAGATATTTTAGTAGCAAAAGAACATGGACTTATCAGATTCTTGAGATTCTAAAACTCCTGCTTTCTTCCGTTCTCTGTTTATGTTGCCACGCAGATACCAATTCAGACAGGCTTCAATAGGAAATGTTATTTGTTCAGTTAGTATGGCTCATATTCTATGTCTAAGAACCTCTCTGAGAATTTTAACTCCCCACAGAAAATAATTTAAAAGGTTAAGAAAAATCCAGGAAAATCTGGGATTTCAAAAATCAAGGACAGTCAATCCATTTCACCAGTGTCATTCTCTAACATTTTCTAAATTTCAAGAAAAAAGTTAAAAGATAAGGAAAGGGTTAGTTACAAATATCACCGGTTTTATAAGCCAGGCCTCACACAGAATGTGAGAATATCTACCTTAGTGGCAGCAATTATCCTTGGAAGGATTTTCATAATGGCATTCAGCAGCAGGCTTGGAGAGATCAGGAATTGCCCACAGAAAAAGTGAAACAGATAATGACAGACCTGCTCTGGTAAAGCATCAGCTTATAACTCCAAGATACTTAATAGCTAATTCTTCCCCAATCATTCTGTCCATCTATCTACCTTTACCCACCTCTGCCACTGGGTAAAGCTGACACCTTAATCCTAAAGCTATCAAGAAAGCCAGCTCCTATAGACTGACTTGGTTTCAATGTATTTTGATAGACAAGTGAAACTAAGTGCCAACAAGTCTACATATTTAGGATTCAGTACTCAAAGAAGTGAGTGATTACAACCTAGTGATTCTGCAAGGCAAGTTCATAAGGGCTATAAATAAAGCACATAGCATCAAAAGACCTCATCCGCCAGACATCTGAGTACCAGAAGGAGATGCTAAGCGTAAAAGAAATCAAACCTTCAAAAACAACGTACCAAATTGATTAGGCAACACTGGAACAATGAGTCTTACAGGAGACACTTTATTGTGTATATATGCCAAACATGTTTATGATTTCTCTTAAAAGACCTATCTTGCATTGTCCTGATAGTAACAGATAGTTTGTGTCACGCCTGCCTTCCCACACTGTGTATCCCACAATAAACAGCGTGGCTGCATTAGACAGAATGTCCCTTCCAGGGACATATTGCCTCCTGAAAGAGTATTAAAATTGTCCTATGCCACTGCTTTCAAAGCTGGATCATGAGCAGGAATCTCCGACTTTCCCAATCTCAGCTACGAGCGTACAGCATACAAGCAAAGACAGCAGTGGGCTTGCTGGGCTACTAACACGTGCAAGAAAGACGCTGACCACCCAACCAGCCCTGCAGACCGGGATGCAGCCTGGAAGTCTCCTTCTCTCCAAGAAGAACTGCCCATCTGCCAAACCATGCCGCCAATGCTGCTGCACACAGCTGATGGAAAGCCACCTCCATGCAAAGTGTCCCAGCAGGAGCACTGGGATGGGGTGCCTTCCCTTGGATGTACCAATACCTGGCTCCCCCTGAGAAAACCCTCACAGAGGCAGAGCAGAGCACAGGAGTGTATCTGTCAGCTCCCCAAACACAGGGTTGGAAGGCAGTTTGGAAAAACCTTACATGAGGAGGACAGGAATCCATGAAACCGCTACCAGAATCGTTCAGAAATTTCAGGACGCTCACGTAGGGTGCAGTAACTGGAATTTCAAATAGAAAATATGCCATCTACCCTTACAGCAGAGAATGTTCTCTGCCTTCCATTGAGATTGTGTACCATCAACGGGTTGAGAGCCCACCGGCTGGAGAGGACTGCAAAACCAGCAACAGCTGATGCTCTGCCTTTTTTCAGAAAATAGATGCTGAACTACGCAAGCCACGGAAAGCAAAACAACCTTAAGCTGTCTCAGCACAAAGGAAATTTGTTCCTCATTACAGAAAAAAAAAAACAAAACGTGGAGGGGACTGCATTTTCCTTTTGGGTTTTTTTGGGGGGTTTGTTTTCTTCTTTTAATTCAGACAGGTCTCAAGCTGGTAAGGCTGAAAGCAATCTCGTATTTCCCTGATATACCCCGAGCTGTGGGTAAGGTCCTCACATCACAGCAGTGCTACTAACACTTTTCTCTCTAATTATTTTTGCTCATTTTTCCAATCTCCAGGGTAAAAAGCAAGGAAGACCTTCAAACAGTTAACAGGGAT
Source organism: Nycticryphes semicollaris (assembly GCA_013400055.1). NCBI lineage: Eukaryota > Metazoa > Chordata > Aves > Charadriiformes > Rostratulidae > Nycticryphes > Nycticryphes semicollaris. The sequence goes on from VXBJ01007272.1 coordinate 941,843, forward strand.
GTCTGCTCCTAAAAAGAATTAACCAAAAAAACTGCAATTTGGAATTAATAAAGCCTTGGGTCTTTTCTACAGGGGTGTTCCGAGTCCTACGAGCAGAGGAGAGTTTTCCATTTGTCAGGCAGCAGAAAGGGAAGGCCTTTCCACCAGGTGATTTTGAAATTCTTGGTCAAAGGTTAACTTGGTTTTTAACTTCAAAGTACAGAAAATCTTGGAGGCTGAAAGAATACAGGGGTAAGGGCTGCCCATGAGAGTGAAACTTCGGAGGGATGTTGTCAGCCTGAAAGCTGTCGATGAAGGCACATAAAGCCGCCTCTTGCACCCCACTTTCCCTCACTCTTGGCTTCACAGACAGATCCTAAGAAGTAAAAAGGAAAAATGCATTTCAGAAAGTTTAAAATATAAGTAGATTTTCTGGCTGACAGCACCGCAGAAGGAAGGGCAGTTTCAGTAATTAGGATCCGAACTTCTACTTTAACTTCAGTTTTTTGTGATGTTACTAGATATTTAAAAATACGGTACTCTCTCATTGCAGGGTGCAGCTCCCGCAGGGCAGTGAGTAATGGTTTTACTCTTGCTTTGGTACTGGCAGCGGCATGTTGGACTGGAAAATGAACCTCTATTTCCTATCTATTTTTATAATCACTTTATCTGTCATCTGCTTAATTCTTACCTCCACATGCACGATAGAAACAAAACATTTAAGACTCAGTACTACGCTGAAATACATTCACAAGGCTGCCATTGACTCAGGCTGCTAACCAGCAACAGCAGCTTCTAACTGAGGACAGCAATTGGCCACAAACATTCTATATAAAAAATTCATGAGTTAAATCTTTTCACTTCTTTTATAAATAGGAGACAAAACGAGAGAGTCAACAGTCAGCGAGGGAATGATTCAAAATCTAAAGCTACAATATCGTTTTAAGGAAAGCAACCGCTAATAGAGACAAAGCGTATTTTCTTCTCATAACAGAAACAGGACAGGATTAAGTTATTTTATTTTATGCCAATTTTTTTTTGCTTCCATTCATTGAAAAAGTATAAAATTCCAACGAAACATAACAGCAACAGATCAGTTACAAAATAGAAATCTGCAGTACTATATGCCAGAGTATACTTGGCTGCAGCCCTGAAGTCATACACTTTACCGAGTTCTGGATTATTTGCAAGCTTTCCTGTTTCACTAAATACAAACATTACTTTTGGTATTTTGTAACTAGCTCTATATTATGAGGTGATACTAGCTGTGGGGGTGACAGCTGGCAGGAGTTTTTGAATTGAAGGGTCTCTCTCTCTGTAACTGATACACACGAAGCTCTGTATTAGCTCTCACAAGATGTACTGTTTACTAAAGATGATTACCCATGAGTAAATAATGAGTCATGATATCCTTAAAAAAGCAAACACACAGAGTTAAAGAATAATTTCTAACATGGGTAAACAGACCACACTGAAAATTTAATCACTTCCGTGCATTTTTTCATAATAAAGTGTTAAAAATTAGAAAGGCTATAGAAAATAGCCATAATTAGGTAAAAATGTGTTAGGAGATCTCAGAAAGACTGTCTTTTCATCCGTCTATAAAGCACCATTTACAGACATACAAATGGGTAAATACAATCTTAAATATATGCAGGAACAAATGGAAGAGGGATTCTTATTTGGATGACACAACACAACCGCACCACAGTAATTTTGTCATTCTTGATGGGTTACTGGACCACGCTTACAAACAAAGCAGCCCATTGACAAGCTGCATCCTGGCAATCAGGCAGGGAAGCAGCACTGCAAACCTGACCCTGTAATTACAACACAAGGGTACAATGCTCATTTTTACTATACGTTATCAGACACTTCCTAGCACTTTGAGAATTTACTGTTGGGGAATTCATGCCCAGACATTCACTGACTGCAGTGAAATACTCTCCCCTTTGTTACTGCTACTTCCATACGCATCTTATTTCCAACACTATGTTTCCAAGTTCACTGTGAGGCTCCCAAAGTTCCTCTGGGGAGCAGGAAGGGAGAATGAAGATTATGAAAAATACACTTACACCACGTCCATTCAAAACACCGTTTGTCTGTAAGGACTTTGCCTGCAACAGTTTGCTGCCAGCTGCTCTGCACAGCCTCCCAGACACCTGCAAAGCTCATCAGCAGTTTTAAAAGAAAAATTAAATGGAAGATAGTGAGCCTTGTGGCATCTCAGCAGCTGAGAGTGGGGGCTCTGGTGTCACAGTGAGAGTTAAAGAACAAAAACATACTGTGACCGCACCTTCTCATATAACCTTCTGAAATGTTTGCTTGTAAGAACTAAAGCAGAACATCCTAGACCCTACAAAAACCTAAGTAAAGTATTTAAGGACAATCAAATTTATGGGCAAAAAGGAATTATGTGAAGATAGGAAAAAACATGCACCTAACCTGCTTTCTTTGCAAACACCACTCTATTAGGAAAATATCCAAATTGAAAGCTGAAATGGATGTTCTCTAAATGTTAGGATTAAAGTTCTTTACTTGGCATGCTATGTTCTGACATTAAGGAAGCCAGGATGCATTTGAAAATTTCACAAGGATGAAATAGTCTTGTTAGATTTCTTTGGGAAGTTGGGAAGAGCACTGAAGTTTTACCATGACACCTCTGTTCAAGGCTGGGTATGGCCACCGCATTTTGGGGAGTGCTGCCCAGCTGGGATACCGAGTAACAAGGGGAACATACACCAAACCTGGTAGTTCTGACATGGAGACAGGGGTGCTTTCCCTCCCTTTACTCCTTGTGTCCTTCTCCTAGCATGTTGGTATTGAAGGGTAACCTCTCAAGCTTTGACCAATCTACAACCTTCATACAGTTATTCAGTCCAGGTGGTTTTGACATTATGTGATTTTAAAACACAAATTTCTAAAAAAACGGTTGTAACATATTAAATAGCATTTTTTTTAGAGAAGAACCAGACAGCTAGTGAGATGGCCAACCACAGAATGGATCACACAACCTGTCCTACAAGTATCTTAAATTACAGACACTTGCACTTGTGAATCGGGGTCACAAGTGCATGTAACCAGCAATTCTACAAGGTATTCCTCATCTTTTGGTTGTGTGATGATGATTGTTAAGATCACTGAAAAGGCACCAAGTACCTTAGCTGTCAATGATCATAATAGAAAAGATGGCACTTCTTCACCAACACTCCTCAACACTTAAAACACTACTATAAAGAAAAAGAAAAGGAAGAAAAGCTGAGTGCAAACAGAACACTTCAGCTAGAATAAAGACCCCTTTAGGGCACTTTAACTGCCAGTCTGAAGCTTAAAGGGAAAATGAAATAAAATCTAAAATGTCACTTGAGCTTACAAGTTTATATATACCTATATTAGGCAAATACAACAGAATTCTATTTTTGCTGTATTTTGCTTTATATTATTGTGAAAGTTTAATTAAGAAAAAATATTACACTAAAAATTGGAAATATTTCAATATGAGTATTTTCCTTTTTTCATCATGTAAACGGCCCGTATTCTCCATGTTGTTCTACTAGAGGTTAATTAGGTCAAAGGAATTATTTAGTGTTCAAAATCAGAACATGTCACAACTACCAAAAATAATCGTACAAGATAGGACTTCATTAGCTGCTTATCCCTCACCCTACCAAAGTTCTTCATTCCACATTGTACCACTGCTGGTGCTTTAAACAACTTAGATCACTTTCAAGGGGGTAACAACATCACACACAGATGGAAGTCTTAGGTCCATCCCTTCCAAAAGAAGATCCCTTTGTTGAAATTACAAACCACTTTCACTTTTTACAGTTACCCTTTAAAACTACTCTCAGATAATTCAGACGTGCATCGCCAACATACACACACAGAAACCTTGCAGTCTTTGCTAATGCCATTTGCCTTTCACTCCCCCTATTATTCTTCCAACTCCTCTCTGAACTCTCTCTTCTGTTTAATCTCTTCTGGTGTAGAAAAAATAATAAATAAAGACAGCTATGCAAAAGGGAACACAGTGTTCTAGGACTGGGCTTATGCGAGCCATAGGAAACCAGTACAAAGCTGAGCAGAGCTGGGATCGCTGTTGAGTGACATCGTGACCTCTGCTTACAACCATAAATTGTATCAGCAAAGCGACAGTGTTCTGCATGACCCTGGATTGCTTAATTGTTTCCTCTCATATTTTTTTTTATTGTTACTGTGCCTGTCTTTGCTTCACCAATTCTAGTTACTTCCTGCAATATGATAACAGTCTAATCAAACATGTATTTCTCCTACATGTCCAAGCAGAAGACCCAATTTTACTGTCAACACAGCCAGATCAAAGCAGCTAACCAGTTACGGAAATATCAAGGCCCACACCCTAATAATGTCCCAATTCCTTGCTTTAACCAAAGCAATAAAATTATTCGTAATCAACAACAAGTAATTCAGCAGAAACATAACTTGAAGGTAAGCGTTGGCAGAAAATGAAATTTATTGACTCAGAAATTTACTACCAGAAATTCAGCTATGAATCTACAAAATGTTCAAAAGATACAAAATTTGTGCTACGCTGCACATCTAGGAATAACAAAAGAGTACAGTATCTTAACTCAGCAGGTGTTGTTATATTAGAAGACATTACCTTGGATTAAAAAGGGCAGAGCATTAATTGCTTTATGTATTAATATCACTGGCTAACTGACATACAAAGGTATAAGGACTCTTATACTGAGTTTTTCAAAAATTTGCACCAAGTTCTTCTTGAAGATATTAGTAAACAAGAAATACAACAAAATTCACCAATAAGATATTAAATTACATCAAAAAAACCCCAAACCCCACAGTGATATAGCAAAATTCTAAAGAAAATCAAACAAGAGCACAGTATAAATTTAAGATATTACGCTTGACATATACAGATGCAGATGGCTGGGTATACCGATTCCAAATTTAGTACTGGAGATAAAAGTATTTCTATCTGAAAAATATACTGTAAGCAGATCATTTTGCTCACAAAACTGCTGAACTTTGGAAATTATTAAGCTTGTAATACCTACCTGTATTCTTGCCTTTCTCGTTTCTCAGGCAGTAATAACCACTAAAGTCAACCTCAGCTGTACTTATACTGTTTCATTTTGGACTCCTGACCCTTGATTTCAAATATCACAGGAAGAAGTGTATTTATTAAAAATGCATCATGTTGACTGAATCGTTGTTGGGATTGTAACTTTTTTCTTTTCCTGACATACCACTTCTGGGCACTACTTAAGGTCATAATCTGCCTTTGATACTCACCGAGACTTTTTCACATGGAAACGAGACGGTAATTCCACCCCTTTGACAATATTAAAAAGGTAGTTCGTTCACTACTAGGAACATTATTGAAGAAAACACATCCTAAGTAAATTAACAGTGAAGTATCATAAAGACTGCTGGCATCTGCTGGCTATATCCTAGTAGCTCAGACTTGCCGTTCTGATACTGTATATAAAAGGAGTAACACCAGACATCATTTCTTCTGACTCAATTAAAAAACATTCCATCCAAAAATACAAAAAGCATGCAACAAACATGAATCCCTGAAGATTATCCTCAATACAGATAAGCTCAGCAAAAGTAAGTGTTTAAACTCCAAGTTCTGATCTGCCCATCTGCTTTCCCCACTTAGCCCTGCTCTCCAGATGGGAAAACAGGTGAGGTCTTGAATTACTCATATGTCGCTCTGTAGTTTTGCCCACACCCTTCTTCCTGTTACACCATCACCTGAGTCTTGTGAAATTTGGATCTCCTAAAAGAGATTGCAGCTCTCAACCTTCACACAGCAATAGGTAAAGCTTAGTCGTATTCTATCCCATGCCTTGCAACATCTGCCAAGGTGAACTTCTCAAATTCTTCCCGAGCACTGCTCCTTCTGGGTTTAAATACTTGTTCTCTTAAAGAAGAAAAAATTACATTGAGGTTTTCACAATCCTAATTTGCAAATTGTTTCAAGCTCTTTTAGATCCGATTACTTTCCAAAGCCAATGCAGTAAATACTACACAACTCTCCTTTTCCAAACACAGACAGGAGCAGGGCACACAAATGCATTCGCTTCTTTCAGCTGCCCGTGTCCACAAATGGCTTTCACTGACTTCAGGAGATCTTTGCAAAAGTACGGGATGTTCCACTCATCCAAAGTTATTTAAAGGAGCAAGACTAAAGAAATACTGCCAAGATTAGCCATGATCTATGAGAAAATCCTTAACAACAAAACATTAAAAGAAAAAATTCACACTGTAGATCTGATCTTGTAGATCTGGACGTATGATTGGTAAAGGTCTGCCTTTAAATCTCTTTCTTACATCATCAATTAATTAATTCAGCAGCAAACTCATGATCATCAAAATGGACTACAGCTATATCTACACAGACATGTTTTGAAGAGACTGAGCTCAAGTTATAACTTGGCTTGCAGTTGAACATCACAAAGGGGAGTCCAAGCCTTTCGTCGTACTGCACGTTATGCTTGCCCCGACAGCGAGCAACATCCTGTCAGCAATCCACTTCTCCTCTGCCTTCTGTCTCCAAGGTAAATTGCTGACAAGCCTTCCTGCTAGTCCTCCCAAGTTGAGGAAATAAAATATGTAAAAAATATTGAGAAACAGAAAGCTTTTAGAAAAAAAAAAAAAAGGCAGCCTGCAGTGTTGTTGCAAAACACACGTTAAACTGATGTGAACTTATGTCAGGGGCATGAATTTTCAGCTGCCATTTGTAGATGAGCTCGAGCTATGAGCAAAGGTAAGGAGATGTCTGGTACAAGCCTTGGCTGCCAGCCAGCGTCCACACTGGTCCCCACAGGGCTGCCTCATTGAGTAGGTGTAGTAGTAATGGGAGAGGGAAGGTTGTCTGCTTGAGTTCAGGTTTTGTGGCTGCAATTCCACCACTTCCCTTCATTCTTTCCCACATGAGAGACACGTATCCCAAGAAAGACATCTCTGGGAAAGCTCTGAGCAAACATCACGAAAGAGGGAAGGGCAAGGGTTAATGAAGGAGTTTGCTTTTGTAGAGTTGGCTTTTTACATTTATATTCCTATGAGTAAAGCATGATCAGACAATTACTTCTAAAGAGCAGCCAATCCTGGCTACTTTTTATGCCCCTATGACTCAAAGGCAATGATCCTGAGCATTGGCCCCTGCTGCGCAAAGGCAAGAGCGCAAATTTCAGTTCTAAGTTCTAAGTAAGCTCACACCTTTGATGCGTGCATGAAAATGAATTTAGGGCACTTTTCAAAGTTACACAGCAGCTTGAGTTGTTTGCGTAGACACAAGCAGTAAGATTTCCTCTCTGTTACTTCGGTATGAATTCATAATATTTTTATTGACTCATCTGAAATTTTAATGGGCAAGCCTAGTAAACCGGCTTATTTGAAGGTGTGCTCTACACTTCCCACTAAACAAATTGATCTTAAATTATTTTTTGCTTGATTCATCCCCAGCCAAGTGAACTGCAATTTCCCATATCAGACTGCCCATCTCAAGATCAACTTTTTCAGAAAGTTTCAGTCACAGAATGGCTGAGGCTGGATGGCACCTCTAGACACTGCCTGCTGCACCTCCCTGCTCAAGCAGGGCCATCTGGAACAGCTTGCCATGTCCACCCTGATTTTTAATATCTCCAAGGATGAAGACACCACCCTGATTTTTAATATCTCCAAGGATGGAGACACCACAACCTCTCTGGGCTACCTGTGCTGGTGTTCAACCAGTCAAAATGAGCTTGTTATTTCTGCAGAAGTGCATAAGTAGCCAAAAGAAATGTTGGGTTTTTTTTTCCCATATGCAAAATATTATGTGTTTGCACACACAGGCAGCAGAGCTGCCAAGTGAGGGGCCGGGGG
>VXBJ01007272.1:956808-1038306 GCA_013400055.1 Nycticryphes semicollaris
GCCCAAAGGGCGATCCACGGACGCATGTGAAGACGCCGCGGGCAGATGCGTGGCCAGAGGAGGACCATCTCCGCAGGGGGGTACTCCCCTTCCTTCAGCATCTCTGGGTTTGGGGAACCAGCCCAACCCAACAGACAGCCGACCCACGCAGGAGTCAACAAGGATGAGGTGGGCTCCAGCCAGGAAAACCGAAGGCTGACTACAAAACTGGGGGGGAGGGGGGGGAAATCGAGTCTGGGCAACAGGATTTGGGAAGGCCGTGAGTTCCTCGGCCTTCGGTCACGCTGGGAAGGATGTGCTAGGAAAAGGATGGCAGTGCATCCCTACAATCCATCTCTAATTCATGAGGGAGGGAAAGCAAGGAAGAAGCACCCAGAGTCTCATTAATGGCTATCAGCTTGAGCGAGTAAGATGGCGTCTGAAGTAAGAGGCGTGAAAGCAATAGCTACTTGAAAGAATAAGATCAGTTTGTTTTTCCTTAAGGAATTACAGGAATATTAAACCCTTCTTGCAGTTATAAATCATTTAATGCAAATCATTTAATCCAAACAGAATTTTTACAGGCTCATGAGGCTCACTCATTTTGCCAAGAGTGAGTCATGTACAAATAAAATGAAACCAACAAAGAAAAGAGCTCTCATACCATGTGTATGTGGGTGATCCTTTGAAAAACTTGTAATTATTTTTTTTAACTCTACCACAGCCAGGAAGACAGGTTTGTGAAGCGAGGGCGAACCTTGATAACTGAGCTGTAGCCCATCAACGTGTAGTTTTTCCTTCACCCAGGAGGAACACAACAGGTCCCTTGTCAGGCCAACGACAGCAACAGCATGACTAATGCATCGGCAGCCCCTCAAAAGGCCATGGTTTCAAACCAAGTCTTGTACTGATATGCTAAGGAAGCAAAAGACTTTTTAAAAAAATTAAAATAATGTTAAGTGACTAATACTTAGTGAAAGAATGCAGTAGGCAGTTAATCCCTCACTTACGGGTTTAGTTAAGGACATGAGTTAAACTTCATTCTTCACTCCCCATGTCATAAATATGTGCTGCTAAACACAGGGCACAGCATGTGCCAGTGGGGTGGTGATGCACTGCTCTGAAATGACTAAAATGCAGGGACACAAAGTCATGTGACGGTGAGAACAGGAGCCTTAAAATGTGTCACGATCCTCATTGTATGAAAGTGATCCCTAATGCCATTCACTGAAGGCAACGGCAAACATTTGTGGACACTAGAGAGGAAGGGCTTTCTAGCATGTTCTGATGCTGTATCCCCGCAACAGACAAAGCACCATTCAGACAAGATACATCAGAGTACCTCAAAATGCTCCTCTAGCCACCCACTTCGAGTTCTAACATGAGGACAGATGCTTCTGGCTCCTCACGCAAACACAGTCCCCCTTTCACCGGCTTGGCCAGAAGATGATACTCCATATGGCCATATGTAAGTCCCCCATGTGCAGAAGGACAGAAGCATGGAAGGAATGGCAGGGAATCAACAGCACTTCGGCAACAAGTCAAAGGGCTGGACTTAGGGCAATACAGCTACCCAGGTCCAGTGTGTGGTGTGGACACCAGTGGAGCAGAGGGCACCAGACACCTAAGCCCTCTGTGACTTTTTCACTAACAATAGCCCCCACCGGTGCCTGAAATACCAGTCCCACCTGGCAGAAATAGAGGTCTTTTTGTTCTTTTCAGGAGTTTGAGGGAAACTCTGCTTGCCTTGTTGCTACCAGGGATGTGCTGTGTCTACCGTGCATTCACATCAGTGCTTTTCTTTGGCAGAGACCATAAGACAGGGGTTCAGTCCAACTGCAGGGAGTGTAGAAGAGCCTCTGAAACCCTGCACCATCTGCACTGCCCGACCCAGAGCAAGCACTAAAGAGGGAGGAAGAGAGGGAGGAGTGGATGGAGGGAATCAGAACAAGAGTCAAAAACTTCCTTCAATTAAAAAGCAACTTAACACTGACTTCATCCAATGGCCAAAAGCTGGACTGGGAGTGCATAGGATGAATCCAGCTCTGAGAGGAGCTGGAAGAGAATCCATCCGGCTTTCAGGGCATAATGCTCTTGCCAATGAAACTACTTTTTCTTTTGCATTTTGACACACAGATATAACTTGGTACCTCAGTGGATTGTGGATTATTGTTCTCAATTTACTTCTCCTCCTCAGTATTTTTTCTCTGGCTTTCATACTTTGGGTATGAGGAGGCAGGGGAGAACTTTAGTTTAGCTGGGCTTTCTAATTGTAATGGACATCTTGCATCTGCCATCAGCTGGCAGATTTCCTTTCTTACTGGTTCTTTTGATGAATTTTCCCTATGGATCTTTGATTTTAGAATGGTTGCTTGGCAAATCAGTTCAGATACAAATGACTCTGTGTTTTTTTCTCAGAAGTATTACACACCTCGTCTGTTCTTCTCTGAGGAGGGGTGTTACTAATCCGTTTACACACAAGCAGGCAGATAGTGCAGGTAACGAAACGTGAGCTAAGGAAGCAGCTGAATCATTTGACCACCTGGCACATGTTACCTTGTGGACGGAGTAGCCCCTACTTGCTTTCTGAAGGAAGGTCTTAGGAAACATATAGGTTTTCTTGTTATTTTTAATTTCTCAGGCCTCCTATTTCCTCAGTCCTCTGAAATGCACGAGAAAATGGCAACTGAAGACGAAAACAGTTGTGGTAAAGCGGCACAAAGTGTCAGTAGTTTAAGACCACTCTGGAGTCTTCTGAATAAATGAGAACCTCACCTTTGGCAGACAAAGAGAATCCAAACCATGTTGTTTTAAAACCCTTAGAAGGAATGTGGAAATCAGGAAGCAGACATGTCCCTTTTCATTTTTCAGACTCCCAGTAGTGAGCCAGCACAGCGGGAAAGCATCCTGTGAGGGTCCCTCTTTAAACCAGGGATAAGCAGTGCCGCTACACTGTTATATATTGTGTATATATTGTATATACACAACAAACCTACCAATGGCTTTAGATGCCTTGCCATACATTATTAATGAGAGCTGAGGCCAATCGTCCCCAAAATGCCACGAAAGACTTCAAGATATTTTGCTGTAAAGCAAAGGTATTTGGCCAACTTTCTCCAGTCTTTGTCTGGGGCAAACACCCATTTCCTGTGAAAAATTGATACTAAACCACTAATACTATGTACCCCTCAACTTTAATTCTCTTCCCCTTCGAATTCCATTTTACCATACAGTGTCATATATGTTTCAAGATTTCTGGGGAACATAAAAATAACCTAACGTAATAATACTTGTTTGTTGCACAGAGATCCACTCCCATCCTGCCATCAGAATTTGAGGGGAACCACAGCAGATGTGTGAGAACACAAATGTGAGAAATGAATGAAAATCAAGACAACTGGGAAAGAAAAATAAATAACAAGAAGATAAACAAAAGAGAGAGAAACAAGCCTAGAGGCACAATCTAACCTCCAATGCACTCCAATGCATATCCATTTTTGATCTTCCGCGCAAAAACACAGCAGGGAATTTTTTTCAAGTTCTGCAGGGATGCACATAGCACAGGACATTAGTGCTCAGTCCACAAAACCAAATGAACAAAGACAAAATAGGAAAATCTGAACTGAAAGAAAACCAGCAGGATTAGGTTATCACCAAAAATTATTTTTAAGATCTATATTTCTAAATTGCAATAGCAAAATATTGGAGAAAGGTGTCTTAACCCTCCTCCACTGAAGCAGGGGTGTAGAACAAGTAGGAATTAATGCATATTCTCCTTTTCATTGCAAAAGACATTTTACGAAAAAGGGCTATTTGGACTGTTATCAAAGGCTGATGTGGAGGTTCAAGAAAGTTCAAAACAGATCAGACAATTTATAGTTGATAAGTCTGTTGATGGCTAGTAAACATGGTGATGCAATCCAATGAAATCTCTGGCTCAGGAAATTCCCATATCCTCCGGCTGCCAGAAGTTAGGAAATCCCACACTTGACCTATTTCTTCCAGTCTTTCTGCAGGCATCCTCTACTTGACAGAGTCAGTCAAAGACAATTGGACTCAGTGGGCTTCTGGAGTAAATAAAATTGATAGTTTAGACTCTTCTTATGCTCTGAAGAGAAGACCAAGGCCATTATTGTCATATTATGCTGGCACCCAGGATGAAAATTTTTGTGATCCAAATCATGGCTCCAAATCTCATAAAAATTGGAGTGGGCCTCAGTTGAATTTCACAAAAATACACAGCAGAAGGAACTCCACAGTAATAAATTAATACTTATGGCAGAAGTAGATGACAAATGACAAGCTTCATTAGCTCAGAGCTGTAGATTTTCCTTCATACTAAATGGAACGGAGATAGGGCAAGATGGGCACACCATCAAGGACAGCCCAGTAAGCAAGAAGAAATCACATGTAAGTGACCTGCAGAAAAGTCTCTAGTTTGAGAGGGTGGGACAGCACCAAAAGCTTTGCACACAGTTCCATGTTGGTGGTAAATAAGGGACATTTTAAAGAAGAATCAAAGCCAAGAGTGAATGCAGCTCTGACAGAAGGTAGAGTAGGAAGATGGCTAGAAGTCCCATGAAACCAGTTCCCTTGTCACAAACTGCTGTCATTTCAGTTACAGGATTAGGGCTTGGAAAGGCTCTTGCAGTTGGAATAATCATAACTGGGTTACTCTGAGGGAAAGCTAAAACCCACTGGGGAGAAGCTTGATTTCGGAGGCCTGACAGAAGCAAGAGCTTTGCAAGTTCTCACATTCCTAATATAAGACCATATGGAGCTCAACTACCAGGTGGGTGGGTGTATTAATTGAGGGAACGTGCAGCTTGACGTTTTCTAAATCATCTTGTTCTTCATAAGTAAGCATTACTATGGAAAAGATAGCAAGAAACACAGAGGTGCTGGGAAACAATCTCCACCTCTTAAGTAAAAACAACGAATTGAAATTCCACCTTTCTACTAAGCTCAGAATAGAACGTAGAAGTCTGGTATCTCTTTTCTGGAGAAGATGAGGACATCTACTCGTTTCAGTAAGTGAAAACATGCACTATCATCCTTCATCTTTCTGTTCATTCTCCATCTCGTGCTCTAGCAGTATTTTGCTAAGCTGTATTTTAGTGGGCCTAAAACATGGAGTGAATGAGATCACTTCACCATCTTCACCCTGAATCCAATCATAGTTGGTTTTCTGGAATAATTCAGAGACATGCACATTCAATTATTTTGGTTCCTAAGTTCTCTTCAAAGGTATGGAAGGCAACATATTCCCATGGTGCTAGCTGAAATGTGGTAATTGTACAGCACTATAATTCTGTTATTTTAGAATGGCTGTTGCCATTTTTTGCTCAAAGGGTAGCACGTGGTGTAGTATATATACCTGCTTAGTGTAATAAGTAGTGCTGGTACAGTTCCAACAGTCATATTTCAGTAAATGCCAATTTAAACATGATTTGCCTGACATACAAGAGGAAAGCATCTTCTGAGTGTGATTATGGGCCTCATGTTGTGATACTTATGCTAATAGTGTCTCAAAAAAAAAAAGAAGCAGTTCCTTCCCCTGGAAAACCTGATCTGCCAGGAATCCTAGAAGATTTAGAGGCCAGCCTGAAAAATCTCTCTCTAGGACCTGCCAAGTTTAGTCAAAACTCTGGCTTTTCCAGAGACCTTACCCAGTATAAACTGGGTAAAAGTGCTGCAGCAGAATGGCAGCGTTACCCAGTGTGCATAAATCTTTGCAGAGGGATGTACTTCAGTAGTGGCTTTTGCTTGAGTTCTAAAGAGTAAGTATAGCAAGTCATAGCACAGCACTCAGTGGTGCTATACCTTTATTACAGTTACCTGGTCAGCCAAGAGCCAGTAACATGGAAATTAAAATGCTAATTATGACCTGAATGCAGTATTATGGAAACATCTACAGATCCTACCTGGTGCACTCAGACCCATGGCTATGAACTCCTGGGAAAAATTAGAAATGGGTGCTACCAAAACAGCTGGGTATCTAGTTTCTTTGGGATACATCCGAATGAGCAAAATATGAACAAACAAGCAATGGATGAGAGAGCAAACTAGCTAACTCCAACACGCAGGAACCTCCTGCTTGTTAAGCTACCCACTCTAGTCAGTCCTCTGACTGTAGAAAAAACTATCTGCCAAATCTATATTCATGTACCAAGACAATAAGTGAATTAGAAGTGCACAGAGACAGGCTAAACAATTTGCACATTGTTTTTAAATTATCTTTGCAAAAAGAAGAACTCTAGGAGGAGCTGGGGATGATTAGAAACTACTGGTGTCATGCACTGCCTGCTTTTCTGCTCTCCAAACATATCACTTCGTTCCTTTTAATTCACTAGGTCTTCAGACACACCAAGAGCAGTTATTTGTTCTTTCTAAAAATTTTTTAGGAGGCTGGCACATACACCATAAAGAAAAAATAAATCTTTGAAGAAATCTTACCTGTTGAAAGCACTTTTTAATGGTCTAATGATTATTTTAAAAGAACAACTTGAATTTTGCCCAAAATGTCATGACAAAATAGAATGAAAGTGTTTCTCCACCCTGACTATAGAATTTTCATTACAACACGTTAATCATCTGAAGGGATGAGATTGTCTAGAAAAAAATGTGTATTTATTCTTCATTACAGTGCTGTCTTTCATCATTCAACATTGAAAATACCCATTAACAACATAGCATTCATTGGTTTTATAACAATTCCAGTTCAAAATCTTCTTTTTGGAACTCTAATTGATCCTCCGAATGAGCTTTATTAATCATTGATGGAAAACTGGCAAAATCCTACCCTGTACTTTGGCAACCTTTCAAAATGTCCAATTAGGTCAAATCAAGAAAGCCCTAGAAACCAATTACAGCAGCACTTCTAAGCCAAAAAAAACTTCATTGTACTCTGAAACAACTGCAACATTACAGGGAAAAAAAAAAACCCAAACCAAAACCCTCAATCACGATCTGGTTACGCACCTGAAATACCACCTCCATAGAAACGTGCCAAATAGCCACTCCTTGAACCACATCAATTAATGATATTTGCTCACAGATTTTCTTTATCACAGCCATAAATGTCACCACGCAGTTCACCGTAAGGAACCGCGCCAGCCAGTTGCTTAATCTGTCAGGCGAACGCTCGCTCCCCTTCAGCATTTTTCTATCCATCTCATCTTCAGTGCTCTAATCGCATGTGTATACAAAGTCTTCACCTTTTTATGAGTTTCATGTGTTCTGTATCTCACCTGCATGTTTGTACATTAACACATATGTTGACAGTATGATAAAAATAATCTTGGCGGCAAGAACAATAGCGACCTTTATCTAACTTCTCCCTCCTCTGTGATCTTTGCTTCTGCAGCGCTACTGCACGTACAGCCATAGGTGCTGGTGGGCTGTTTGAGATGTGTGTTGCTGCCAATCCTAATCCCACCACCCACAGCTAAGAACTAATTAGGGCTTGAAGATGCCAGAGGGAGGCAAAACAAACAAAAATAGCATTTTAATTAACTGTAAACAATAATTAAAATTCTGCATTATGTTGAGCATCTGCACATTTCTAGACTTACTGCAGTGACTCTGAATCCAATGAGATCATCCGACTAAATCCCAAAGGACTGGACAGATCTCAATCCCAAGTACATCTCCTATTTTATCTCAAAACAGTAAATAATTCATGCATCCTTATTATGAAGACCAGTAATAAAAAATCCAAAAAGTAACACTGTCAGTGAACCAAAATCTGTATAATCTGGCCAGACTAAGGGAGAAAAAAATATGCACACATACAATAAGTGGGTTTTGAGTTTCCTATTCCAGATATAAATTTGTTCTGCAATTTCATAACATGATGGTACCCACTTTACTATACTTAGTTATTTAGCTAGTTATTTTGATATTCATTTACTTACTTACAGTTCCTTTTTGACTTTTCTTATTAACCTGCCATTATACTAACAAAAATAAGAAGGTGGTGTGATACAAAATTCTTTTGGCAAAGTCACAGAAGTTATTTCCAACTTTTTCCACTCTGATGCCCTTTTAATTACAATGATGAGACACAGAAACCTCTGAGTGTTTTCCTATTTATTTTAGTCACTCAGTTTTCTTTGCCATTTGATCTTCAGCTGGCTAATTTACAAACTGGATCTCACCAGTTCATCTCAACACAAAGTATTACATGCCCTCAACTCATGCTTGGAACAGTCACCTGTCATTCACAACTCAAACCTCTAAACAAAAATGCTCCTTACCTTCACCAGGAGGGCAGGTAAACTTCCTGAAGTTTGACTTTACCATGAGCTTGATCAAGGGTAACCACCAGGACCTAGCCATACAGAAGAAAGTAAAGGGTTTCTCTCACGCCCATCTCTAGACAACTGAAGGAAAACATCTGCCTGAAGTAACTGCTTTTGTATTCTGGCACTTTCCAAAAATGGCTAGATTGAACCTCTTAGAATGTATTAACAGCTACAACTTCCATTCACAAAAGAAAGATAACCAAACCCATGATACCATTGATATAATGCACTCAGTGTTACAGCCCCCCATATCTCATTTGAGTTACAGCCACTACGTTGCAGACAATTGCAATGTTTTAGCTACTGCATTGAAAGGTTTGTGTGGATCCTTTCCTTCCTCCCATTATTTGTTTACTAGTCCATTATTATAAAAATCAGGAAATGTTTGGAAGATCCTGCCCGCCTCAAGCCCTTTTTCAGCTTGAGTTTCATCCGCTCCTCAGGCTTCACGGGACATTCAATAGCACGTTTTTTGAAATGCAAATTGAAGAATTGTAACGGAAGTATTAAAAACTTCATAAAACAGTAAAAATAGGCCAGTATGTATTCAGGAAGCCAGGGTCAGACCTAAGCGTAAGGCCTATGTCAAGATGTATCCTAATGTAAGGATATCTTTTGTTAGAATGGCTGCCATGATTTATGACTGATTGCAAATGTGGCTGAATTACTTTGTTAACCTGGAAAGGTCAGGAAGTTTATTCCATACATCATGTTTTTCCTCTCATTTTATTTATGTCACACCTTTTCTTTAGCTGTCCATATTGTCACCACCTTGCTACTTTTGTCTTTCTACAAAAGCTTTTCTTTTTATTAATGTATTTTATTTGTTTTCCTGTGATGGTTGCAAACACCCCATTAAAAGTGCTGCGTTTCCTTTGGGTGGATGAAGAAACAAGTAATTCCCTCCCTTTCTTTACATGAAATGCTGTTCTGCCATGGCCTAGAAGGCCCAGCTTGGTAGGAGATAGCTATAGGCTGCTCCCTTCTCTGAGGGACATCCTGGAACAGAACATACCTCGCAGTCGTGTACATGCTGCTGTACAAGAGCTTCTAAACCTCAGCCCTTATCACAGTTGCTCCTTCTGGTTAACAATATTTTCCAGGAAATCACCTCACAATCTTTTGTCTTTCTTTTAAATGTATATAAAATCTGTATCTCCTATAAGGACCCTTGGTTTGCAGTGCCCCGTACGTGAGTTTCAGTTTTACCTCCTTAACATTTTGGCCTTCCCTCTGACATGCCCCACTTGGGGCAGACACACCATCCTGTATTGGCTGGTTTCCTGGTTAGTCCTTTTTCCTTTCCTGGAAAAGCAGCACTTAGCACATTCAGGAATTTCTCAGGTTTCTCCAGTGCATCTTCATTTCCCCAGAAAACCAAAGAGTAAGATCTCAGGGTTTGGGGTTCTAGCTTTATCTGCTGTCCACATCACAAAATTAGCCCATAGTTCCCTTGGACAGAAGTTTTGCATCCCTTCCACCCAGAGGAAAGTCTCCAGGAAGGTCTGTAGCAGTTAATCTACCTACTTACGCTCTCTTTCCCACTCTCTTTTTCTAATCCTTTTCTAACAACTTCTCTACAAGCCACCTCTCTTTTTGTGCCTTATGCTGGTTGATCTCCAAATCTCAACAGTTCATATGATGAAAATAAATGTATGTTGTCTCTTCCATCTCAGCTGCTTTCTGAGTGATACTAACCTGTGTCTTTTTTGTTCAGCTCTTCTAAGCTGGTCAGCTAACTCCAGTAACTAACTCCTGAAAATGTTTATTTTACCTAGAGCATTTCAACTTCTTTTTAATAGGAGTTTTCCATCATTATCAAATACATTTCCTTGGATTTCACTTTTTTCCTCAGCCTTTTTTCTCAAAACTTTTCTATGTCATGTCTCTCTTTTTTTTTTTCCCCCATGAAAACAAAGCAATGTTGTATTAGCAGGTTCCCTTTCTTTCTTTCTGGTAGGCTTCATTTTTTAAGAGATTTCCTTTTTAAATCTGAGACAATATGTCTTTCTTCATTTCCCTAATAAATCCTGATACCATTTCCCAAGCCTTTTTTACTAACAATGCCGTCTCGTTTATCCTGTTCAAGTTTTATCTCAACTGCTCAGTATAAATTTAGATTAGAAGCTGTGTATTTTCATTTTATGTTTATTGATTCAATGAAAAAGACCGAGACCTTAAACTTTTGCAGTCCCACATGCTTCTGTGCTTTGAATTCTTCACCAAGTCTTACTCCTTTTGGAAATCTTGCTTGTATAGATAGACTCTAATAACTTTTTAAAATGCTATGTGGTATCTTTCTGCTTTCCTTTGCACCTCGTTTAGTGCCTCAGTCCCCTGCAGTATTTTTTTTCGGGTATAGTTTCTTGGAGGAAAAAACAGTCTTTAACATGTGAAAGAGCTGCCATCTGACTATCCCATAGATACCGTTCTGCAGTACTTGCTTTTCATTGAGGCTTTCCGCTTTTCACTGCCTCCTGATTGCTCCAGGGCACAACCGATCCATGCTGCACGACCTAGCCGAGCGTCCTTCGGTGACAACAGTGGTCACCTCACCGCATACAGCAATATTCGGACCCAGGAAAGCACCAATTTCCTCACCAGAACACTGCTTTTCTAGTCATGTGGTTTGAGCACAAGTTACAGGGACACTTTGGTTTTGGGGTTTTTTTTTTGCCCAGAGGTGCTTTCCTAGTCTAATAATAACATATTAACTGCGGTTCTTTATTAAGCTTTATAGAGCTGATCCTGCCTTCCTTGCAGCTGATGGTATTTTGCCACTGTTTTGATGAGAGGAAGCTCTGCCCCTAATGGAGGAAGCTTGTGCTGTGACAAAGATGCGAGACAGAGAGCCAGGACACGCAGCCTCTTCTCAGCTCTGCCACCTGTTGCTGCGGGACTTGGGAGAAGGTATTCCTTATCCCCCTGCCTTGCATTTTCCACATAATTTGTATCCTGCGTTGGTTTTTTTACATCTCTCCCGCACAGGCATCCCACAAAACACACTGGGTTTTTTTTTTTTCCACGAGGTATTGAGCTCACTGAACTAGGAGGCCAGTGGCGCCTACTTTTTTTTTAAAAAAAAATTGGTTAATTATCCTTCATAGTCATGAGAGCGATTAACAAACAGCGTTACTACATTCACAGAGAGGTTCTTACAGCTTTTGCCTCGATTTGTCAGCTGGTCACAGAGTACGGTCTGGAATAATAACCGTGTGCGGACGTTGCCGTCTGTGTCCTGATCTCCCCAGCGTTTCTGAGCTGTCTCCTGTGCTACCATCCCAGCTGAGCTCAGCCCAGGGCAAGCAGCGTGAAGCCCCTGGGGAGCAGCCCAGCCCCTCATACACCCTCTCTGCAGTTCCCAGGGGTGGGGGGGATGGATAGACTCTGCAGAAGCAACAAACACGGCGTGGCCCTTCCTGAAGCCTTTTTTCTTCCCATGTAACGAGTAAATACATCTAGTAAACCAAAGGGCCGGGGGGACACCGGATAGCCGAGGCTGCCTTCACAGCTCCAGCCCCGTCCTCGCACCCGAGGTCGCCGCGGGGAGCCCCGGGACCAGCAGGGGAAGGGGAAGGAGCCACGCTGCCCCGGGCGGCGGCGGCACACCGGGGCTTCCCCGCCCCGCCGGCAGGCCGAGACCCGGGCTGCGGGGGCGGACGGCGGCTCGGCTCCCGCCCGGCCGCCTCCATCCCCCCGCGGTGCGCGGCCGGCTCAGCCCAGCACCGCTTCCCACCCCCCCCCTCCCCAAGCCTGCGGAACCCCCGCTCGGGCTTCCCGTCCCNCCTGGCGCGGCGCGGCGCGGCCCGAGGGGAACCCACCGGGGGACAGACATGGGGGATAAGGGGACATGGCAGCCGAGGAGGGCATCCCCGTCCGGGAAAGCAACCCGGGGGAAGTGCGGTGCGATGGGTGCCGAGGTCGGGGAAGCTGTTTCGGTGCCTGCCGGGCTCGGAACTGCGCCCGGCGGAGTCAGCTGCGCAAGGACAGCGCGGTTGCGCAAGATGAGCCGGCTGCGGCCGGGCTCAGCCTCGTCGGAGGCGGTTTTGCAAACAGCGAGCGCACACTGAACACGGTGTTTCTTCCAGGTTGCAAAGAACTTTGTTTGTTGGGGTGGGGGTCGTTTTTTGTTTGTTTGTTTTTCAATTCCTTCGCATCTGTGTTCAGCAGTGGTCAGGTGTGGGGGTTGGGCTACAGGGCGGCCAAATCTAAACCCCTTCCAGGGGAGATTTAGATTGGATATTAAAAAAAATTTATTCACCGAAAGGGTTGTCAAGCATTGGAACAGGCTGCCCAGGGAAGTGTTTGAGTCACCAACCCTGGAGGTATTTAAAAGACGTGTAGATGTGGTGGTGCTGAGGGACATGGTTTTAGTGGTGGACTTGGCAGTGCTGGGTTGATGGCTGGACTTGATGATTTTAAAGATCTCTTCCAACCAAAACGATTCTATGATTCTAAAATATATGCCCAATTGGCTTACTGGTTTTAATTGGCTTCCTACTTTCTGTTTTCATGTTCTTTAACAGTATTTTGTACATGTAATAAGGAATAAAATGAAAGAAAAATAGGGAAAGGACAAAGCATAGTTCATCTATCCCAGTGTACCTGCATTAGAAATGTAGAAAGACTATAAGCACCTACATGACTCCTACTAGGGAATGCAATTAATTTGACTAGACAGCCTCATAATATCATAGCTGAGACACAAGTGCAGTTCACAGGCAGTAAAAGGATTAAAGCTCCATCCCAGTTAGCATTTAAACTTCTTGAAAACTGTTCCTCTGTAACTTGATTCTGCTCTGAAAATGTGATATCACGTGCTTACTCTGTCTCAGGGCTGTCTGCATCATGGTTCAGCTTATGTGTATAAGGTGTTGCCACTGGATTGCAATCCTGCAAAGCCAGCTGAGATCTTCTCTTCAACTAATAGAATAATCAGTTAAGTATGGTGCACTGAAATAGATTGCAAGTCTAACTTCTGTACACAGCATAATAACCTTCAAGTCTTCACTAAAACTACACCGAAAACGTATAACTCTCCACAATCCAGCTAAAACATGCTATGTATTTTAAATTTAAATTAGTTTAGTCATGTAGCTTAACAAATGACAGCAAAACTCCACAAACATGAATTGGCCTGAGCAAAAGAAAATGCAGGCAGGCAAACAAGCTTCTTAATTCAGATCATCTAATACTTTGGCCCTGATTTCTGGTAGCACGTTGTAGAGGGTTTCCTTGTGAATCTGTAAAATTAGGGACCCACTGTAGTAAACAGTTATTTAGAAAAGTTTCACTGTATCCGAGGAACACTAGGGAGGACCATTCTTGCTCTAGAGAAAATAAAGTACATGCTTTAAAATAGCTGAACTGAATTATGTTAATTCATTTTTATACAAATTACAGATTTACAGCCAGCACGAATATATAAGGTGTGATCGAATCACCTCTGTCCCTTAAGTCCCGTTGCTCTGTATGGAAGGAGGAGGTTTGTGGACCAGGACTTAACATCTGCATTAAGACTACAGCTTAATGTAGACGGGCAAGGGAAGCCAGCTGAATGCTCAATAGGGGTGATGTAGCCAGGAACACAAGGAAGGATGGTGACAATCAGGAAAGAAGAATGCCTTCAAGACCTATCTTGAGATATATTTGAAGGGTTTTGTTTTCCATGGAATCTCCATAGTTCCTTCCAGCAACAAAAGACTATATCTAATCAATACAGGATTTTACTACTGATGCAGTTTTATTTTATCTGTGCTAAAGGGCTAGATAAGAAGACACAACTGGCTGGAGCTGGGAAGAAATGGGAAGCATGTTAGAGTAAACAAGGCCCATTGTAATGAAAAACAATTTCTGAAGGATGGCCTGCTGTTTATGCTTCCTTACAGACTGTCACACTATTTTCTATAATGATGATGTTATTTTTTTTTTACGGGCTAGAAATAAAACTGACCATATTTTCTCCCACAGACTTTCCTCTTAAAATCTTGAGTGGGGTGAATCTACTCGAAAACTTCCAGCCACACAGTGCAACCACATGAAGCAGCTGCTTGATGCACGCAGCCATTATTTGTATGAAGACAGCGTTTTCACCCTTCCACACAGACGGAGCACGGTAGTGCCTATTTCGCTGCGTCGTGCAAGCTGGAAGAGACTCACCGTTGCCCTCCATTTTCATGACGTGAATTTCATAAAAGTCCATCCTTAAGAGATGGATGCTTTTCCTCTGAAACGGCACTCGTCCCGAAGTTTGGCAGCAGCCTCCCGGAGCTCGGCGCTGCCCGGAGCCGCCGCGGCGGCGGGGCCGGCCGGGAGCTGTCCTTGGTCGGGCCGCGGGGAGCGGGGGAGCCGCCGCCGCCGCCCTCGGCCGGGGCAGGGGTGTCTCTTCCAATTGCTGGGTTTATCATCTTCATGGCAGGCAGTACCAGAAGCAGTGCCCTTCTCAGTGTTCAGCAGAGGGTGTCCTTTTAGTTGTCCCCTTTTTCATATATTTCCACTTCTGAATATACTTCTGCCCAGTAGATTCTTCATTTTTATTACTAGCACATATCCCAGATAGAGCTATCTTTTTTTGTTGTTGCTGTTGATATCTGACACAAGACACTGATAATTTTTGGAAAATTTGTTAGAAATTCACTTATTTTTAAAAATACTATTTTTTTTCTAAGTTTAAGGGTTTTTTTCTGAGTGTTTTATCAGGTTTCTTAGATGACTGTCTATACTAAAACAACATTTATTCAGAACACATCCATCTGTTAAGTTGAAAATAACATGAATTGAATATTCAGTTTGTTCTCTAAGTTACAGAGTTTCAAGGACTGAATCTTATTTAAGCAGATAAATGCAGTTGCTGCCTTGCCAATTTGTGACATCATTTCCTTCTAGATATCCCCACTGGCTCGCGTATTACTGCCAAGGTATTGAGATTGACTCATATTTTGCGCTCCTTTGCCTTCTAAGGCAAAGCTTAAATTTTAGGTGTCTTGATGGAATTATTTTTTTGCATATTATTTTTAACCTGATGTTTACTCTCATCCTCAGTGCTCTTCTAGTTCACCTTTTCAGACAGTCTTACCTGTCTGACAGGACCCTGAAGACCTAAGTTATGAACAAAATTAAAATTTAGCATATTAGTGTTGCACCATGTAATGTCTAATGGTCTGGCTGTCTAAACCTTTCTGATAGCAAGTCAGCAGCCATCCCAAAGCATTTAATCTTTTTCATTGATGGGCCTTCATATTAAAAACTTTGCCATCTCCTTGTTCAGTGCCACCTTGTTCAACTTCCAACCATCAAGCAGAATATTTTATCTCATTGCACTCATGCTTTATCTGTGCATGCTGCACCTGGGTATAAAGCTGTGTTGATATTAATTACTTTCCTTAACATAACACATTGCTTCAAGACAGAGCAAAAATCAGGATAGAGACTGTCAAATGCTTCTGCAAAATGTGTGCAGTTTATATTAGGTTTTGGGTTTTTTTGCCATTCAGTCTTCCTTTGACAATGCTGATACACACTCTGAGAAGCAAATTAGTAGAAAAATTGTGCATGAAAAAAAATAAGTAAAATAAGCCAAAGGTTTTATGCAGAAAGATGTATTCTAGCTTGGTAGGTCATGTGCTGAGCAGTCAGTGCTGTGGCCACCACACAATTTTTACTTGAGTTAGGTTTAAACTAGTTATATTTAAACCAACAATGACTGCGGTGTAATGATCCTTTGAGGTGAATATCTAGTAAAACTTCATCCGGACCAAAGCTTCTGCCATGAGCTTTGCCTCAGCCAGTTCACCATATGAAAAGATTTATCCAGCAAGAAGAAATAAAGGGACAGACAATTTTTTTCCAGACCACTTTATGGGCTCTCCTGGCATTGTTACTTTAAGAAGACAGGTTTAGGAGTTGAAAAATTTCAGAAAGAGAAAAGCCCTCGACTTCGGTCGAGGTGGTTCCCACCAACTGAAGGAAACACAGGCTCCTTGGACAGCTCCCGGCTCCCAGGCTCCGCTTCCACATGGCCCTTCCCTCCTAGAAGGCACAGAGCTCTGCTGTGGCCATTCCTTCTCTCTCCAGCCTGCCAACTCTCCCTCTCACCTTTCTAGTTAACTCTCTCCCCTCATGTCATCCCTAGGAGAAATCTGCAAGAAGCGGCATTAGGAGAGTAACAAAGCCCTAAGTGATACTCTGGTTTTCTATCCATAGGAAAGCATGGCTGCTAAAGTTTCAGAATATGGATTTTAGAAACTAAAGTAATGTGGGCTTGTAATGCTTCTAGTAAGAACATACAAAGCAATTTCATTACTTCTTTCCAAAGTGCACTGAAAATTTCCATTGTTATCACTCTGTTAGGAGGCTTCACTGGTGTAAAATCAGTATTAGACATGCAGTGGTTGAAATGGCAATTTTATTCAAGATTTCTTCTGTAGTAATAGGCAGTCATACATGTTCTGAATGGCCATATAGCATATACATTCTCATTTTAAGCAGAAAGTATATATATATGTACATTTTTCTTCTCATGACTCCCTGCAGAAACACAAAGGTGGAAAGCCTTACAGCAGAAACTAAGTCTAAGCTCTGCAGTTGTGCTAGTAGGTAAGGAATCCACTTCAAGAGAAGGCATCATTTGTTTGTTTATACAGGGACCTGATAGGGAACAGAATCCTCTGTAATGGGAAAAGAGAGGGAAACCAAGCAAGCACAGCAACTCCTTGTGTTTGGTTCCATTTTCTGCCCATGTTAAATGACTCATGTAATGAGTAAAAAATCATTTAGACTGAGTAGGACACAAGCTGGTTAGGTCTATAACTACTCTACTGCTGGCAGGTAGTCTGAACTGGCCATGAACAAAATCAGTGCTGTCATTTCACAACTTTTTTAAACCAATGCACCTGTGGAAATACCTCCAAGAACAGATATAGCCCTTTGCTACATGATGATTAACATCAAGACCTTAACAATGCAGAGAGGTCCAGTGTGTTTTCCTAAGAGCCCAAATGCCACCTGGATTGGCCAACAGAACACTAACGGCTAATACCAGATTCTAGCAGTAGTACTTAATGATGATTTTTTAAAAACAAAACAAAACAAAACAACTATTGGAGCTTCACAAGATGCACTTCTGACTAATGACTTTTACATGAGTGTGCCTCTTCTAGTTACTGCCCTGATTTGCTGTGTGTTTTTATATTACCTTGCAAAATCCACAGGGCAAGAGTTATAACTGGGTCTGCATCACACCGAGCCCAGAAGAGATACACCTAGAACTGGAAAAGATCATTTTTTTACAGAGAGTGAAAAAGGAACGGAAAAAATTGTCAGAAATGTGACTACTCACATTTATAAAATTATGATAGCGAATGGATGGGTGTCCTGATTTTTGATTGAAATCACAGTCCACTAACCCCTGTGTTTTGAAGGATGGGTTGTAAACAGGTATCAAGGGACATGGTGACACTACTCTTATTCAATAGGAATGTGGTCTCATTAGGGAAGACACCAAGGTGGTCTCAGTGTGCAAGAGAGAAGAAAAGGCATCGCTATACCACATTGCTTTTCTTCACAATCTTCTTCTGGCTCAGGTAACCTCTCTCAAAGTGACATTTCTTCACAAATCTCACCTTTTTTGTTACTAATTTTAAGGGTTACATGGACAATTAGTAAATGTTTCCATGACAATTCATTGACATTTTCTCATAAATGAAAATAGGTTTTAGCATTTGTAGACAAAGGCTTCGTTCTTCTTTTCTGTTTTTACAGTATTTTTAAGGCTAACCAAGTAGGATCACGTAGGAGTGTGTTCTGTTACAGTAACAATACCACTGTGAGGATATTTAGGGAAGTCCAAGTTAAAAGTAGTGTATTAATATCTTAAACATCCATGTTAAAAACACATTCAGATGAGATCAGAGCATATGCAAATCTCTGGGGTTTCTGCTGTAGAGAGGGAAATGTCTGATGTTCTTCTTTCCTCAACCAAAACTGCAATCATAAATAAAGAATAAAGCCAAGGAAGGGCTCCCCTGTCCTTGCAGAGTTCCAACTGCACCCCAGTGCCTGCTGGGACCAAATAAAACCTATTAGAAAGTAGTCTAATAAGGGGGCAAAACTGCACTAGCACATTATCTTAGGATCAGGGAGACTGTGAAACTATAAATATAATGGGCAGAAAAACATTAACTGTTCGTATTCTGGGATAGGAACACTGAAACCAGACTAACAAGAAAAACTAGAACTTTGCGGGCCGTATCTTCTTGTCTGAGCCAAGATTAGAGCTGCACTGGGAAAGAGGTCTGGGCTGCAGAAAACCCCCACACCAGACCTTCAAAAGAGGGTTAAATTTTGTATCTTCGAGGAGGATTAACAGTGTGAACCTTGGCACAAGTATGGATACACTCAACCAGTGTAAGAGCCAAGGGTTAGTCATTTAATTTGTTTCGTTTCAGAGAGCTGACATGCAGTGAGGCACTGCACACATATACATAGTTCTCACATTTGAAGTGCACTTGGACAGTCCACAGGAAACGTCTTGAAAATGAGAACTGCAGCAACAAACAAACAAACAAAGGAAAAGCACTTCAAGTTACTTAACAAAGGTCAGAAAGAAAAAGCCTTCTCGTTCCTCTTCCACAGGAAAGCCACTTGATGTGACCATCCCTTTGTGAAGAGGAGAAAAGGAGGAACTGCTGACATTTATTGCAAAGTGAAATTCTGGCTGCCTAATCTACAGCTACATCCTCAGTAGTATTTTTCCGCTGTGAGCAACTGAATAAAGAGCAGGGGGGAAGGAGAGGGACTGGTGTAAATTCAGAATTTAAACTGAAGTTTCAATCCTATCCATAAATTATTTGACTACTGATGTCTAAAAGCATAAGGCTATTTTACCAACTTACCTTTCTAACCACCTTATTAACTTAGCTTTCTGTTTAAGTTCCTTACAAATAAGATACAACTTTTTGCAGCTACTATGTATTATAAATAGTCTTCCTTGACCATCCTGCCATTATTGATCATATAATCTGAAGGAAAACATAAATTCGTTCTGAACTAATGGTATGGTGTGTTTTCCAGGACTATTCCTTTTTTTTTTTTTTTAAATTTAGTGGGCTCTGCAAACATCCAGGAGAGTTATTCTGCCTCCCGTGGGTGTGTTATAATTTTATATAAGCCCGTTCATGCTGGCTTCATAGGCGCCAGTGTTCATTGCTCAGGGAAGCTGGAGCACAGCAGTCTAAGGTAACTCACAAGCAGCAACATGACAGAGATTGGTGTTCCTAAAACCCCTAATTTTGTTTATTCTTAAAAGTAATTTAAACGCAGATGAGCCGTGCCATGCTTTTTAAAAATATAACTTTTTTTTCTCTATGATAGAATGACTTTTTATTAAGGTTGCAAAACTAGTGTAACCACTTCTTATAGGAACTGCTGCATTCCATAGACTTCTGTGTAATCAGGAGCACCCACCTGAAGCCTTACAACAAAAAACTGAAGAGTTTTAGATTTGGTTGCACAGGCTGTTTGGCTTCTCAGACCAGCTTGTTTCCTTGCTCAGAGGTGAGTTTTAGAGCTAAGCATTTATATACATGTATATATATTTATATTCCTTAAAAAATACACATAAAAATCCCTAAAATAAACAATATACATATACACACATATATGTTTGTACTTTTCATGAATAGTAAATATGTTCCATCTTCCTCCCAAAGCAGTTTACGTAGTTTACAGGTGGACCTCTATATTGAAAGGGAGTTATTACTTCAACCTTCTAGAAACGGAAATGAATGGGTGCTGTAGGAAAATTACTGTGGAGCAGAATAATAGATCTCTGCAAGCACATTAAAATAAAACTTTGCATCTACCATCCAGCATCCTGCCCGGTGTGTACTGTAAAATCTCTCTTGAAAGCTAGGTCTGCAACACTGCATCGCCACTAGCCCAGCTTACAGGAGAAGGTGCCTCTGGTTCTCTTCAGATGATGCCAAATGGCAGCAGAGTCAAGGGCAGTGGCACAAGGCTGAGCACCAAGAGACCTAAGTAGTATTACTAGGACTGCCACTCTCTCCCTCTGTGTTCTTACACAGGCTTTTAATTCCCTTTGTTTCTTGTTTTCCCTGAGAAAGAAAGGGAAACCATTTAAAAGCAACATACAAAACCCAATAAAAACTGCCAATTTAATGAATCGAGGTGCAACTTCAGCGTGGGGCTGAAATCTATTAAGCAGACAAATCAGTGGATTTAAAGAGCAACTGAATGCACTGCATTATCTGCACAGCAAAGAGCACTGAGACAGCTTCAATTTTCTGAAGTTCAAGCCTAGTTTTAACAACTTCATGCTGGTGAGGAATCAAGGTAAATCTTGCTACACAGTAATTAAACAAAGCCTCATAAACAGTCTTATAAACACTTTAAAACAAAATACACAGCAATAGTCATAGAACATCTGAACAGGGTGGAAACAAAAGAAATCATTTAATAATTTCAACATGCAATTCTCAAATTAGATCTACTTGACACGCTACTGTGTTTTTTTCACAGCAATAAACAAAGCTTAGTATTGACAGCAGGTGCTTTTCCTTCGTATTCAAAATAGTATTATAATGGAGCATTGCTGCATTTCCAAATGATTGAGGATATTAACAAGGAGGTCACTATGGAGAAAAGAGAGAAGGACTGAAGGAATAATATTATTTCTGTGCTACACTATTCTGGAGGCAGCTTTTATAGTTGTGACCAAGGATACAAGCAACAAGGTTGTTCCCACCATTCAATTCCTTCAACTGATGTTTATGCTAAATAAATAAATAATACTTCAGTGTCTGTGTGTGTTTTCTTCTCAAGTGTGGGCTCAACAGAGGCGTAGTAAAAAAAATAGCTACCACATTGACTGCAACAGGCTTGAATTTCACCCAAGTGATCTATGTACAACTCTGTAAAAGCACTGCTGAAATTCCAGTTCTTTCACTTAATAGTGCAAGCAGAAATGTAGATGGCGGGTTAAATTGCAAATCCCACAGAAGTTAGCAGCAAGCCTCCTGCTAACTTCACTTACAAGTACAAAACACAAACATATGGCTGAATTAGGAACAGAGGGAAATAAGGAGGAACAGAGGAAATGCTATCACTGGCTGAAAGCAGGGCGGGTGGGCAGTACCCAGCTTTCCACTGCAATTTGTAACACACTGGCGTTATCCATAAACCTGCCTGCAGCTTTCACAGTTAGGAGTAGAGCAGCTGCTTTTTCTTCTGCAGGCTGGTAAGACACATCTTGCACATAAATATGCTACAAGTCCAGTTAGATAACTGGAAGGCGAGTTCTTTAATATTGCTATTTTTAGACTATATAAGAGATAAGGCTGCTGGGGAGTCTGTTATTTTAAACAAATGTTAGATTACGTCTTTCTCTTGCACGTATAAAGCTGTGTCATGACTGAAAAATAAACATACGGTTGAGAGATTTCTTGAACTCCTGTACGGTGGTTAATTTTTCAACGGCTTTGAAAGCATAATACAGCAGAATCCACTAAGAGCAAACTCTCACTGTGAGTTCTTTGCCACACTGTTGGAGAAAATTCCATTTGTCTTTCAATGTTTTAATTTTTAGCTATGTTCTTTCCCCATCTCTCTCTGGTCAGCTTTTGAATGAATTGCACATTTTGGATCTGCTTCTTGAAGCTGTCTACAAAAGCATTGCTTTTTTAACCATATTTGCATACCTCTCCATCCAACTAACCTGCTAAGTTCCATGTCCCAACAGACATACAAAAATGACCCATTTTCAGTGTTGTGCCGACTGTATACTTAAGGACTGCATAAGTTTGCCTAACAGGCCACAAACAATCCCTGGACTGTCTCTTGATAACCCTTGACTTTTTTATTGCGCTGGAATGAAGCTTTTTTTCTCCTCCTCCAGAGCAATGGAAAGAAAAAAAAATGTAATTGAAATAGATTGGAAGGCTTGATGTCTTAGGATTTAAAATCCAAAACCAGCTCAGTTACATGTGGCGAATCATTCTTGGTTTATGAAGGCTATGGAAGACAATAAAGTCCTCATACTGTTCCCAGTGGCCAGCTATTCATATCCCAGACCCACCAGTGTATCTGAATTACTAGCATGCTTTTTGGCACTCAGAGAAGAAAGACTGCAGGCTGAATGGGTGCCAAGATGGATGTATAAAGGGGGCCAGTTCTCCAGGAGAAGTCAGATCCAACCTTGCTGAGTGGACCAGACATTCAACAGCAGCTTGAGGAGCAGCAAGGGGGTAAGGGAGAGACTGCCTGTGCCTTAGGCACAGCTCCCGTTGTTTTCTGAGGCAGGGAAGGCTTCCCATGGTATCCTGCAGAAGTTTGGCAAGTGGCAGCCCTGGTCTGCGTGTGTTCATATTGATTTGTTTGCAGGGGGTGGGGTGGGGTTTATTTTTGACTCCTGTTAGCTCTGCATAGCTAAGCAGGCCAATGGAAGTGAAATGGGTTCTGTTATTTCTCTTGTACAACATCAGAATCCATTGTATGTGTGCAGAACTATTGAAGTCAATCTGATTGCCAAGTGTTTCTGGTGGCAGAACTGGCCTGCTGGTGACAACACAAGGGAAAAACAAGGGAAAGAATCCAAAATGACATTCAGCTTCTAAGCAAGTTGATAGAGCCAAGTATTGTCAAGTTAAAACATTAGGACTGAGAAGGGAGATAGCTTTCCTTTCCACTTGTAAATTTGATATGTTTTGTCTGGAACAAATCAGAACAATATAAAAATATAACTGGTTTATGACATTTTTCTAGCATAATTTTTTAGAAAATAGATTTGTAATTTAAGGTGCTATGTAATGCCTGGGACAGGCTCCCTCTGAAGCACCAGGAGGTTCTCCTGACTTTTATGGGAACTAGCTGAGGATGCTGAATACGTCTACCGTACCACCACCAGAAGTACAGGAGTACAAAATCTTATGGATCTGGTTACATTTTGAAGCTTTAGTTATTAATCTCATTATGCAGACTTGTGAGAACGTGGTGGGAGAAAGCTAGATGGGGAGGAAGCTTTTACTGTGTAGTAAATACAAGTAAGAAGATAACCTTAAGCCTCTCAATGGGTCCTGCTGAGTGGGAGGAACACTGCACCACCCCTCACTAACAGAGCAGTCTGAGGTTGTTCTTGTGAATAGAAGCTTTGTGTCCAAAGGAAACCTGACTTTGAAAGCAACTAGTCAAAGCCAAACAAATTATTTTAGCAAACTGAGTTGTTTTGTCCTTCGTATTCTGAGGGAAATGCATCCACAGTGACTGTTTTTCATAAACCTGCTTCTCAATTAAAACAAAGTGTGATCCCACAAATGTTATGATTTCATCATCTTCCCTGCTAGAGTACTCTTCCGGACACTGGATCCTTCAGTCTGCCAGCAGCTCAGTGAGTTGGACAAGTTACTGGACAATGACCCAGAGGAGAAATTTAACTGAGTTAATAAAGACAGCGACTGAGAAGATCTGGCAATAATTTATCTGGCAAGAATGAATTAATGGAAATACAAGCTACATCATCAAAGTTTCCTGACACTATTTTTCCAATAAGAAGACACCAGAATTATATCAGATGGAAGGCAAACAAGATACAAGTTAAAACTTCAGAACTTTAAGTTTCTTTGAAATGAGTATTTCATTTACTGATTATGTCTCTTGCGTTTAATGAATTTAGCAATGAAGAAGGAAGATCCCTCTTTTTAATGGATTTTAAAACATAACACTCTCAGAGGAGACAATGTAAGGGTAGTTATTACAATAGCAAGCATCAGAGAACGTGTTGTAGCAGAAGGAAATTTACTAGTCAGAGTCAAGCTCAATAGAAAAACCATAAAACCAAAACCCAAGTCACTTTCTGCTGTGTAATGGGAGTATAATTAAAGAGGTAAAATCCCATAGATGCCTTCAAAAGATGTTGCACTTCCAATACTGGACATTTAGGAAAAAAATACTTAAGTTGCCTGTTAAATGTGTTAGGGGTGCTTTTTATTGTTTTACTTTCTCTTTTGTGGAAGTTTGTGAGGTTTCTTTCTTTCTTTCACTTTAAGAGATTTGGAATGTTTGGGATTGGGATGTTTTCTACAGGAACAGACTGATGGCCATGCCTGCACTGATTTCAGCAGCGGGTGGCTAAAGCTGGGTGTGCTTCCCAATCCAGCTCCACTATGCAATTTGCCACCTGTGGGACGTTGCTAGCTGGGGCTACTAAATTCTGTTTGTGCTTGTAGTAGATAACACAGGAAACAGATAAAAGATTCCCTGGTAGCTTGGTGTCATCGGTACAGCAGATTAACTGACACAGTGCCATTGCATCAAGACCATGGGTGGTTACATGCCTATCTCAGAACACAGAGCTGTCCAGTCTGTCGAGGTAGAGTATGAACATAGAGCTTCCAGCAGAGATAAGCGTAAGAGCCTTATTGGCTACAGAGAGGTATTTCTAAAATAAGGTGCCACTTAAACTTAGCAAAAGTATCACAATATGGACTTTTGCCACTTCCCTCTATAATCCAGGGCATGTTTGGCCAGCTCATTCTACATGGCAAATACTATAAGAAATGAGATCTCTCACATGCTTAAATTACAATGTGGTTATTGAATTAGACACTAGATACCACCAAAGGGCTGAACACTTCCAGTACTCTCCAATTATTTGCAGGAGCAGGCCTCAAAATTGGATTAGAGTTAGACTGTGTTCCCATTTCCATCTGAAGCTTTGCTATACAAGGGATTCTTGCAATGGGCTTTATCTGCTAAAAAATAGTACAAGTAGGATTTGTCTCTGTCTTCTTCAGAGCTAGTACTGAATTTGCAAATGAAGAGAAATCCAATGGTAATTACTGACAATATAAAAAATTTAGTTACACTATTTATATTTGCACAATAATACATTTATTTATGTTTTACACATAAAAGAAAAACCCATGAATGAATTCAACAATCAAAGGAACTGCAAGAAAATATTTCAATTTTTTTTTTCCTCTGTCTTAAGCTTCAGTGTATCAAATGCTTTAAAATCTTTTTTCGTATTGTTTTATCCCTTCTGCTTCTGAAGCAGGAAATCTTTGTGACACTCTGCAGTGAGTCTGTGCCTAGGGACACAAAGAATGAGTTGAAATTTATCCAAAAAAGGACCTCCTTCCACCAGAGATGGGTCAGTATTAATTTTAAATTGTGATTGTCATATAATGGTTTAGCACTAGCTATGACAGTTATTGTCTGTGTCATGCTACATTTCTGTTATTCCTACATTCTGTGTACAGGATAGGTAGAAGAAAACATGTGCCCAAATTCATTAAACAGTGAACTTTTATTCTGATATGTTATCTTTCTGTGTTTACACCTATGTATATTTAAATCCTAACAACATCTGATTCCCCAGAAGCATGATTCATTTGACAGATCTAATAACTACTAAGTGTAAGATTTCACCAGACCTTGTAATTTTGTTTGTGGGACTTGGCAGGGAAGTTTCATGCACTGCATTTGGAATGTATCAGTTATTCCATTTTAATATTTAAGTGACAGAGGAGAAATAAAAAGTTGTAAGGAAAAAGTGCAAATCAAGGCATAGACCAAGCAAGATCCACCAAGCAAGACGGTGGGTTTGTCAAGAGAGACCAAGGGGATTAAGTCTTTTTCGTACTGCCCCACACAATAATCCATCTTGAGATAAGGGATTATCCTTCCCAGCCTCTCCATCTGCTGGATTGTGGCCAGTCTTAACCAAATTCTCAAAGGCAGCAGCTTGAGACTCTCTGCACCCGTCATACTGCCCTAAGGGACAACCCATGAGCACAGAGGTATTCACATGAGGAGATGAGGAATATCACTTATTGCTTTTCCCTAGTAGAAAAGCAAAAGATGTCAGGGGTTTGTTGGACTGGGGGGCTTTCCCCTTTTATTAAAACAAGCCATTAGATCCCATACTGACATCCATACTCATGGGAGCTTTGCCTAAATAAAGTTCAAATAAAGGCAAATATTTCAGTCCTACAGAAGGATAGAAAAACACATACTTTGCTGGGGAAAAAAATGTAAACCAAACTTTTGTCAGTATCATGATGAGCTCATTTCTGTCCAAGGGGAATTAAAAGTTATTCCATTAATTTAAACAGAAGCAGAATCAGTTCCTTTTTTTTATCAGGACCTGATTCATAGACTAGGAAAAAAAAAGACCTAGAGAATCTTATGGATATTTTAAGATTTCTGCTGATCTATGTACCTAGCAGGGAGATGTCTCACTGTAAAAGGAATGGCATTACCTAAATTAAAAACAGATGGATCACTCATAAATGCAAAAGTAAATTTAAGGCAACCAAATTACTACATAAGAAAATCCTGCAAGGAACACTTCAGCACCAAAGAACATATTCAAACAACTTGACTTGGCAACAGCATAAGAATTTAAGGAAACTGAAGGAAGGAGATAGATGCATTTCTCATAGGGCACCATGCCTGAACCCCAGAATTCAGGTTCTCCAGTCACCCAAATCAGAGGTGGGACTCAGGAGCACAGCAGAACTCTTCCATTTGGTGAACCCCCTATTCTGTTTGCACAGAATCCTGGATACTGGGGAAAGGGACAATGTGGCTGCACATTTGTGACAGTTTTTCTGAAAATTGGTCATGGATTCATGTACCCAGCCCCAGGAGACCAAAAGTTTTCCACCAGTCTGCACATAATCAAAGAGAGGCAGATCCTGAAATTCTGGGTCAAAAGTAGCTTCGCTGCTACAAGTCCTCTGGGGAAGTCCATGACTGATCGAGATATCCACACGTTAGAAAAAGTAAAATGCCACTAGCAATAGAAATGGACAAGTTTGGACTCAATGTCCAAGTTTGGACTTATTTGGATGTGATGATCTTAAGGGTCTTTTCCAACCTAAATGATTCTACCATGCTATGATTCTATTAAAAGTTATTTCCCCAGTAACACAGTCTTAGACTGTGTTGTAAAAACCAGAGTCAGCATGAAGTTTGTAAGATATTTGATTTAAAATATTCCTATGGAGGCAAGCACAAGGTTCCTGGATCCTTGAAAAATAACAGGTTGATCCAAGGATTTTAAACACACAGACATATTAATTAGTAGATGTTTCAATCACATAGATAGTAACCTATCATTCCAATATGTACCAACTCTTCTCGCAAAGCTCAGTAATATGATCTTTAAAATACTACATAACTAGTCAAGGGGGTTACTATTTTTATTTAATTATGGTCAATATCTATTCCCCCTTGGAGCTGGGAGAAGTTACTCTATGGAACTATCTTAGACGATGTGTTCAACAACATGTACAGCTACATGTTTAATGCTGAGGATGAAGAGTGGATGCTGAGAAATTTTGAGAACTGGCAGTGGTTCAATGATCCACAAAGTCTGGCCTTTTGTGCTCAACAAGGAAGGGTGTTCTCTCTGGGTTATTTCTTCACATGTGATGTGGTGGAATGAACTGCTCTTTTGAGTCTGCTTCAAACTCTTTCCTGTATAGTTCTTCTTCAAGCATATGAAACAACCTAAATGATTCTATGAAACAAACCCTCTTCTTATTCCAGCTGGCTGAAGTATTCACTGAAACCAAGTAAAATTATGAAATTATGAACTATAATGTGAAAACTTCAGAAAAGACTAAGCTAGGTATAATGGGAGTAGAAGGATCTTCTCAAGAATTGGCACAATGTGGATGTATTCTACAGACTGGAATGGGGACTGTTAAAATCCAGTAGGTTTAGTGTAAGAGGACAGTGTCATTGTGGATTGTTTAAATCAATAACTCCAGAAGCTGTTATAGCCTTAATCATTCTGAAAAGAACACTTATTTTTCACTGTTGAAGATTTAATCCTATCAGGTGCCAAGAATTTCCTATTCAGTGTACCCAGAGATATTGTTTCTGGCTCCGGCCTTCATAAATTTGAATTAAAAAATGACAAAAGGAATAAATGTAGTTTGTAGTTACACACTGTTCAAATATATGAAATTTCATGAGAAGAGCAGTAAAGAAAGGAATCCTTCTATAGCCCTTCACAATCTTTCAGAAATACCATTCAATTATGGGCTATCACATAACACAAACTGGATTTGTAACTACTGGGTGGTAAATCTTAATACATCTTTATTGGGCCACATTTGCAGATGGTAAATTAAAGGTTCAATGCAGCAAATCTTACTGATGCAAGTAATTCTTGTTTTTGCATGTCTTCTCACTGATTTCAAACCCTTATTTATATAAATCTTTCCATTTCCCTCAGTAGTACTAACTGTGAGAGTAAGATTTTCCAGCATCAGTCTTTAAATTATTTGTGGGTATTTTTCATGAACAGATGTCATAAATTCTACTGAGTAAATTAGCAGTAATAGATTGTTTAAAGGATATGCATTAAATGATTGTCCATTGGCATCAGAATTATTCCTTAATGTTTTTTTGGGTTTTTTTCTGGGGGGGGGGGTTTGTTTGTGTTAAGGTAAAGCCTATAGACTACTCCATATTCTAAAGAGCTTAAAATTTATCTGTAGGAGAAAAAAGCACAACAAAATGTATATCTAGAATAAACAGTATTCTATATAGATATCAGAGACAAGACACAATAGACAAAGAAAAAATAAGACTATCTCAATAAAGACAATAAATCCAGTGAAAATGCCAGTAGTGGTATTTAGCTGTATAAAAGTTATGAAAGCTGTATAAAAGCTTGTGGTCTTAGACCTAGGCTCTTGCCATAGTCCGTGGAGAGAGACAGATACATGAAATGGGCCATTCATCAAACATATTTTAGGACATGATGAATCACTTTCTGCATGTGGTCGTGTCCATTGACTGCAGAAGGCACCTAGGTAACTAGGCTATGTTCTGTGCTCAAATGGCTTCTAGATGACTAAATTAGGTAAGAGGCCCCAACCCAGCTGCCCTGCAAAAGTCAGGGCATACAAAAGGGTGGAGGTGATTTTTAAGGAAGGATTTAAGGACAATAAATTCAGTTAGATCACCAGCACAAGAAAAAAATCATTAAGTATGTTTGTGAATGTTGTATCTTGGGTCAATAGATCAGAGCTGAAATATATCAAGCATGTGTTCACACACTATCTGCTTCCCCATCTATTCTTGCCATCTCAAACATACATTTTGGCTTTTGAAACTGTTTTACTTCCCCTTGTTGCTGTGTACAAGGGAAGAGAAACTGGGCTGTGTAATGAGACACTCAAACTGGCGTGAAGGTGCTGCCAAATGCTTACAGCAGAAAGCTGAAAAACACTAATTTTCTTTTCAGGCACAATTTTATAGAAGACAAGGCACAACAACATTGGGAGAGTAACTTTCAAAAATATTTCTTCTGGAAGTGAAGATCAGATAGTGGGGAAATGGTGAAAGGTAGAAAATACCAGAAATATGCTAGATAAACATTATCTCTGACAGGCAACAATTTTCAGAAATAGCCATTGATTTCACAGGTCTCCATGCAGCTAACAAAATAATCACTGGATGTCTGAAATTGTTGATCAAAAATTATTCTTGCATGAGGTCTTCAAGTCCTTGTAACCATAAGTTTTATGGAAGAAAAATCTAGATAAACACAAGAAAGGTATGTGAAACCTGTATTAAATTTAGAAGGAAAAATAATAGCCTAAGTTATATTTTGTTTTGTCACCTGAGATTTATTTGTATTTGCGTTACTTTGCTTAGTATTTTTGTTGTTTACTTGGCACAGTTACAAAATCTCTAGCAAAAAGTAATTTAAAAAGAGAAATTAAAGAATTTATGTAGTTTAAAGGAAATAGTCATTCATAACTATTGTTATAATTTGTATTATATAAACAATGATTTAACAATAAAATAACACTTTATGAAAATATTATATAAATAGTTCTCCCATTTACAACAAGTGAAATCCATAATGTTACGGTAATCAGCAAGAAACCAGTCTTGGAGACTATAGACTCAGAAACAAAACAGATAAATCAAAGTAAAGAGGGCTGCCAAATTTGTACGTGACATTGACATGATCCTGGATACCCTTCAGGTCTTAAATCTATTTTTGCGTTTGCAGAAGCATCTTGATATTAGAATGGTTCCAATAAATCTCCCTCTCGATGTCAACCCGTTCGTATTACTAAACAATAATAAACCTTATGTCATTCCATAAAATGTTACAGACACAAGCCTTGTCATTTTTTCCACTTTCACTTGTCCCCCAGTGCTGATAAAAACATCTGTCACAAGCACTAGAGCCTGGATCACTGGTAACAAATTTTCAGACATAACTTGCTGAGGAAAAAAACCTTTGGTTGTTTGATGCTTTCTTGATCTAGTGACTCATTCAATTTGTTTTCTAGACATGACTTCAAATTAGACATAACAACCAAATCCAATAGTCCTGGTATTTGCTTATTCTGTGAAAATGTATGGACTGTTATTACAGTTTGCCTAAGTTAGTAGTGAAGTACTTCATCATGAAGTCTTGCTGTTGTTTCAGAACAGTGCTGGCACAGCTTAGAAAAATTTACTATAATGATCCTTGAAAAACAGCCCATTTTCTTGCAGTGTAACTCCAGTCCATGTACTTGTGGCATGGATGGGGGAATCTGGACTCCTTCCCCATATTAGCAGTGTTGCAAAACTAATGAAGAGCTCAAACTTCAGAGAAAGGATGCCTTGGTCACCTAAAAAAGAAAATGGGAACAAGGAAAATCCTGTCCTTTATCCCCATAGATTCATCAGTCCAGGGAAAACATATTAATTTGTTTGTTTGGATAAAAAATACTTGCAAGGAACTAATTTCATAAGCAGCACTCCAATTTTAGCTCTCCCTCTAGTAGCCTTGGTCACAGCCACGGATGGGCTGAAAAATGTGCCGGTCCAAGCCCAGTTCTGCTAAATGCTGTGATTTGGTGAACATCTATCCTGCAGACTGGAGAGTTCAGTTGGGATACTCCTAGTAGCTTTACACAAACTACAGCAGATGTCACACATCATCTGGGATAATGCAGAGCTAGTCAGCAGATACTAGCTTCATGTTGGCAGTGGATAACTAACTGCGGGGGACTGGACCCTTGTCAGTGAGGCCCCTGCTCAGCCTGCCTCACTGTCACCCTCAACACAGCCAGTTCTCACCGTGTCCTGACAGCAGCAGCCTTCTCTATGTCTCTATTTGCTCTTCAGCTAGCAGGCAAAAATCTTTTGCTGGGGTAGGTGGGCATTTACATAATGCTTACAAGGCGAGGAGCCTTAACTGTAACAGAAGACTGAGATGGCCTACTGAACAGGACAGGGCACAAACCAGCTGCACCAGGAGGCAGGAGAGAGGAGCAGGACGCAGGGAGAAAGAGAAAGAAAGCCTGGAGAGAGAGAGAGGGGCAATATAGTTCCTCAAACACCACCAGAAGATAAGTGAAGATGAGTGGACACAGCAGAAGAGCAGTTCTTTCCTACCCTTGGGGTCATCCACAT
The DNA here is from genome assembly GCA_013400055.1 of Nycticryphes semicollaris. Lineage (NCBI taxonomy): Eukaryota > Metazoa > Chordata > Aves > Charadriiformes > Rostratulidae > Nycticryphes > Nycticryphes semicollaris. The sequence continues at coordinate 988,551 of VXBJ01007272.1, forward strand.
AGGGCAATCAGCATGAGCTACAACCTATTGCCTGAGCATTCATACCAAAGAATCCAGAGGAAAGAGAACAGACAGAATCCTGTGCACATTGGAACTTCCATGTGTGCTTTCTCTGTTTGTTGGCAAGCAGATAAAGCCTGCAATAGCTTTTAAAAGTGCATGGTTTGAACTCCTGTTGTGTTTGTTAATAGGTGGTTTTGATTCTGCTATATATTGCTAAATAAACACATGAGAAAGAGTGAAGAATAATAAAACCAGATGCAAAGTTGTTAACATTATCAAAATCTTGTAATTACATATAAGTAACAGGAAATATGAAATATGAAATTTGTGACCTGATCTAGGTGTTCCAGCTCAGGCAGGGGGATTGGACTAGATGATCTTTCAAGGTCCCTTCCAATCCCTGATTCTGTGAATATGATGACACAGACACTACAATACATATTCTCATTCTCTCCCCCTGCTGCTGACATTACATTTCCTCAGGGTTGTCTTTCTGCATGGTGCAAGGGTACGAGTGTCATGGACATGCCTGATTTCCTTTTGCTTATCTGGATTCAGCTTCAGAGCTGAGTGAGATATTTTCCAGGTGCTACCCAGAAGTACGTATGTTCACTGAGGCAGCAGTTCTTATCCATGCCCCAAATCTCTCAGTTCCAGTTAGCTTCAGTAAGATTGATAACCTTCTCTTTCTGTTCCTCCCTTTCATCCCAGACCTTTGGAAGGAAGTGTCTTACAGATCTCTATTACTAAAGCACTGGCAGCCAATGGACCAATGCCAGGTGGGCCAGCCATGAACCTGCTGGCTGGAAGAAAATCTGTTTCTTTCTGGGTTTCACTCTGCTGCAGGTTCCTTGGTGAGCCTGAAGAATGGGGCCAAAATGCAACTGAACTGCATGAACTCACACTGTGTGACTTATGCTTGAGGAAGAGTAGAAAAGTCTTTTAGACTAGCTAATTGGGACCCTTGGTGCAGGTAAGCCCACGGAGATTTGCTTCTTGCTGATCCAGCCTCACTAGGAGGTAGTCTCTGTATCATGGAACTGATCTCTAGAGTTTTATATCCTTGAAATATCAGATTTTTTTTAAAGGGATTTTTTTTTCTTGAGGTTCCTATAGAGACCTGCACAAATAAAGAGTCTCTTCAGGAGCAGACCCTTGTACCCTATGTGCTTGTGGTGTCACCAGGTGTCAAAGTAATACCACAGCTGTAGCAGCAGCCAATGCAATAATGCTAAAACCTGGGCTCCATTCACACTGTATAGTTTACAGTACTATCCAAGAAAAATTAAAGAAAGTAACTTCTTTTCAGGAGGTTCATGGCTTGCTAACTCATGCATAAGTGATTATAAACCCATACTTATTGTAATTCATGAGAAGAAATGAAATGCAAGTCTTAACATACGCTAAAACTACTAGTTCCTGCCAATGTATAGATAATGAATAAAACTGAGATAGCTTTACTCAGTTCCTTTGCAGCTGACTCTTAAAGGGTCCCTGAGCTACTTTCTCTCACTAAATCAGACTTGTCCTGAACAGGAATACAGGACTGAGTCATCTAGTCTGGTTCTCTGTTATCACGGGCAGCTACATTTTGCAAACCCTCTTATGGCCAATCAATCTTCATTCTTCAAAACAGTTTGAAGCTTTTGCTCCTTGTCCTCCTAGGACAAAAAAAAAATTAACTATGTATATACGATAGCAAAGTTTTGATTTCCCTGCTTAAGCAAAGTTCTACTTTTTCTGTGTGTGGGCTTGTTGCCACTGTATCTGATTGCTCTGGAATGCTGTGGGTTAGGTACAAGTGTTCAGAGAAAACATGAGGAAAAACCATATGTACTCATTAGTGAAAAAGATCATCATGACAGATTGCTCTCCATATGTGGAATTTCTGTATGGTAATTTTGCTATTTACATGACACATGAAAAATGCATCATTTTCTAATGACAAATTTCATTGTATATAATATTTTATATAGAAATGAAAAAGGTTATTTATTTTATATATGCCTCATTAGGAATGACCTGCCACAAATTTAATGAGTTATATTTGTTGCTTCAGAATTAATGTATTTATTGATATCATCGCAAAACATGGACATTACAATACTGCTTGTAACCAACAGAAGTTAAGAATAATTAGCCTGTGATTGATGTCCTGAAGCTCAGACAGTTCTCTATACTTCAGAAGTTTACCTCCAGCAGTTTTCTGATCTATTGTATATGAGAAAAGGGAAGTATTTATTAGGAAGTCAAAGAAGTCAATTAAACCTTGCAATGCAAATGCCAGAATTTACTTATACTTAATTAAGCCTCACTGAATAATTTTAACTAATTATTTGCAAAATATTAGCAATGTTGAAATATTAGTCAAATAATTCCCTCAGTTTTCTGCCTTGACATTTGAATATCTTTAGACATTAAATATTGATAAAGAAAAATGTCATTTAGGAGAACAAAGTAATAAGAAGATAGAGCAGAAAAGTATTCAATCTGGTAAGCAGATGACTTTATCTCAGCTTTTTTTCCATCTTGTGGAAGTACTTAGCTGTCCAGCAAAAAATGTTAAATGGAAATCTCTTAAAATAGGCGTTTTCTTAATTTCTTAAAATGGAATCCTATTCCTGTAATCTTTCCTAAGGCAGAACCTTAACCAGCTTGAAGACATACACAATCTGTTCCAAAACTCGTGTAATCAGTGGAAACATTTCCATTTACTTCAGTGAATTTTTGAAAAAGTAATATCACAAAAAGTAGTCATGTTTTTGGACAGTAAGTGCATGACATTTATGTTAATCTTGTCCAAACTATTTTAAACTCCAGCACAGACTATTGCACGTGATATTTAAAGACCTAAACTTCCTTAGTGGGATGAAACTATGCCCGAGAAAATAGACTTAAAAAGCAAGATTTTTTTCAGATGAAAAAGGGCAAATAAACTGAGTTTTTGTAGCATTGCAGAACTGCTACGTAGAACTGCTTGTCTTAAGGTAGTGATTTTCCTTCATGGCAATTCAAATATACCATAATCACATAGAGAAATACATCCATTTCTACATTAAAACTGCTGTAGTGATTAATGATGAAGTATTTGGGGAAAAACCCACAGAATATAATGGGCATATTACAGTATTTTTCCATAACGATAAAATCGTGAGTCTAACTGACCTATATATTTGATTATCACTGCATGTCTTTTAATGACTAAACCTAGCTTTCTCTAAATGGACAACAATTTTGAGAAGTTTAATCTGTATTAATTTTCTTTTTTTTTTTTTTTATTTTGTGTACCCAGATACACACATAAGAAAGAAAATGTACTAAACAGTGATTTCATTTAATTTTCATTAAAGTTCTCAGATGAACACGTGAAGAATATCAAGGTTAATTTTATAATTCTTTATGTAACATAGTGTGACCCTAGTACAAGAATTTATTATTGATTAGATGAATGCATATATCTGCTGTAATAAATAATTTTCTGATATTCCAGAATAAGATTTTATGATGCCATTAATTCTGAACTTCATCCAGAGGCATTTTTGCACGAGTTGTAGAGAGACCTGTGAAAACAGTGAACTGTATCAATCATATGCAGATATTACTTGTAAGTCTGGGAATGGTTACATTCCATTTATCACTATTCTGTCGAAGTAGCTTAACTAGTGTTTACTGGTTTAGAAAAAGGGCTGGTTTGTAGGAAAGGTATCTTTCTTGAGCACAGTGATAGCAACAACTACGGCAGCAGAAAACAGAAGTGATGTCATAGTTTACTTGCAGAATTGTCACAACACTTCAAGAAATCTTGTAAATTTGAAGACTAAGGTCTTGATTTTATTTATTTTTTAATTTCTGAGCTGTTAATACTTTGAGGCTGTGGAGAGCCCCTATTTTCCTGCTTAAATACCTGACTTGCCAGGAAGCAGCCTGGTCCATGTTGGCCTTGTGGAACTATTGATATCAGATGCTACTGATATCTTACCATTTGCTACCAACAAATTACCAAGTACACATATTTAAAAGGCTTTTTGATCTTATTAAGTATGAAATAATCTTAAAGTTCTTCATGCAGCCTCACTACAATTTATTGGAGTTTTATCCAAATAAGGACTGATCCTTCATTGAATTCTCTGATGGAGAAATAAATAAGTTGGGTTGTCAGATGGAATTTCCTCTGTATTTCCCCAAGAACTGCACTTATTTGAGGAGGACAACATTGAAGCCATCTTCAGAAAGGCCTTTTGGCACAGAAGTTGGAGCAAACAATCAAAAAACCCACAAACACGCATTTCCCTCCTCCCCAAAACAAAACAAACCCTAAATGCAGAAATAAAATAACTCTCATGGAAATTAATTCTTTTCCATATACACCAAAGAAAGAAAAAGAAATAATCATCAGAGAGTCCATGAAGCCACCCAGAGTTTCCACTACTGTTAATATTTTAAGGAGGAAAGGGGTGCTCAGATGAGAGGTGACCAAAACAGTGGTTCTCCCTGGAAGGGTGACCATTACTAATCACTGCAACTCAGATCGCTCTGCGACGCAGGCGGACTGTGTGATATTAGCCTGGGAAAACAGGCAGGCAGGAAGGGTAGGAGTATTTCACACAAGTCGACTGCTTTGGCATGCTTTTTATCTTGTCCGTGATCAGCTCTTAAGTGCCTGATATGTACGTGTGGTTTGTTAAACTTCCTATTTTGTAGCTAGTACTAATTCAGTCTTGGTAATGTTTTGTTTGGCCGTGATTCACTTTGAACAAAGCCTTTCAGGAAACCCCTCCAAGCAGCTGTTGTGTTCTAAGGCCTTCTGCTAACAGACTCAGAATCCCAGACAAAGTCCTTTTATTTAGTTATTGAAAACATAATTATGACAAGCCAGTATCTGACAAAGTTGGCTATAATGTCGGCTTGAGATGAGAACACTGCTCAATCTATCTGATGATGTTCAACAGTTAAATTTTTACTGAGAAGTGAATTCCTTGGGTAATCCCAAAGCTATAAAATACACAGATTTCTTTCTGTCATCTTTTTAACTTGCTATCTCTGAAGTCAGGGGAAAAACTTCCACTGACCTTACTTGGCTCTATGTGTTACAACAAAGACCCATGCAACCTTTAGAGTTTCTCACGTATTTCTGTGCATTTGGATGATCCAGGGCTCAAAGTTTCTATTTTGACTGTGATTTATTGGGTTTTGTCTACAAAGTCCAGATCCCTAAGAGCCTGGGGCTTTCTGAAGTAACCCATTATTTTAAAGATGTTTGTTGTCCACTAAAAATGTGTATATTAATCTAACCAAACGTACATACTGATGAATATGTGTCAGGACATAACGCAGGAAGTACAGTGGGTGTCACTGTGATAAGATGTAGCATAGACAATATTTCTCACAGAGACCACCAGACAGAGGAAAGAGTCTGTGTAACTTTGTCAAGCTTATGTGAATTAGAGGAAATACACGGGTTTAGATTTGCGTTATGTCCACTCACATAATAATGTGAACATAAAAGTTCCATTTTAAAAGCCACAGGGTATGCAACAAAAAGCAAGTTGTTGGCATATAGGCATCAGAAATGTCCTTTGAAAGCTAAGAAGGTCTTTTTTCCAAGGAACAGCATCTTGCAGCTTGTACAGTTACCACAGTAACTTCTTAATTTTGCTCAGAGAGTCTCACCAGAGCAACACCAGGGAAAAAATAAAATTGACTTTTTCCCATGTTGGTTTCTTTTTCACAAAAAAAAAAAAAGACTTTTCAGACCCTAGCCAGATTTCTCAAAATTCAGTGGAATTATTTTTGGAAAACCAGAAGGATTTTTCCATTGCTTGCAGACAAGGGGCAAACAAAAACTTGTGTTTTCTTCTTAATATCAACTACTCTCTATATTTGTAACACCGGAGACTTTATATTCTTATGAAAAAATGAGACACTGAAGAAAACCTATGCATTGACAGCAATCATATCAATTGCCATCAATTACACTTATGATCTAATTAATTTACCATCTTAATGACAGTATTATGGAGAAGCACTAGTTATTCCTCCACATTAGATTGAAGCAGCTTTTCACTATTGGCTTTAATTTGAAATTCCCCCCATATCCCTCTCCCTTATTTCTGCATTTTTGGCTGCCTGTTTTTATTGAAGGAATGGGTCTAGTATTAGAGGGCAAAAGTAATAGCTGCCTGCCTGGAAAAATTCAGACAAGGACCAGATCTTCATCTGGTGCTAATGAATCTAGAGGTTTTGGTTTCACAGGAAAAAAAAATTAAAATAAAATATTATATTATTTTAACCAGATGAGGATTGGCTCATGGAATTTTGTACATTAAGTCGTCTTCCAGTTTTTGAAACTTTCCCGAATGTTTCTGTCACTCCACAAGATCTCCACAATGGCTTCTTGATACTTGAATTTGTTTACATCTTTGGCTTTGCTTAAAAGAAGGATCTGTAATATGCCTGGGACACTATGGCTAGATCTAGTAGCATTCTGAATTTAAGAATCCTGACAAGCATCATCAGGCAACTTTGTCTGTGGGACAGTATCCTCCACTCTTACTCACACTTAATGCTTATGCAGAAGCGAAGGAAGAAAATGGATATGTACCTTTGTTCCTCTTTTTTCTTTTTTTTTTTGACTCTGCTGAAGGCTTCCTTACCAAAGCCAGAGCTGTACAGACTTATAATGTGTTTTGACTGCAGCAGTTCCCAGCAGACCTCTCATGCAGCCAAAGCATATGTAGAGCACGGTAGCGCTCCAGCCTGATCCACTTGCCCTGTGTTCCTAAGCCAAGGGGTAGAAGAGATATTGCAAACCCTTTGAGCTGCTCTGCTCCCTCTTTGGATGTCTCTGAAAGCAGACAAAGTTCCTGTCACCAATCATATGAGTTATGCTTCTGAAGCAACATGAAGGCTGTGGACCACAGACGATCCAGCTCACAAAGGCTACAGTGATGACAAATGGTAAATGTCAGCAAAGAATCATGACACTAACCATCAAATCACTAGCCAGTTATGAAACAACTTCTTCTTAATGTCTTTATCTTTGACTTACAAGCTCAAGATCAAGGTTTCCAAGCTGGTGGCAAAGGACTGGATGACAGTGATGAATTTAAGAAATTTATCACTATGAGACTATGTGCAGTTTAACACAATGCTTATTCAGATCATTTCAAAAAAAATTAGGGGAAAGAAAAATAATTGTAGAAATCAAAAGAGCAAGTGTATCATCTTCCTGTGAGATTCTAAAACGCAAATCTGCTCAGTGTACAAGGTCCTACTTGATTTTCTGTATTACATATTCTTTATATCTTTATTAAATATCTTTAGAACCATATTTTATGTGTTCCTGAAGGAATATGCTGTGTCTGCATAGCTTCTATGCAAAGCACAGGATTAGGTAAACTTTTTAAGCACTGACATTAATAATGCTATGAATAATTTGTAATCCATGCCAAAGCCTAATGTTGCTTGGAGGAAGGTGAAGAATATTCTAGATTTCTACAGCCCAAGATACAGACAATTAATTTTAATCTCTCACAAACAATGGTCAGAAAAGAAAAATATACTGGCAGTCATTTTTTGGCAGGTAAGTAGTGAAGAATTAGGGGAAAGAAAGCAAAACACTAATGTCTGGAGACTGTTGGAGGGGAAAGCCTTCCATCTTCCTACTGAAAAAACAGAACAGCCACAGACAGGAACTGTCTGAGAGGAAGTAGGCATTTTCTTTTAAATGTCAAAATAAAATAAGCTTCTTGAATAGAACAAACTGGCAAGATGCTGCATCTCTACCTTCCACTGGAGGCTTATGTTAAACACAGCAAAGCCCTTTCTGAGGGACCATCTCTGTGAGTAAAAACGGACTTCCATGGCATACATTGAAAAATCTCATAGTCTACTGCTTTGTAACATTGACAGAGCTGGCCCAGCAGCAGCTCCTACATGAGGGTGGTGATCTGGGCCACAGCTGGTTGTTGGGGGTGTTCCTCTGCCATCTGCTCTCTCCGAGGGGGCACACGTTTCTGCGGTTCTCCCCATCAGCAGCGCGTGTGCAGCCTCACAGGCAGCACTTCCCACTCACAGGGCTGATAAACTTGTAACAGATACCTCAGATACCTCACGATTGCCCACATACCTACCCATAGCCTGAGCGGCTTAATAAAATAAAGAAAACAGTGTAACAAAAAAACTGCAAACAAACCAAACACAAATGCCTTTCCATTCTCCTCAACACCGTTATTTTAACCATGGTTTCTTGGCGTCTCTCATCTACAGTTCTTCTGAATGTCCTACATATACAAGTCCAAGGCCCAGATTGCATAGCAAAATGCTCCTCACCTGCTCTAAGCTTTGAGTTTCTTCCCTTTTCATTGATTTCCATTTATATTCCTCTGGACTTTGAGATACCATTGCAGATTATTCTCTCTGGACAGCATCTTGAGCACATTAGTGTTATTGCTCTTTATTGCACCAAAACCACCAGTGGGTATGCCAGCTATCTATGTGATTATCTAATTGCTATTGCCTGCCTTTCCTATCTAATTGCCGTTGCCTGCTTTTCCTAGGGCTGAGTCCTTGCACTGCATAAAGACAACTCCCTCTCTTCCTCTTAGGCCAATGGCTGGATGGCTCCACCTTCATTTTTTACTACTGAGAATCAGTCAGGGCTGTCAGTACACTCAAAAAGTTACACAAGGCAATGCTTACATGTGTATTTTCTTGAGAATGCTTTCTGTTGCAGCGTTCAGCAGCAAACACGGCATTAAGACAAATTACAGAGAAGCCAGTTCAAGCCCAAAGGCTCCAGTCTCTCTCCAGTTGTTGTTTATCCAGAGACCAAAAGCAGCTACAGCCCCAGCACAGCCATTACAGTGGGGTGGTTGAGCACCTACAGTAAGATGGGATGACTTCAGGCCTTGTTGCTCAGTCTACACGTGTCCACAAAAGCAACTTATGCCTCTCCAGCTTTTGCCATTGTTTCTGTTGGGCCATAAAGATCTCAAAACAAGTTACAACAGAAGTTTTTATGGCAGGAATACAATTTTAGAGAGAAAACTGAAGGAAAAGGTGGACTACAAAAGCATGCAAATTGCTTCTCCTCCATTCCCATGTCCTACACCAGGTCTATGCCCTCTTTGCTTCACAGAACAAGCACATGGGGCCCCTCTCCCACAGGGGCTATCCAGAGTGGGGAACATGCACATGACAGTCCATGTGGGGCTATTCTTCTCCCTCAGAGGAGTCACACCTTCTCTCTAACCTTTACTTGGTCCCATTCTTTGATGCCACACAGATGGCATTGCAGCCTACCTGCCTAAAGCTGCTATATCTTCCAGGAGGGTGCCTCTACAGCAGACAAGGCGAGGGCAAAGATGGTTTGGCTCTGTCAGCCAAAGTTGTCTGGCTAAGTTCTGGCGACGGCAAATGTTACAGTCTCTGTCTTATTCTGACCACTAAACATCACTGCTTTTGGCCAACTGCTTAGAGCAAAGCCAGAATCTTTAACCAAATCTCTTATTTCTTCCCAAGGTTTCCATCAGACTGGTTTACGTGTCTTTTGCTCATTTTAAAGGGTGGGGTAAATCCCTCACTGCAGTCAGCGATCCCCGCTAACACAGACTAGTGCCGTATGCGTGTCATATTGCCAACAGCAAGCCCTGAGAGTCATGAACGAGAGCACAAACATCACAAGACTGCCTAAGAAATTTTAAAACAACAATAAAATTTAAAATAACATTTTAAAATAACAAAGGGAAGTTCTTTTCATTACCCTTCAGATGCTGGAAATTTAGGTTCATTTTTTTTTTCCCATTCTTTTTCCACTGTCTTGCAACCTGAAATCTGAGATTTACACCTTTCTTAGGGCCGGTACGTTACAGGTTTTATCAAATTTCATGATAAAGCCCTGGGACCTGGTAATATTGTGCAAATTCCACTGAAATATTTACTTTGCATCTGCAAATAAAATTAAGGAAATGAACTCAACAGAGCCTTTATTACTATTTTTAAATAACTTAAATATTTAGTATACATAATGGACCACGTTTCAAGTGATGCAAAGCCTGACATGATTGCTATAACATCTGGAAGTGAAAACACGGTTTATTTGATCCTGAATCTCTTGCCATGTATATACTTACAAGAAACCAATAGCTATCCAAACCCTGTTTTCATGTGCAAACGAAATTGTATACTCATAAAATTGCAGTAGCAAAGCATGAGACTGCTTTAGAAAAGGAGATTGGTTTCCTCAGTGTTGTAAAGGCAGGAACTGGACCTTTTGCACTTCCTAACCAATGCATTAATGTTTTATTTTTCTACATAATTCTATAACAGAAAACTGCTGTTCACATTAGAAGCAGCACTTATAGTGCCTAAATCTGATTATGTGTTTTTTCTCTTCTCTTTATTTCACGCCTTCTAAAAATACAGATTTCCCATCACTACTTCAAATTTGCAATACCACTCCATTCTTTTCAACTCTGTCCTGGAAAAGTCCCAGAGAATTTGTTTACCACCTTTGTCATTTCAAACAATCTGGTTGATCTGAATCAAACAAACTTCCATAAACTGTTGCTGGCTTCTATTAAGTAGCCATTACCACGGATGAATCTTCATGCCTGTTCTACTGGAAGACTTGCTAGTTTTAAGAACTTCCTCTGAATTTCAAGTTTCCAGTTCAAAACGGTTCCATTGTGGTTCTCATTTGGATCTTTGTCACCCTCTAGTGTCACGACAATGGAAGCCAGAAGCAAAAAAGGCAAGTTACAGTGTAGAGTATCTGAAAGGTATCCACACAGACCTAGGATTATAGCTACAGAAATAAAGAGGATACGGACAATAGATATAGTGAGTGCAGTCATGCGATTTCATGATACAAACAAAAATCAAGAGTCAGCTGTTGGTGTGGATTAGGAGGCTATAATCATCTGTCCCTGTCAAGGCCTTAGGGACATTGCAAGCTTTGTGTAGCTGTGTCACAACATGGGTGTGCGGCTGCCAAGCACGTGCAGCCGTGACACTTCGCAGAGTCAAATCTCTCCTTGCTTGGACTTATCAGTGTCTCATAAAGACTTTTTTGAAAACCAAATGCTTTTGTGTTTGAAAGGCAGTGGTGTCCAGAAGACTCCTGCTGGAGTCCAGCATGAGATCTCCCAGATGCCCCAGATCACAATATTTGTCCTTGACCAAGCACATTCCCCTTCTAGCACAAGATGATGTTGTTCAGTCTAGTTGAGGTGAAAGCAAATAAAACCTACCTTTTCCTCACAGTTTTCCACAATTACAAGAATGAAACAACCTTCTTAATGTGCCTCAGCACATCCATTTCCTTCCCACCATTCCTTACCTTCATCTCTCACCTCATCAAAATCACTTGAACTCAGTCTCTCATACCAACACTATCTTCTCTTGGGTTCTGAAATTCCATCTCTCTCTCCTCCCCATGCTTATTAGATACGTGTTCTTTGTGGGGTTTTTTCCTACACTGTTCATTTTCATGATTCCTCCTGCCTCTTTTTACATTGCAGTGGGATTACTTATATGCCTTTTGGTTTTTCTTCCAGAATACGTCCTCCAATTCTGCCCTCCGAGAAGAGTCCCAGGAAGCATATCTGGAGCCTGCACTTGTGAAATGCTGTCAGAAGAGGAGCTCAGCCTTGATGGGTGCACAAGTAAGGGCGAGTAAGTATTTCCCACAGTATTATACTAATTCCTCTGCTGTTTATGTAGCACTAATTTTAAAATGGTTCAGTGATACTTAAAACACAAGGATCAACAGCAAGATTTTTTTGGCCATAAGCATGCAAGAAAAATATCACCCTATGATGTGTTTCAGAAACATAAAACCTAACTATGACAGAACAAGTGTACGAGTTTACTATGTGTGAATTGCAGCAAGGGATGGTGCTGATAGTATCACCTATGACTAAGTTTGCCTGACACTTTTTATGATAATACCCTATATTCTGTTGCTATAACTCAGCAGTACTTTAACTGCTTGCTATTCTACCACTGAAATTTCACACATTCATACGGTCCTATGCATTTGCTGCAGACCAAATCACCTCTCCTTCCCTCTCTCCCTTGATTTCTCCTTCATTCTCTCACTCTCTTCTTCCTTTTCAGTCTCCCCCAAACTACACGGGTTTGTGTCTGTTCACAACCTTTTCTCTGAACAACTGCAGCACTTCACACCAGGGACTCACTGGCACTTGGTACCTGACATTTCAAAGGGTGCAACAGTACCCTCAGCCAGGAATGACAGAGCATTTCCTACCTACCTACAGTTGCAGCTTTGGGATTTTACAGATCAGAACAAAGACCTTGTTCTTCCTGGGGTTTTATTCTTTTTTTTTTTTTTTTGGAAGGGGAGGTTGTTGGTTTGTTTGTTTGGTTTGGTTGTTGTGCTTTTTTCTCTCTCTTTGATATAGGTAGAAGATGAAACTGCCTGGTAGAAATGCAGGATACAAATGGGTGTGAAGTTCATACATGAGGAAACTGCTGAGAAAACCTGGTATAAAAAATGAAATAGAAGCTTGTGGAAAGAAAGGAAAACTGGGTCAAGAATTTATGATGCAGACATCGTAGGATTTAGGGGTCAGGGAGGAGAGAGAGAAGTAGGAATGATTAAACAAGGGACTTAGTGGGGACAGGAGGACTGGAGCCAGAGATCATGAAGGGATGTCCCATGAAAATCATGGAACAAATTATGAATCTCTGGAAAACAATTATTTGCAAGTGCATAGTCGTACTTGTTAGTCACTTCCTAACTTTCCAGAATGTGCCAGTACTCATCACATTGTCCCAAATTCCTCTGCATCTTTGAGTCACACATGCTAGGTCACGTATTCAGCACCAGAATTCAAGTAACCACAGACAAGTTTAAGATTTTTATTTCTGTTTTACCCTCGAATTTACCCTTTGGCCGAAGGAAAAGTACACTGGGCCAGGCTCCAGGAACTGTTAGTTCTAGCTTCATATGTGACTAATGTATGACTTCTTACACTTCACTGTCTTTGTTACTGAGTCCTCTCCTCAGCAACTCAGGCATGGTACAGCTAATATTGTTTTGAGTATGTATCACATGGAAATACACCCTGCAGAGATGTGCCATAGGATTTATGATAATGCAGCATATAATTACCACTCAAAAAAGTAACACGACAACGTGTCTTATTGGAACTGAGTTCTCAAAACTTACTTTTAAAACTCTTTTTGTCCGTTTACATAGTGCTTTTAGCCTAGAAACAATGAATCGGCAAAACCTCTGGTTTACAAGCATTTTGAACTCTATTTGTGGTTCAAGTGCTTGGTTAAAGCACATGAAGGTGGAAAGGCCATACAGCAAGATCCTGAATAGACATAGAGAAGAACCTAAGTGAGAAGACATTTAGTACCTGGCAAGACTCAGTCCTCAGTTTGTAACTTAGATAAGACTGGAAATCATGGCGTCCTGATTCCCAGCCCTCTGCTGCAATAACTGATTTCATCACGCTGCCCTCTCCATTGTTTTACGATACATCCCCATAAGACTGTTGGCTAAACTAATTTCTGGTTTATGCAAGCAGAGTTGCAAGCTTCGGTTGGCTTTCTACCACCTTTGCATCACAGCCAAGTATTTCCCCCCAGCACCAAGCATCACAATACTGCATGAGGCAGACATAGTTGCGCTACTTAGCTTCCCAGCTTTCTCTCCACTGGACAGGGAGTTAGTGTGGTTAAAAACTACCATGTTTTAAGATCCCACTAGCATTTCCTGCATTGCCTGAATCCCTTTTTTTTTTTAATCTTTTTTTTTTGAGTAGCAGACTAAGTTTAGAAAAGGACAAGTAAATTCATTTACACTGGTTAAATTAAAAATAGTGGCTATGCTGTGACAATAGCAGCAGGGGAAATCCCAGTTGGTCTTTTGGAACGTTTCAGGCTTCCCGCTTCACCGCCTCAGCTGCAGTGTCCCCCCCTTATATAACCCAGCAAGCAGCACCAACACACTCATCTGAGCAGGCACACTGCCAAAAATATTTGGTCTATTGAATACCCGTGGTACACAGACTGAAGACTTTTGTGACCCTCCTCCACATGAACTTCTGCTTTAAATGGCAAGGAAGTGTTTGCACTCTTCTCCCTTGAGAAACCCAGATCTACTTTTATGAGGCCATCAATATTAATGTTCATGCGGCATTCCAAAAAGCAAAGCTATTTTCCCCTTCCTCTTACGTTGCCAAACTTGAACAATGAAGCAACTTTCTAATCAATGTCTTATTTAAACTGTTTCTTGTTTCTCCCTCCTCTCCTCCTCCCCTGCTCCCCTGCCTTCTCTTTCCTTATTTCTTTGAGATTTTTTTTTTTTTGGCTGCTGAACCCTATCTTTACTTTTCTTTTTAATGTTTCCATTGTTTATGTGGCCTTCTTTGCTTTGGACTTTCATCAATTTCCTCTGTAGCATGCAGTTATATAGTTATACAGATGTCCCCATAATGTTGAAATCGTCACATACATTCCAGATGTCAAATCTGAAATGCCTTGGGTTTTGGGAAGCAAGGCAGAAGAGGAGCAGAACAGACTGAAGCATATGCACTCAAGAAGTGTACATTTGGGAAGGTGCACATTCCCCATAAAGCCTCCCAGAACCACAAGAAGTACTGAATGCAATGCAGCCGCTCGCCAGAGAACAGTCCCTGCAGGCTCTCTATCAAATGAGGTTGTTCTTCTCTTCTGAACTATAGATGCTCCACAGATGAAGATGTGTTTTTTCTGAGAAGAGTTTCTGAACTTTATCCAAGCACAGTCGGTGTTTCACTGGAGATTGATTAATCCATAGGCCTAGTAACAGGAATTTCTACCTTTTTTTCTGACTTTGGTTTTAACTGCAATTTTTTTTTAGACAATCCCTATTTCAAGGAATTAAACAAGCAGAGAAACCTACAAAATTCAGAAACTATGTTATGCGTTCTTGAGCGCTCATCTAATGACTTTCATGCAAATATAGATATCGAACTCAAATTGCTTCACATCGTCTGGGATGTAAGTAGTTCACAGCCAACTTGTGCCAGCAAGCTGGGGAAGGGCCTTGGTCCAAGCTATACTATGAAGGCATGTCTATGTAGTCAGGTGGAGACAGTTGTGGAACAGCTTAGCTCATTTTCTAAGGTGCAAAATGGAAGACACATTCAATCCAAAAGCTGTTTGGACACGCTAAGGTGGAACTGTGCCCAAGCTAATAAGTTCTGCTCAGAGGCAGGTTATTCTTTTACATAAGTTGGCTAGTCCCTTATTTGGTGAGGTATATATGCTACAGCTTGAAATAACACAGTTCAGCCTTTAATAGGAACATTGGTTGCTAGACAAAGTCTGCTCAAAATGCCAGACTTTCCTATTCTTTTTCATTTTCACCCTTCTGAAGAACCGAGGAAAGTCATCAACTAGCATTGGATATATTATGCTTGCATAGCAGAAGTAAAGCTGAAGTTAAGAGGCTAAATCTCTTAATGGTTTATTTTTCCACCATATTCATAATGTCTTTTACTCTGCAGGAACAAGTGAAAAGAGACAGAAGTACTACCATTCCATTAGCCCAAAAATGCCTCTTTTCCCCTTGTAACTATCTAATGTATACATTAATTGTAAGTTACAGTGGTAATGTATGCCACAATGTATTTGAAGTTTACCATTTTTTAAGTTAAATACTACAGATAAATTTATTTTTCCAATAGAAAGGCTCATTAGAGTTATTAAATGTATTATTATAAGATTTTAACCTCATATTAAAATGCTTGGTGTTGGCATATCATGACTTTATAAATGTCTTTTCAGGGTATTTGATGATAATGCACTTCTATTTCCTATTCTAGACAGACCCTAATTTAACAGATTTACATGTAACAATGTTCATTGCTTTACTATGTCATTAACAAAACCAGATGACCTTTCTGTGCCAGAGATAAGCCATTTCATATACCATCCTACTTTTTTTTCTGTTTTCATAACTAAGGTCTTAATTGTGTAAGATTCTCAGCTGTAACTTTCTAATCCTTTACCTGCAATTGCTAAAAATCTATAAAAATATAAGTAACCCCAGGACATAGCTTGGACACAGTCCTGAACTTAGGCATCTAAAATGGTTTCCGGACTGCATGAGCTTCATATCTCCAGCACCAATTGTGGACATATTTATCTTAATTAGTCTTTTAGGCTGTATCTCATAGAGTCTAGCACTTTGTTTTTCACAAAAGATGTTTATTCAGTTAAAGAGCAAATGCTGTTAGTTGGGAAAAGACTAATGCTTAAGTTGTAGAAGTTGTTTTCACTGCAGAGTTAAACTGTAATCTACATTGCATTAACTCCTCTTGTGCTGTCTTGAGCAAAAGCACCTGCATAAAAATTGCACAGAGGTATCTCTTTAGCTCAAGTTAACTCCGTAGCAAAGACAAGAAGATTGCGGTGCCGAAAAGACTTGAAGGTTCATTGTCTCTGCTGGGACTCCCATGCAAGGAGAGTGCTACCACTGGTAATTGGTGAGTCACACATCTGGCTTGTACTTTAAGGATGGGAGAAATCTTGTGGCAGGACCTATTTCTGTTGGTTGTGCATAGAAGGAATGTTGTTCTGTATGTTGGGTATTGAAGCTACCTTAGACTAGTTCTACATATTTACAAGTTGCAAAATTGGGCTGGGATGCATCCCATCCAGTACTAACAGTTAACATTTTAGGGAAAAACTCCTTCATGTTTTCCTAGAATACTGGCAACTTTTGACTGGGATGTGACTATTGTGAATAAGAGCAGTAAAACTGATAGACTCCTTTCTTAGATGAACACACCACATCATTTACTCAGCCTTATGCATTTCCTTGTCCTCTCACAACAGAGCTCCCTGAAGTTAGTGTTTATCTTTCATAAACAGTAGACAGTCACATTTGTCTATATACTCGACTGAGGTACAGTTTAGCTGTTTATCTGAAGCCCTTTTGTCTCTCTGGGCTTTTTCAAATCTCCATAGAGCAGGAATTGCTTCTGACACAGTGCCTACTGTTCCACAGCAAATAAAAATGAAAAAACCACACTCCCTTCTCTTGGTTTTGAATGTACCATCCGCAACTGGCATGGCAGGCAACCCAGTTCTTAAACTGTGAGAGTGTTGTGGTTTGGGCTGGGCTGGCCATTAAAGTGAATGACAGATGCTCTCTCTAACTTCTCTCCCGAGGGATGGAAGAATGAGAGAGAGACCTATGGATGGAAAAGAAAACTAAAACTACTGTAATTAAATATTANAGACACCAGCCACTGAAGAAAGAAACTGACCCCTTTGAGCCCTCAGCTTTTATACTGAGCACGATGCACACGGGATGGAATACCCTGCTGCTCCGGTTTGGGTCCCCCGGCCTGTCCACTGCTCCCCACAGGTGTGATAGCTCTACACCCCTCCTCTTCTGACCCTCCAACTTGGCACCTAACAAAGTCAGCTGATATCAGCTGTTATAGGAGTAAGTATAAGCAGGAGCCTCTCTGCATACCATTCCTTGTCATTCATTACAAACATCAGACCTTAGCTGCTAGAAACAAACACTGTCTGAAAAATGCCGTTCATTTCAGAGAGTTGGTTAGAAGAGGCTTAGCTGAAAAGTAAAATTACTGAACAGAAAATTGAATCTGTTTTACCTCAAACCAGGAGAGAGAAAAATGGAAGAATCCATCCATATTCATTTTTTCCACGCCACTAATCATTTTATTGCCTCTGTTAGACGGTATCCCAAACAGTTATTTCTTATCCAAGTTAAAGTATCCCTGTTCTATTAAGTTTCATGTTTTATGGAAGCCATTCCTAATTTTTGGTCACACATACTGCCGTCGTTACCACCATTCCCAGTTCTACAGTATTTTTATAAGCACAACCAGAACAATGCACAGTTTTCAAATGTGAGTCTAATTTATACATCTGGATCTGCAATTATCATCATGATTATAATTGCATCATTGTTTCTCTTTTATTGGCCATTTCATTTTCCTAATACTTCTGGGTTTTGTTTGTTTGCCATTGCTAAGTATTAATCCACCATTTGCATACACTATCTCTCCAAGAACTCAGACACCTCGTTCTGTAGTTGTTACAACTTATTTAGGGCTGCACTTGTATAATTCTAATGAGGCTTTTCTTGTCCCCATGGGTACTACTCTGAATTATCATTTAATTTTGTCCACCATTTGTTGCCATACTGCTCTGTATTGAGAGAATATTCTGTGTCCCATTACAATTGGTTCTTGGTTTGTATCACCTACTGATGTTATGACCTCACCATTTACTTCTTTTCCAAAATATTCAAAATGTAAAGTAGCACAGGGGAGAGCATAAAAACTTGAAGAACACCTATGAGTAAACCACTGCCGTTATGAAACAGGAACACTATCCTTTCATTCCTTACCCTGATTTCTGAAGTTTTTCTTTCGCTTACATAAGATCACCTGAGACAACATGCTTTATCTCTTGCTTCCTTTCTTCAGCATGCTTTGATGAAGGATCCTGCTGAAAGTTTTTGGAAATACATCTTTAATGTATATCATCCAAATAATTCCCATTCACCTGCACAGGGATTCTTTCAACAAACTCTGATGACTTGTGCTCTACTCCCTCCTTTTGGAAAAGCTTTATCAAGTTTCCTTTTTTTGTGTCATGTTTAGCTATAAGTTTGCCCATTTTTCATCACAGCTGCTATCAGCTTGTTTGGTGCAGAGGTCAGTCTTATTGATCTGTAATTCCTGAGCTCCCCCTGAATTTAAAAACAAAAGGAAAGTCACATTTGCCACTTTCCATTGCTTTGTAACAGAGGCCAATCTGCATATCGAGCTGCATTGCAGTTAATAATTTGTCACATATATCAGACTTCCTTTAGAAGTATTTTGAAAACCTGATCTAATCTAGGTGATTTGTTACATTTGGTTCTATCTAATCTGAAATTTCTTCTCTGACACTTCAGTTTGAGATAATTTCTTTGACTTGGCCCCATAAAAAAGGTTCTGCTGTGGAAACCTGCCCAAGCTTGTCCCTGGAGAACATTAATGTGAAAAATTAATTTAGCATTTCTGCTCTGGGCTTACCTTTTAAAAATGCTCCTTTTATATCCCAAACATTGTAGAATGCCTATAAACTGCCTGGCACAATTCATGCTTCTGATGTGCTTAGAAAAAGTTTTATTATTCACTCTTATGCTTATCAGAAGTTATTCCTCAAAATATTTTTGGCCCACTTCATAAAGGATTTATATTAAATGTGGAAGAGTTTATGTTCTTTTCTGTTTTCCTCATTTCAACATAATTTCCACTTTCTGAGGACTGACTGTTGTTTCTAACGGCTGCTTTCGTATTTCTGTTTAATCATGCCAGCTTTCTGTGTGCGTGTGGTCCTTTTAAGGTCTTTTTTGATAAGTAGTAAATGTTTGCTGTTAGTCTCTGGTATAGCATCTTTAAACAATCAGCATGCTACCTGCAAACTTTTTACTCCTTTGGCTGCTTCTTCTAATTCCTCCTTAATAGCCATGATTTGCATATTTCAATAATACATAATAACCTAGTAGGAGATACATATCCTTTGATAATGTCTTTTGGTTCCTAGGCATGTCGTCATAACATAGGAATTTCTTTTTAATTACAATTTCTAATAACATCTGTGTGTTGTTAGTTTCTCCCAGAACCCTGCTTTGTTTCTTGGGGAATTTGACCATCTTGTCAATGAAAGGAGAATCAATCAGATCTCAGATAAGATAGCACAGAGCAAATCACCCTCTGGCTGGTCCAAATCATACTGAGTAGGTCAGCAGGGCTCAGACTCTCCTACAGTCTGGGCTTGCTTTCAGGGTTTGCACATTTAGCTGCAAAATTCTTTGTGAATATGAGGAAAATTATAAAAGTGTTAGGAGATTCGGTAGTGCAGACAGCTGCAATTTAGAGAGGTTAGTTTTGAAACTAGAACTGGTTAAAGCAAATAAATGAAAAGAATGTGAGATTGGAACTGTCCACAGAGATTTAACTATAACAGAATTGCGTAGTGAAGTCTCATGGATCTGCTAAGCCAAAAAAAAATAATTCAGTCCATCAAGTCATACGTTACACTCCTGCTGAACATGAGTCGCATCCAGATTTCAAGATGTTTATTTCTCTCCCCAAAAACTTTCAAGAGCAGTAAAATTAATAACTGATGACATAGAAAGAGAAATGTTCAATATAAGAAAGCTGCACCAATACTAGGATAGAAAAGACTGCTTCGTCAAGTGCCCAAAATATGGCTGTTTATCATACTTGCCATGGACTTCTTAGAACGATTTCTTTTTCTCTCCTACAGTGCCATCTGGCGATACTCTTTAGAAAAAGCTAAGTTGAATATAGCCAGTTCTAGCGGTGCTCATGTGCTCATGGTATGAAGGATTCTAACTTTCAGGTACATCTCTCACAAGCTCGTCACGGGCTACATTTTCTGAGTAATTTGATTGCTGTTATTATAGATATAGATGTTTTGGATTTTAGTGTACATCTCACTTTTTCTATGTTTATTCTCAAAAGCCTTGATTCCTGTGATTTAGTCTTTTGACACAAGCAATTACTACATTAAATAAATAAGTTATTTTAGGAGAAGATGCAAAACTTTTCTTTTTCCCGGTAGCTCTTAAAAATAATTTTTTTACATCCAACAAAAATGTTGTATATTTCAATTTATAGGAGGAAATCCTGGTCATGTTGAAACTTCTGGGAAGATGCAATTGGCTTTTATGGGCAAGAGCATGGCTCTAAGTTTTTTTATCCTTCTGGTGGAAACAGGAAAGGAAGTGTTTGTCTTGCATGCTATGGAGGAAAATGTATTACATCTTCAAGAGAAACTTACACCTGCCATCTTGTCTCTGGCTGACTCTCACTCCAGATGTACAGCAGCAATCAAGAAGAGAGCTTGAAGAAGTCTCAGGAGACCTATAAAGTCAACAAAATGGCTTATGACCTCTTTTTTGTTCAATATTTCATGGTGTATAAAAAAAACCCCCAAAGTGCTGAGGTTTTCCATTTGATTTTCCATTTAAAATACAGATCTTGTAAGAGTGTAAGGTTTATCACATCAGGGAAAAGGGAAAAGTGTAATTCAGTCGAGATGTTTTTTCAGCTCAGGCCGTTTTCAGCTGATTAGTCTGTTACTTTATTTTTGTACCACTAATTCCTACATCTGGAATGGAAAGTTCAATATCCCATCTCTCTCAAAGAGAAGAATAATGGATACTCTCACCTCAGATGTCTGAGTAATCCAGATGTGAAAATGACACAAAACAAGCCTTGAACTTTCTGGTATTCAATATAAACAATTAGGTAGGTGAGAGCATACAAATAAAATGATACTGTTTAAATGAAAGCTTTTGTTGTACCAGTGCAAATCTGAGTGGTCAGCCTAATCAGATGTTATTTTCCTATTCTCACATTTAGGGTCCCTGTTTTATTATCAGTCAAAATGCTGCAGGGTAATAAAGGGTTTGTATAGCCTTAGCCTAAATCAACTCCTGTTTCAGATTAAGAATTACCCAGGAGGTGTGCTGCCTCATCCCCTTTTTGGTTTAATTCCTTTTGCTTCCATTCCACTCACTGTATACGCTGAACAGGATGTTCTGCTTCTGTCTCTTGTATTCCTAAAGCTTTTGTATTCCTAATCCTTTTGTGGGAACTGCTCTGTGTGTCTCTTCCACCTAATTTAACCATAGTTTATATGGCTATAAGATAAAGATATTTTATACCTCACTAGTCAAGTGTAAACTATTACAGTAAATCGTGTTATTTTCACAACTTTGGTAACAAGTGCTAGCTGGCATTATAAGTGTGGAAGTAACACTTTTATTTCCACATTCCTGCTTTCATCATTCACATTTATTTCTTCAGGGGAAGAACGATACTTGATGTCACATTGAGCAGTGTCTCTCTCTACTATATTTAATTCCTGGACTGGGAAAAAATATTGCCTAAATACAAAAGGTCACAATTAAACTCTGCAGTATAAATGTACCACTCCTGATTTCTCTGTTTTATTAAACCTTAACAGCATCTGACCGTACAGAACACTGTCCTGAGGCCACAGGAAACATTTTCTCAAGTACTGCTTGACTGTGTTTTTCTTTGTTGTTTTTTGAGCTGCTACAGCAGCCAGGGGAGGAGCTGTTGTGCTTGGACTCAGCTCTGACTTGCATTAAGGCTATGCTCTAGTTCTGTAATGATTTAGGTGGAAGTTGTGTAATTGCTACCCACATTTAGACCAAGCTGTGTTTCCAGGCCAGAGAGACATTTTTCAGTAAACAAAAATCAAACTGCAGATTCTTCTAAAAAGGAAACAACAAAAAAGGGAGAGATACAGAGCAAGGAAAAGCAATTCTTTTTTATCAGTTTTCTTCCACATTCATGATGCAATTTCTCCAGCAAAGATCAGTTACATTTATTTTAAGACAAAAGGGACAAATCATCTTGTTATGTTAAACCTACTTCCCGCAACAACTACAAGCTTTTTCCTCTCAGTGTTTGCTATTCTAGGCTCCTTTTTTGTTGTTGTTGTTTTGTGGTTTGGGGTTTTTTTTTTTTTTTTGGTGTTTGGTTCAGTGGTTTGGGTTTTTTTTTCCTACCAGAAGCCAAGAACTGACCATTCTTCAGGTGGAACATTCCTTTGGGATGTTCCAGTCTTGCTCAGCACAAAAGTTCTGCAGATATTTCTGGAAATATCTGAAGACAGATAAATGGTGCCAATGGGATTTGTTTCAGTAGTATATGGAGTACACAGGCTGTACTCGGAGTAGAGGATAGAAAGAATGCAGACTGCTGTTTCACAACAGTGTTTTTGTTCTTGAAACACTTTTAAGGTTGAGACTTTGCTAGATAAATATAATTCAGAAAAGTATCTTCTTAAATACATTTTGGGAAAACCATTCATTAAATTAATATCTTTCTATTATTAAATTTTAAACACTGTGCTCCATCTTTTCAAATGCTCCACAGCTCTGTTATTCTCCAAACACAAAGAGAATGCAATGACTGAAAAGCTATCAGACCGAAGCACAGACAGTGAATGCAGCATATTTATGGGGTGCTTGGAGACAAATGAGATTTTGGCGTAGTGGTGACTCATTTAATTGCACAGCTATCACAAGATAATGTGATAGTATTAACATAAGTAACTATGTGCTGCAATTATTCCTCTCAGAGTGTTATATGCTAGCATTTATAACAGTGTTCACTGCTTCCAGCTCATAAAACAAATCCTGAAAGTATTCTCATAGAGATTACTTTGTAAGTATTCTGAATAAGCTATTAGATTTTGTATGTATATGGCACTGTTAGCTGCCTCTACCCAGCAGTAAGTGCCACTGGATCTGGCAATTACCCACAAAGGCAGGAGTGGGCAGTTTGGTGCTCAGAGCTGAAGAGCTGTCAGTGAAGGCAGTGCCAGGCCAGCAAGCGGGAAGGAAGTCTTTAACCAGCCATTCCTGAACTACAGCACACACCATTAGGAATGCATAAATACTTCCAGAATGGCAAAATGTTTCCCTCTATGCACACAGCCCTGGAAAGTCAGGAGATACTACTAAAATCTAAATTTAGGATCACTCTTCATAGACCAATTAACACAAAACAACTGGTCAAACTGAACTGAGTAGAAGTACTTGATCAGGCGAGATGGGTAAAATAATTGGGTGCCTACAATGAGGTGTGTTAAGTTCTACTTCTCCACTGATATCTGTTATTTCTAACCCTAAAATTGCTAAGGGTCCATCAAAACAGACACAGTAAAGGACACCCGGCAAACAATTTCTAAGCCAAAGAGGTAGGCGAAGTCCCCTGGAAAATGATTTATTAGAGAAGTGATCATGGTTGGAGTCAGCCTTATTTTGACAATATGTGCTTTCAAATAATGGTTTTTAAACTGTTCATTTACTCCTTGAATTATGGTAGGCCCTAAACCAGGTCTTCACCTTTCCAAAATGCCATCTGAATAGTGATATTACAAATTTAAACAAGCAGTCATATGTAAATTAGAGTTAATAGAGCATCCCCTTTGGTAGTTGGACATGCATTATTCAGCTCTGGGTATCTTCTTTTTCCCCTGCGGGCTGCAGCCATGATTAAAATGTTACTTTAAAATTAATGTCTCCACAGAGACAAAGATAGATTTAATACATAATGGATTCTCTCCCACCATGCTATTAACCAAGAAAGTTACCTCAGCATGAAGATTTCATTACATCTCACCAAAGACTTTAGATACGCCACTGTAATCTCAGAGATTCCACAAGGCCAAAATGGATTAAAGCACAGGATCTCTTTAAAGAATATAATCTTTTTTTTTTTTTTTTGGATACAAAGATTTCCTGTGAAGATAGCTGTCAATGTACATACATGCCAATTTTTATTTTTTTAAATACAGGCTACTATTTTTGTAAAAATGGCCTGACAAGTTGTAAAGCAGGCAAGGCCATTATACATGGTGCAGTCCAACATCAAGTTTTCAACTGCATATTTTATTAAGGAGTTCATTGTGGTTCACTGGGTGCAAAGTCAGACTCCTTTTTAGAGCACCAGCTCACTCAAAGACTTTGCAGTCATCGCCACACAGTATTTGGAAGAAGCAGAATTTGGACCAGATGGCTTCAGATCAGAACTTGCATTTCGGTACCTTCTGCACAAATATTAAAGTAAGTTCCAGCAGTGCTCCCCTTGGATATTGCCTAGAGAGATGATCCAGACCAGGAGACAATTAACTACGATCCAAGCAGTGGGAATCTGAGGTTAAACAGAAATAATATCTCCATACATATGTAGCCTTTCAGGTTTATGCATAGCTATTTTTCCTAATCTAACCAAAGGCAAAGTAAGTCCATAGCCATATCCCTTATATGCTACTAGACAGCAACAGAGCAACCTGTAAGTCTTAGGAATTCTCTGTCCCAAACAGCAGACACTCGTCATCTCTTTCCTCTCAGAAGAAACTCACACCTGCCCCACCACTCAAGTCTTCACTTAACAGACACTGATTTTTCCTCAGTATAATTAGAAGGCAAGGCCTTTCTCTCCAGATAGCATCACTTCAAACAGGCCTAGATTAGAGCAAGAAAATGCAGGTATGACTCTCTGCTTAACTTTAATTCCATGAAATCCAGGCTGCTGCCTGACTCTTCCAGTAGTTCTTGCTGCAGTGCAATCATAGCAAATTCACAGCATCCACAGTTTAGACAAGAAATTATAACACAGCTGATTACTTAGGAAGACATTTTTGTGTGCGTTGGTCATGCAGAAATTCCCTTTAAAAACTCTAGGCTATGTCAGAATTACTGGAGTCTCTAGAGCTCATACATAGGCTTGAGGTGTGGGCTCATGCAAACCTCGTGAAGTTCAACCAAGACAGTATTAATCAGTATTAAAATAACATGCTTGCATTTGTCTTCACATCTTGAAACACAAAAATTTTTGAAGAAAAATCTTGAATTATTATGGGAGAAGTTCTTATGCTGGGCTTATGGCATATGGGATCAAATGATTTTTTGGTGTTTCTGTGGAGTAGAAAGCTGTGTATGAAAAATGATCAGCCTCCAATATAGCAAAGCTAAATAATAGAAGGTTTTGGAGATTTTTGCAACAGTAAATAATTCAGTCAAATAAAGACTTGTTTTCATTTTCACTCTATATTAAATATGAGACTTTTCTTTTGTATATTTGAAGTTAAAAGGCTGTGAGTGGAGCCAAGATAATACCTGAGACGATTTTTCTTAAGTACTGAATATGCTTTATCTCGGATTGCTTTCCATTGCCTTCTGCCAGTGCTCTGGTGAACAAATTCCCTGGCAAAGCAGAGGGGAACATTCTGACCTCAAAATAAGGTAGAATTTGAGCTTGTGTCTAAGTTCCACTTAGAAGAGAGAATACAAAACCACACGAATGATACTCCCAATCAAAATAAGCAAATCTGACTCCAGATATGTAAAACCTGCAGGGATCTGCAGATGAGGAAGCAATGAGAACACCAACGCACAGTTCTGGTCTACAACCACTGACTTACATACAGCAAATATCTACAGGGATGAAGACAAAAGCAAGGTTCAGCATCGTAGAGTGGTAAGATTAGACATGCAGAGAAAAAGCATTAATCAAAAAAGTTAAGCTACTGATGAAACACAGCTCAGTCATTTGCCCAGAGTTATACTGCAAGTGATGTTGCAGAGGGCCACAAGCAGTCCAGAAGTAGTCCTGCTCACATAAACGAGTGAGAGAAGTGGGTAAGTGTAGCCACCATGCAATTAGTAAACAGTATGCATGGCATGAACGAAAGATGAGCAAAGCATGAGATCAGAACAAATGGCCTGTGGGACAATGTAGGGCAGCTGTGGGGATGTAAGACAAGGGCTCTGGGGCTGAGGCAGATTGTGAGATGCAGCAGGGAAAAATGGGCAAACTGTAAGGATAGGTGTGATACATAGGGGTTACAGAGCTCTCTGGAGTACTGTGGTGGCTATACATAGATGTTTAAATATGAATACAATCTTTATTCATTTTGTTCATCTGTAAAACAAGAATATGTCTAGAAATAAATTACCATTGTTATAAATTTTTCTGAATCACACATTCTCTACCATGGTCAGAGAGAAAACAGATCAATAATCTTAAGTACTAATTTCCATAGCTCCAACAACAGGGTCCTTTCAGTAAAAAATACAACCAGGATTCTTGCATATTACCTAGAAAGAGTTTGCACTAGTTTGTTGCCTCCTGTAAACCATAAGGTCTGCTTCCACCTACAAAAAAGGAACTCTGGATATATGAACTAAGGTGATTAACCGACAATACCCTAATTCTCATCACATTTTGTTTTGCTGTAAATGATGCTAGAGAATTAAGAAATCAAGTAGTCTTTATCTGAAAGTATATTAAAAACAAAATCTTCCATGTGTCAAAATTACTAACATCACCAGCAGCCCAGCTGGATTCCTTCTGCTCCCAAAGGAAGATCAAAATTAGGATAAATTAGATCTCTTCCATACCATTATACCACTTGTGCTTGTCAGAGAATGTGGGAGGAAAACTGCTAATGCTGAGGCCAATTTGTTGTTTATGTCATCTATTTGCATGCTTAATTAATGTAAATTACCAGCAACTACGGAAGTTTTAGACAATGACAACAGTCATGCTCCAGTTTTTTCAGCTAAAACCTCCAGGACAAACACATGGCCCATTTAGATTTTCCCGTTATCAGTGATAGCAATTTCCAGTTTGTATTAATTTATTCTACTTTTAGAATTAGAAGCCAGGTAGTAACTACTTAAATAGGGAAAAAAATTATAATGAGGCTTAGGACTGGGCAGATGAGCATTACCAATGGGAAGCAGTCCTTGTTCCCATAAAGCAAAACAACTCAGACCCAGGGTAGTTCTAGGCACGTCCTGGTAAACAATATTGCACTGTGCAAAGAAGCTGTTTCTGTGGTGTCAGCCCTTTTTTTTTTTTTGGTTGGTTGGTTGGGGGTTTTGTTACGCTCCTTTTCTAAAAACAATATGATGTGAAAGAATTTCATAGCACTGAAACTCCCAGACATAGACCCAATAATGGAAGTCGCGAGAGGCCTTTGCAAAACAAGCTTGGTGTGAACGCTGCTAGAATGAAGCCCACAATGATTAGACTTCTGAATAATCAGGCAAAGAGCCGGCATTGTAACAAGCACTGTTTATGGGGCCGAAGCAAACACAGACAAGTTTGATTCACATGCCTCAGTAAGCGCAAAAACACTTGTAACAAGGAGCCTTGCAAACTGAGCAATTAGGACTACGGAAACAGCCTCTGCCCTTCCAACATCACAAGCTCAGCGAGAGGCGGGAAGCATTCGGCCAAGCTGGGATGCCCCAGAGGGATGGGCTCTCAGCTCCCAGACAGGCGACAATGGCAAGACCAGCTTCTAACTGGGGCTGTGTTCCCTGTACAGCTGCACCAGCAAAACAGTGCCAAAAAAGTCTGAGCAGAATTACATAAAAATCAAGCAAAAGAAAGCCCTACAAAAAAGCAGCTCTAAACAGTTGAGAATTTCTAAAGCTTTTGCAAAAGGTAGGAGTTTGGTAAATGGCACTTTGTTGGCTTTATTACTAAATTGTATTATAAACAAGCCCAGCTGCAGCAGCTGGGGAACAGGTTTCTGCTTGCATTAAATGTGAATCCAAAGCATTACATGGATCTAGAAGTATGTGTATCATGTTGATCCTCTTACAGACATATTTACTCTACATAAAGACAGTGGTCTACTATGGTGCTTCACAGGCTCTTCTGCGTTAAGCTTTTTCAAGAGCAATTCTTGTGAGCACAGCCTCCTATGGGGTTTGTTTTATGGACGGCCACCTACATGAAGCTGACAGCCATCAACTAACAAGGCTGCAGCCATGAAGGTGTGAATGAATCAAGGTACAGTTGTTAAAACCTTGTCCATCTCCTGGGGATACTCCCAATGGCTGGGTCTCTCCAAAGCCCCCTAGGATTTTCATGCCATGATTTGTGCCACCTGCGCATACTAACACGGTTCTCCCTCAGATACCCTGGTCCCAGTACAGATCACCAGGGTTTTGTGCTGTTCCATAATAGAGCACATGTGGGGGCCAAAGTGCCCAGCTGTCACAGCTGACAGTTGTCCTATCCAGAAATGCACCCTACTCCCGGATCCAGCTAAAGGTAATCCTTTAACCACCACTGCTTCAATATTCAACCGTTACTGCCACGGTTGACTACAGCAAAAAGCTCCTTTTTTAGGCCATGGACTTCATGTGCTGTCAAAGATGCTCTTTTAATATCAAATTTTTGGCATCACCTCCTCTCTTACCCTTTAATAGAAGAAACTATAGGAACGGGTTGCTTTAACTACACTAGAGAAGCTTCAGCAGAATTAAACTTGCTGTCCTAAACAGCACATAGCGCTTAGTTTTCACCTTGTCCACACTAGTAATGTTGATCTGGTGCTGTGTCAGCTTTTTTTACTGCCACTTCCATTTTTTCCTGAAGCCCCAGCAGCCACGACATCTTCGGATCACTTTGCAGCTTGTTTCTGACCTCCTTACTCTTTCTGGTTTGGTGTCTGATATGAATTTGTCTGTATTAGAAATCACATGACACAGGACGATATGAGCTGAGAGATACAGAGCAGAGACGTCTGCTCTTTGTTCCTTACTTGTGTATTGCTAGGTCCAAGAGGATTTGGAAATACAAAATGAATACAGATTACAGTTAGCTGGAAGAAGCATCACTATTATCTCTGCTTCATCTTTGTGAGAGCAGCCGTGCCATAGATCCCATGAAGGCGCTGTGCTGAGCGCCAGGCAATTTGTTGGTCTAATAAAATGGATCACTGCATGTCAGAAGTTGCAGACCTCATTTCCATGAACTTGTGTGGCCTCGCCATATTTGTTTGCCACTTAGGGATGCTACTGAAATTCAATAATGATTCATGAAATGCAATTAAATATTCTAAATACCTCTAAATCAAATAAAACGGGTTTACAGTGTATCTGCTTTCATTCTGTGTTACTTTTCCATGTTTCTATACCACAGTTCTGTGCTTGTCAAGACATGTCTCTCTTGAAAATCGTTGCACTTTGACTCCTGCTTCTTCAGTGTATAATTACACAAGAATTTGAAGATGTTTACAAACCCTCTTTTGAGTCCCAAAGCTTGTTCTCTTTTTCCAACTGTATTGGTTAGTCCAAGAAAAAAAATTAACCCCTATCTGCAAGCTTTGTCATTTGAAGAATTCTAAAATATTTTAAATATATATTTATGTGTTTAAACTTTTAACATAGAGTTCTTTACTATGATACCATTAGAAACTGTCAAGTGAAAAGCATAACATTTAGCTAATATCTCTAAACTGTTAATGCTTTCTATTAAACTCCAAGGACATAACATTTTCCTTTCACATTAAGCATGATTTAAAAATATTTTTAAAAAATCAGGTCCTCATTGTTTATTGCATGTAAACTGTGTAAGATTAGTGCTAATTTCCAAAAATTACATTGCCAGAAGATGGCACCTCCTATACGTATTTGATGCTGCTGAAATAGCAAAGATGGGCAAGCTGCTCTAGAACAGAGTGGATACATAATTGATTTCGCTCACTTTATGTTCCAGGGTTTAGAGACTGGAAGATACATTAATTATATAATGACACTCAGTGACTTCAATAAAAGCAAAATTTAGCCTTAATCTTAAATACAAGCACAAGAGAAAACATTGTTTGCTACACAGTAAGTGCAGAACTATTATTTCTTCTAACTGATGGTTATTCAGAATTTCCATGGCTCCACTTAAAATTTATATTTATAGCCTCTTTCCCACAAATTGAAATGATGTGTTTGTTTTCAACACCAAAAACTTGCCCAGGAATATTTTGCCTCCTCAAATAAAGGTGTTTTATCTAAACCCGAAACTTTTGAATTCTTAAATACTGGAATTTTGCCTCTTCCTGCCTATTCTATAAGACAGAGAAATCTCTAGTTTCCCCCTCCTCTATAGCATTTTTAAGCATTCTTAGCATCATAGCTAAGGGACAAAAGGAGACAGAAACAAGACACCATTAAAAATGTCAGAAACCTGGGCACTACTGGTTTTCTTTCTCTCAGTCATCCAAAAGGAAGGAGTGGGGGATTCTCTAGAATGAGTCCTTCTGTTGGTACCTAGGGCCCATAGATCAGATTCAATTATCCCTGCAGGCTGGTGGCGTCTGCTGAAATCTGTAAAAACATTTCCACTTTGCCACCCATTTTTACAATATTTAGGATAACCTTAAACTTCAGGACTGAAGTTTTTATTGTAAAGTAGTGTGCATTGCCTGTGTCTGGAGAACTCTGAGTTAGCTGTGGGGCAGAGGCTTTGAGACATCAGCTTTTGTAAAATTTGAAGTGAAGCTACAGGAATTAATAATGTCCCTGTTTGCTTGTCTGCATCCTGCATATTTGTAAGAGCTTTCAGTAAAAGGGAGGGCCATGGGCAGGTCAGGAGGCTTTGGAAAATGTGATTCTTGCTAAGTGCTATCAGGGGGAAAAGAGGAGTCATAAGTCCTTTGAGGATACCTTGGGATCTGTGAGGTTTTTCTTGCAGAGGTCCAAATGCTTGAATGTCTAAGTCTGTTGTTCACTTTCCGGGAAACAGACACTGCCCACCTGTCATGTTTTACAAACCTAATCATTTCTAAATATAAGTGCTTCATATGTTATTTCTTTTGTAACAAAGATAACAAAGCACTGATGGGGAGCAAGAAAGACTTTTAGGGACTTGTTTGGACAGTATGATTTAAATGACATGCCAAGATGCATAATGTCTGGATGGACCTGTTAAACTGAAGGCTCCAGAATACAGACAAGGCAAGCCAGCTGCAAATTCTTTAAAAGGAGAGGAAGCTAAAAGAAATGCTTGTTCACTGTTTCTTCCTGTTGCCCTCCAAAATCAGTCACTCCATATCCCCACTTCCAAACTGTTGCTCTCCCAACTCCGAAGGCTAGGTTTTGCCCTCTAAACTACTGCTCTCTCCAGGACTCTGAAATCTCTTTATATATTCTTGATTCTTGATTTCTTGATTTCTGTTTACACTCTGAGATTTGATGTGACCTCTTAGATTTGCTGCTGTTTTGCACTACTGTTTCAAAAGTTTTTTTATGCAGTCAGAATTATCATCTTGTATTGTTTTCATTCAAATAGTAACTCATTCTTTTTAAGTCACTACTTCTAGATGCTGGCATTTTCTCACCATACTAGGACAATGACTTCAATGGAAAAAACCTCAGGCTCTTTTTAATGCAAGGAAAATCTGTGAACTAACAGTCAAAAGAGTTTTCATTAAAATCCATGTAGATTAAAAGGCTAAAACATTCAAATTAGTAGACAAGGCAATCTTCCTAGGGGGAAAACAAGGCAAACACTGATGCTCTGAGCAGTGCACAAACATGAGAAAACATTGGAGGCTTCATTTTGACAATATACTGAAAATAAACTAGCTCAAAATGTTAAATGGTGAAGATACGTCTGAAAACATTGAACCTTTTTTAAGCACTTCACTAAAACATGCTATAGGCTTAGATACAGGATGAGAAGGGTATAGGGCATTAACCAGTGCAGTTTAATACCCTATTAGAAAGGTTTCGTGTGTAATTCCTACCTGACACTGTCTAACATCACACAGCCAATTCGCAATAAGGCCAGAAAAGTAGTTCAGATATTTTGATTTCCTGTCCTCCAAGCTATTTGTTAAATCACAGTTACGTCTCAGACTAATGATATTGTGTTTGTGTCTTCCATTTACATGCCTTCAAGCATCTTTTTGCAGTGACTGTAGGAAGTACCTGTCTGTATTTTCCACTTTGCCCATGGGGAAATCGAAGAGATTTGTCTCAAGCAATGCAACTGCTCATGAAGAGTTTAAGAAGTAACACGGAATCACAATTTACAGTTAACTACCTGATGCAGATTAAGTGATCATTGATACAGGTAGGAATCTTGACAGAGACCTGCAATCTTTCATTATGGCAACAAATGTAAAAATTGGAGCAAATCCCTTTACCTTACCATAAATCTAGATGTGCATCCAGGTATGCTTTCTTTGGGTATGAGGCTCAATCTCCTTAAGAAAAGTGGTTCCTGTACCTCCTATATAAAGAAATATTTAATTAGTCATTTCATTTGGAGTGCTAATCAGGATATTTACGTGCTAATTGATTATCAAAATTATAACTACATCTTTATTGTCATTGTAATTGAGGGTTTCATTCTATACCAAGCAGACATACAATTTGCATATTTATAAAACTCAGTGGGTGCTCTTTTAAAAGTCAACCAAATTTAATAAACATAACACAAACTATCTTAGTAAATACAAATTAAAGCTGGAGTCACACTGAACCAAAATGTCACCCTGTTTTACGTTCTTGGGTTACTGCATCAAGAATAATTTTTCAAAACAAGTCCACAAGAAAGACTTTTAAACAACAATCCCAGCATGTGATGGGGAAATGTGAACACCAGAGTGATAATCAGTGTGTCACTTATTAGTAATGCTCCGTGGAGTACCTTACTTATATCTAAAACAAGCCAAATTCTCTTCTTGCACATACTGGTTCAACTAGCTTCATATTTCAGGAATTTCCTATAGGAATGACAGATTTTTAAATACAATAAATCTCTCTATATGAGTATTACTACTCGTTAATTGAAAAGAGAGCAGGTCCTCTCATGGATTAATGTCTAATTAAATATTAATATCTAACAAAGACCAGGAATAAATTGCAGATGTCAGGTGGAAGAAGACTACATGTGGGAGTTTCCTAAGGATCTGAACTATGCATAAATTTTTTGGAAAACAGTGTAAATCTGGAATGAATAAAGTTGTAGGTGATACTACATTAAATAATGTAGTCAAACCTAAAGCTGACTGTCAAAGTTATAGAAAAGGTTTCAGTCCCGAGTGACTGGACAACAAAACTGCAGATGAATCATTTCTGTGTCTGACAAGAGGAGAACTAGCAGGCGTGGAATGAAATTATCAGGTAACAAACAGAAAACAAAGCAAAGTACTTTTGCACAAAGGATGTAAGTAAAATCTGGAATCCCATGGTACAGCAAAATACAGACAGCAAAAATTCAAAAGACATCAAAGAGGGTATTGTTAAATTCGTGAAGGGTAAGCACTTTAGTAGATGTTAGATGTGATGGCCCAACACAGTCCTGAATTGTGTATGCTAATAGAAAGGAGCAGGATTTTTGTGAAACACTAGATTATGAAATAGAATTAATCAGCCTCACAGACACCAGGCATCTGCCTCCACATTGCTGAAGGCATTTGAGCCAGGCACCACACCTACCATGTAATTGGGCCCAAAACTCCACAAAATTCCACAATAGACATGGCTTTTGCTTAAAATGCAAATAAACCAGCAGTGCTCCTAACCATTACCAGATTAGAATGTAAAAAGTCAATTTTCTACACTCCAAAATGCCCATATTCCTCTTAGACCTTGCAGATCAAGTGAAGGTGGAGACTCTAGAATACAACACTGTAATCTAGAGGCTGCAGCAACACAGCCTGTTTAACCTCTCTGGGTTAGAGACCAAGCTGCACAGGAGCTAAATCAGATTAGCTCACATCAGGTTCCTAAATCCTAGAGTCTAAAAATAACTTGTTTGCTCTTTACAGTCACATAAAAGACACATTACCTTTCATGTATTCACTAGCACTTTGGCAGGATTTTATGCTAAGAGGTTTCCTACGTTCTGAAACAGCCTCTGTCTGGTTTGCATCACAGGGGCCTTTTCCTTTCTCTCAATTCATGTTTTTGGGGCCTCTGCTATCGTTTTTATTCTCAGATGTGCTGTGGAAGGGCAGGTTGCAGCATACTGTTCGTTGTAGAGGCGGTTGTATGGAGCAGGCTTTGCAGCAGAGATGTCCCATGAGCTCAGTCCCTGAGAGGAGCTTCTTGCCTGTCCTAGGATCATGAGCTGGAGCCTCTGCCTGTCACACGGCTGCTCACGTGCCATGCTGTCCTCTGAGCCATCACACTGGCCTGTGGGGCAGCTTTTAAAGCAAGAGCATTGCGTAAGCTTGGGATGTGACAGAGTAACAAAGCTATAATTTTCATATTGTATCTCCTTACCAATTGTAAATCAGTCATTTTAAGGATGCTTTCCATTCTTGCTTCCCTTCAGGCATCTCTTATTTCTCTCCGGAAAAAGAAAAGATGTAGTTTATAGCTAACTGCAGGACTGAAATGACATATATAATAGCAACAGCAGGCAACAAATGTGTCCCTAAAGTGGCAATATGGTGCCTTTTGTTTTGTTTTAAGACTTTGGAGTGATAGGCAATTTGTCTTTTCGAGCTGCTATTTGAATAGTTACAGGGAATTTAGAAGACAATGTTATGCATGTTCAGTAATGAGGACTGCATAGTCTGACCTGGGCCCTTTGAAAATTGAATGATAGGAAAAGACAATCAGGACGAAATACTGATTATTATGCATAGGGTGATTAGCATTAGAGGTTAATAATAGCTTTTTTTTTTTTTTTTAAACTTTCTTGCAGTCTTTTACTTTCAGTTAAAAAAGACAAAGCAAGCCCATTCTGATCACAAGGTATTTTTATGCAAATCTGAACTCTGCCGCATTCTGTAGGAAGAAACATAGCCTACATGGAATACTTTTGTTATTACAAAGAAAGAGATCTTTTATAACGTCTAAAAATTTTGGTTTACATATATGATAAAACCAAACTCCTCCATGTAGCTGTTCAGAGAATAGATATCGCTACTCTACCTGCATGAGTAATCCAGTTTGCAATCCTCTGAAGGGATACAAGGACAGAACAAGTACCTGACCATGTCCCATCACCTTCACCACACGCAGGACCAACCCCATTCCAGGCACAGGGACGCAGCAAGGCAGGGGAAATGGATGTGTCTGATGCTCCCCAGATCTCTTTTCCTTTCCCTCTGACTGAACTCAGAGAGCACCTCCGAGGAGAAGGAAAAGGACAGGGGATGTGACAGCTGAGCACCTGCAGCACTCACTGACTTCAGCTGTAGTTGTAGGAGCTCACATTTCTAAAACCACTGTGCCAGGAAAACCGATGCCACAGTGCAGATCTCAGTGGCAGGTGATCTGGAGATCTCTGTCTGAATACCTTCTTGCTAAGAATTTAAGGGGGATGAGCACCCAGCACCCAGTGGAGATCCCCTGGCATGGGGATGTGGCAAGAGGTGCTCTAAGCAGCATTGATAGCTGCTTGCTGAGAGCCAGCCATCCACATCTTTATGGCTCTGGCTCATTACTCACTTGGTGACCTCTCTACTTCTTACTTTGCTTCTCTCAAGGACTTTACAATTTCACTTTTCTCGCTGTCTCACTTGCTTTCTCTCCCTCTTTGTTCTTGTTTGTTTTTCTTCAACAACCAAACTTGTATAATATCTCCTTACACCTCCCTTTGCTAACTGAAAGGAAAACCTGAGGTGATCACATTGGTATATTATTTGATATTTTTAAACATCCACCAAAACTTCAGCAATGTCATGGGTGATATTTTGTCAAAATTATTTAGTAGCTGATTTGTTTCTATTTGTAAATGTGTTCTTAAGGGGACAACTCTCATTAACCAAAATGCAAAAATTAAAATTAAAGCAATAAAATAAATATGAAAACCTCGTTAAAATTAATCCCTGTATACAATATTTTTCAATATTAGATCATTTCAATATTTGCCATTATTCCAGACTCTGCATGTTTTCCCAAACTAAAGTACACTAAGATGTGGTTGAAGTTAAAACTATCAATATTTTAGAGTAAGACGATTTAGGTAGCTTGCATGTTATCCTTGTACTGAGTACCCTAAGTGAGAAAAATTTAGGTGAAGGATTGCAACCTATGTATTTTAAGGGTGAAAATGCTTGAACAGGGCATTTAAACATCCTTATTTCTGGTTTTTGCTGGTGGAAAGTCATTCAGTATCTGCTGTCAGAATGCTTCTGTAGGTGATCCTAAATTAGACTAAACTGACTTTTTAAAGCAGATTACACCCAACTTCTTTATGATTACTGGGTCAGTATTAAAAGCTGGGTGTATCTCCTGATTTTTCCTATTATCACATGCTAGTGGGGGCACCTGAAAAACCATCACAGATCAGTTTCTCTTTCACCAATCTCAGTTCCTTTAAGCTAGGTGGGGTGGGGTGGGTCTCAATGTCACAGGGCCTCAGGCAACAAGTCAGCAGGGGACCAAATCTCTCCAGTGGAGGGCAAAGAGGGGAAGCCCCTCTCGTGGTTGCCATGGCAATCAGGCAGCCAGAGCCATCCCTACACCAGGCTCCCCATAACTGGCAGCATCTCACCATGATCCCGCACTCGCTGCCTTCCGCTTGCCCTTCACGCAGCAACACACTGCTTGCTAAAGGTGCAACTGCCAACAATTAGTCTCCCCTACATTTTCAGTTTCTAACTTAATGTTCTCCTGTATTTTCAGTCTTTGTCACATCTAGAATCCCCCACTAAGACCCATGTAGACATGCACCATTGCCCGAAGTATAGAACCATAAAATCATAGAACGGTTTAAGTCAGAAGGGACCTAAAAGATCATCTAGTTCCAACCCCCCTGCCATGGCCAGGGACACCTCCCACCAGAACAGGTTGCTCAAAGCACCATCCAACCTGGCCTTGAACACTTCCAGGGATGGAGCATCCACAGCTTCTCTGGGCAACCTGTTCCCGTGTCTCACTACCCTCATAGTCACAAATTTCTTCCTGAAATTCTCACCCTTGCCTCCAGCCCACGTGACCAGCATATATACACCCTGCACCACAGCAGAATTCAAAATTTTAACAAGAAATTTAAAAATACTGGTGGCCTTACACCTCCATTCAAACTACACAAGCAATGTACCGTGATATGCAGTATATTCACTAGTTACTTCTGGAATGAGTTTCAAGAATTTCTGCTATCTGCATGCAATATAAATCATTTAGCCAGTGGTTTTACAAGCCTTGACTACGATTTTAAGCAAGCTTTCTCACTACTTCAGTAGATTCCATGACTATCCCTTTTTTTACACAAGCTTTCTCACAGGGTCAGGGAGATGATAATGCTATTCTGGCATAAATGTATTGATATTGTACTAATCCTTTCCTGCAATTTCACTCAAGAGTGTAAACTGGTTTTATTGATCTTTGAGAAGCAAATAAATGACGGCAAAACACAGTAGCCTTCGAATTCTTGGAATTCTTCTGGTTTCTACATAAATATACCAGTGGTTCACTTGCTTAGTTTGTAGAATACACACTGCCTTTTGCATAAGAAATCACAGAAACATTAATGTAAAACTACTCCTGTGTCTCAGTGCATTATTATCACATTACGAAGCTTTCAATAGATGATCTTTCTCATGTTCTTAGAGAACCTTGACCTTCAGTTTTTAGTGAGGTGAATAATATTACATCATATCTAAAGAGAACAGTGTAATCATCTTTTCTATTTGCAGCACTAAGACAGTCAACAGTATTTGATACAATCAGCATGTGTCTTGATACTGAAGGCACATGGTGACAAGTCTAACTGAATGTAGTTATTTGGCTGTCATGAAATGCACCTTATGGTGATAAACTTCAGCCATAAAATTGGAAGACTATCACATAAACATGTTTCATGAAGAAATACACTAACAGAATTCACTGCTAGTTTATAGTTGGAAAACTGTGTTCTATTTATTATGCTGCAATTTTTACAGTAAGTCAGGTTCCAAAACTCATTACATTTTACAATGAAGTAATTACTGGGTGTTGATTCTTCTCCTTCAACCAACAGGTCTATCTAATTAGCGTACAATAAATTGAAGTACCGTGATTAAGGATGTGTGAAAGGATAGTAAGACTGGATGTGGCTTCAGTGTGCTTAGAAGCTGAGGGAATCGCAGAGCTGGTCCCCCCTGATGTGCCTGGGGTAAGTACCTCACAGGGTGATGCTGATGGGGAAACTCGCTCTGCCTTTGTAGCCTCTGCTCTGTAAATATATCCTAATGCAGACACTACAATAAGCAGTTTGCATTTGTGTGCAGTAAATCTTAAACTCGATACAGACCCAGCATTTTCTTCTCATTACTTATCAGACATTTTATCTTTTAGATAAATTTCTTTTCCCCGCAATCTTAAAGGATACGGTGTTCATAACACTTTCTGAAGGTTAAGCTATAAAACTACCCAAAACAATAGCTTCAATAAACTCAGAGACATTGTCTTATCTTCGGCATAAGTCAGCCTCACTGCAATGTAATGTTTCTAGCTTGGCATTTTATTGGTTATGGGAGGCGTTCTGAGGCACAAGGTGTAGGAAGGTTTCTCAGTTTTACTGAAAGTCAAAAGGAATCGGATACTTACCCTCTGTTTGTGGTTTTGAAGATCCCCACTGTGTGTTTGACCAGCTGCCTGTGAATGAGACTTTGAAATATGGGGTCACACTTCTACTGGATTAACCATCCTGCCGTTAGCAGTAACGGGATGTGGGTATGACTGTGCTTGTAAACATTTCCCCAAGGAAATGTCACTTTATCTAAGAGAGGCTGTGTTCATCTGGTGCTCTTAGGCTGCCCAGGTAAGCAGTGGAACACAAATGGTTTTCTAGGAATATTCTAAAAGCAAGGGTTTTCTTGGTACATATTTGTCCTGTTCCACCTTGAAATCTGTAAATTGGAAATTGGACAGCACACAGAGGAACCCTGTAATGGCAGAAGGAGAAAAAGATTGATGCAAGCTGTGCTTTAACTATTCAAGCAGTACAGCAGCCCCCTTTGGGCCACTGCAACTCAGCATAAAAGTAAACTAAATAAATCTCAGCTGCAGTTCACATATCTGCTAGAAGTTGAAATAATTAAATAATTCTGGGGTGTTTTTTCAGATCAGAAAGGTTATCCTTCTCTCAAAATTATTCATTCTCTTCAGACCTCTTGCAGCCATTCACAATATTAGACAGCCTTATGATGATAAAGATAATATTAATGCCACACTTTTATGTGAGACTTATCAGACCAATATTATTTGTTAATTCAACAGACAAAGAAAAATAATCACCAAGTCTCAAAGAAACAGGGAATGTTTTTACAAGCCCATTACATCTACACATTTGCTAACCTTGTTAGAGCTACTGAAGCTCAGCAGAGGTGATTAATACAACTAAAACAGGGTTGCTCCAGCCTGAGCTTTGACATTATCATATTATTCTTTGCTAAAAAATAGGTTTTATTAGATGAAGTGACGTTCTCTTTCTGATTTCAGAGAGACCAAGCAGGGGGTTTTGTGGTCAAGTTAGGAAAAATTGAAACTTCATGTCAGCAATAAATTTGAAGATTTAATTAATTCTCATGAAGAACTGATTTTAAAAAGGTTACTCCCAGATTTCTAGGAAGATTATTTTTCTTCAGCCTTTTTATTTCCTTTATCAGTGATTCATATCCTGATATTAGCACGCCAAGATCTCTTCCCATGTTGTGTGATTAACTACTGGGATAATGCATCCATGCTGAAATGTTGTTTTGCCTTTTCTTTGCCCGTATCTGAAAAAGTCATATCAGTCTACATTTTAAAAAATAGGAAATCAGAAGTGCTGTTCACAAAGACGGCAAAACCTTCAGCTTCTTTCATGTCCTATAATGTACAAAAAAAAAAAAGTAGATGGTAAAAGTGTGTGAAAAATTACAGTACAAGACAGTCTGACTATAGATAAGAGTTTTAGAAATATGAGATTGCCTTCATTGAACTGGGCATATTCACATGAAGACAGTCATTAGAAAATGACAGATAAACATCAGGGCAGAGATCACTGGGGAATTATGATAAATTTCTTGTTCCTCTGATCATTAATCAAGAGATATAGGTATTGTTGATCTCCTGAGATAAGGGAATCCTGGGTTGCTACCTCTGCTCCACAAATTATTTATGTGATCTCATGTTATACTCCTTTCTGTTCTACTGTAGATGTGAAGCATTCCCTATGGTTAGTTAGAATAAATGAAATGCCAAGAGATTAAAAAATCTGCAGATATTAGAACAGTTGATGGACAGGGCAATGTAAGACCATGCATCTAGTAACACAATATGTTAAGCATCAGAAAGCATTTTTTTAATAGATCCTACCACACCACTGTGAAAGATTTGACAAGGTACAGGCACAGCAGCCTTGCAGGTTTTTGGGTTTTTTCAAGTGGGTTTTAGAATTTGAGAAAGATTTTTGAATTTTGGCTTTCAATTAATCCTAGTCCTAGAGGTATTATTTATAGATATGAAATTAACGTACATTTAACAGGTAGGTCAGGACACAGTTTTAACATTTTAACTATGAGACTTTAAGATTGCTGCAGTCTACACCTGATTAAAGGTGAAAACCAAGTAAGGTTAAATGAGCCAATCCCATCATGGTAGTAGATTAACTGCCCCAGGTGTTCCATATGATGTACCATGATGTTTAATGAGTTCATTAATGACTTGGAAAGGGGAAAGGATAGCATGGCAAAGTCTGTTGAGGAGACTAAGTTGTATATGTGTACAAGGACCTGAGATGACTGTGGAGAACACTAGAGGAAACTTAAATTAGGTGAAAAGTCAGCATGATAAGAATGAGATTCAAAATCAGGGTGCGAAAAAAAATAGTCTGTTCCACCTAGAAAGCTGTGAGCTGACTATATTGTCTAAAGGAGAGCTGGGACATCGCTGTACACAGATCAATGTGCAACTGCAGTCAAATAAGCAAATCAGCTACGGGACTGTGCAAAGGGTTGAGTAATCATGGACACAGCGACCAGTGTAATGGCAGCACAGAAGCAGCAGCATAGCACGTGTCACCCTGTCTCCAGATGGGTGCTGGAGGGAAAGAAAAGAATTCTCTTGCAGATGGCAGAGGTAGCTCACCTTACAAACATGAATCTGTATGATAATGTATGTTCTAGAGCAGGCAGTCAGGGACTGTACCTTGGCCTTGGTTTTAGAGCAAAGGAGCCACTCAGTGTAACTAAGAAGCAGAAAGCTCAATGCTTTTTAAATCTATTTCAGTTGTGAAATTCACCACCATAGGAAATCATTGAGACTAAGAATTCAATAAGATAAAAAAAGGCCTGAATAATCATATAGATATCAAGAATATATAGGCCTATCATAACTATTGATTTAAAAGAAGATAAATAGCTATTATATAGCACTTGCTGGTCGTGGGGTTTTTATAACTTCTTCTGAAGCTTAGAGTGCAAGACATATTTGGATAACTGAAATTGAGGATAACTTGAATTTCTAAGCCTAATACAGGAAAAAAATATTTTATTCATGCTATAACATAGTAATAACAACAGCAAAAATTATACTGAGGTAATCTTTAAAATTACCAACCTAATCTCTAAAATCCACTTTTGTGCTTACACAGAAAATCACCAGTAGAACACCGCCTCCTTGCAGCAGAGATCCCCCTCAACTCAGAAGTCAAGCCATCTCATATTTTCTTTTCCTACTTCGTATTTTCTGAATTTATTTTTTGTGGCCAAGAACAATCCTGTTCCCCACATCAATGCCAACATTTGATACAAATACAAACAAAATGCACTTGAATAGAAAAAAAAAAGCTACACAAACCTGCACTGCTTTGAGGTGATGTTTAAATACCCTCCTCCCAGCTTTATACTCTCCTTATACACTCAGCAATACTTCAAAAACAATTCATAGAATCATAGAATTGTCTAGGTTAGAAGGAACCTTTAAGATCACTGAATCCAACCATTAACCTAACACTGTGAACACCACCGCTAAACCACACCCCTAGATTGCTCCAAACTTTCTTTAATTTGTCTTTCTGCCCATGAATGAAAACACCTGTGTCACCTCAGTGAGCTCCTTCACACCTGACAGGATCATGAGGGCTGTGGGGCTGATGGTGGCCAGGCTGGAGAACAGGCTGCCAGTTTGCACAAATCTTACAGCTGGGATGGAGAGAAACACTGACAGAGAAGCTCTTAATTTGCATAACATGTGACTTCCCCCTTAATGGCCTCTGGAGGTGCTTAATATTAACCAGAAAATGCTGTTACATCTGTGAAAAGAGGGGGGGTGTTGGCCTGGGGGAGGCAGAAGAATGGTGGCCCCTGGGAAGAAGGGCATCAGTATGGTGTGTACCATCTCTGCTCCCAGCCCCAGTCTGCATCTCCACATTTCCTAATCCAGAAAAAAGTTTTCAGCAAGACTCTGATGAACATACGTCCCACAGATGCTGAGGTGGGGAGAGCTGGAAGTGCTGTTGGGGAGCAGTATTTCCTCAAAAGTGTACTTTGTTGGGGGTTTTTTTTTGACATAGCTACTTCCTTGAGCTGCTCTGATCTGCCAGAAGTGTGAAAATGTCTTCTGTTTGTGTCTCAGGAAAAGATGCATGACTGAATCAAGGAATGGCTGCGTAAGTAATTTTGTTTTTTATTATTTGAGCCCCAAAAGGTCTTAAACTGTCAGATTTATTGTCTATCCAATTTTATGACTTTTAGTTGTATTTATTCTCTGAAGTTTACCGTCAAACGTGTCTACATGAGCTCTGGTTTGTAGGCTTTCGTATTGCTAAATCGTTTTTCAAGCTTGAGACGTAGCTTCTGTTCAACATCAATCCTCTGAGATACACCATTAACATGAATCATCTCTGAAAGTACGTTGTGCAATATGAACTTTGTGTTGAGTCAATCATTCACTCTGATTGAAAGAAGTGATGACCTTCACAGGAGCAGCATATCGCAGCTAAATATCCCAGGACCCTCTTCCCTGCTGTCAGTTGTGTCTGCTCGTGGAACTCATGCAGACTTAATCATAGCACAAAAATAGGCTGAAGATTATTTTCCTTTACGTGGTTAGGTCAGTGGAGCTTTAAATAAAGGACTGACAACAATCAGAGTCCTTTACTGAGTCACAGAGACCACCTTATTGCTTGAACGTTGTTTTCACAGTGGACTTAAAAATGTAAGATGCGCTTTGGTTAGTTTGTTTCATTTTTCTCAGTGCCCATCGAGTAAAATATTTTTTAGAAGTACTAACTCCTCAGCAGATACTACAGCAACAGAAGTTTTTCAGTCCTCTTAGGAAACAGGCCTGAATTTGCAGAAGAACTGGGGCATCTCCCTCCAACGATTCTGTGAATCCAGACGCGAGGCCTGGATCTTGCAGAGATCTTGCAGCAAGGGATAAGCATGACTTGATCAGCCCGTTACTTTGATGACAGCTTACTTGACTAGTGCTTTAGCACAACTCCCTTTGTAAAGTAAATGCTATTTTACATTAGCACCTATTTCTGGACAACTACTACAAAAGAGGATTGGGTACAAAGATTATTTCTGTTGTTAAAAGGTGTAGGTTTTACAACCAGTTCTGGTTTGGGTGTCCTTTGGGATCTTGGATTTGTCACTCAGCCTTCCAGTATATCAGCTCGCTCTTCTGTAAATTAGCCTAATTATATGTTCCTGTTTTACAAAATCAGTGGGAGGCCTGGTTCAGCCAGGTTCATTCATTAATGATTTAAAGAGCTTGGAGATTACTGGATGCAAAGGGGAATAAAAGAAAAGTTAAATTCAAGTGAGAGATTCTGAAAACAAAGAAAAAAGAAAATAAAAGAGGGTCAGTCCCACACACTTTCACAAAATTAGCTTTCCCCACCCCTCATGTGCTACATTCTGCAATAAAAAGTATTATAGATATTTTCTTTTTCTTTTGGCAAGTAGCCAGAGTTTGGGGACACTCTTCACCATTTGTGAATATGTAATTTTCTTCTGAAGATAATCGGATTTATAAGAGTAATTATCTGCTTCCTAAGCAGCATTTCTGCTACTGAAATACCATTTCAACAAGAATAAATACTGCAGCAGGACTAAATATGAGGATTGCATTTGTCTAAATTCACATTTGCTCTTAATTTCAACGTTCATCACTTACTACAATAACTTTCTAGATTTTCATCTTTGAATGAAAAAAAAATCAATGCTTGCACCCAAGATTTGGCCAATATATACAGGATAATGTCAGCAGAAGTAAGACCTGTTGACCCCACGTACCCCTTCAGTTCAGGGTCTTATGATCAGTATGAAATATTGGCCATGTTGTTTGGAAAAAATTCAGATATAGGCACAAAGAACTCTAAAAAGGCAATTGCTGTTTACCTTCCCTATATAAAAAAATTGTCTCAGCTCTTTCTGTTGAAAAATCCGACAAAACATAAGAGTTTTGCAGTTCCAAATTTGAGAAAATGTGTTACTAATGTGACTGAATAATCCTATTAGTTACTTCCTTGGATAAGAAGCTAATATTCATACAAAATCCTGGCACTGACAATTAGACAAACACCAACATGCTAGAACTATGTTCAGAAGCATATTTTTGT
The DNA here is from genome assembly GCA_013400055.1 of Nycticryphes semicollaris. Classification (NCBI taxonomy): domain Eukaryota; kingdom Metazoa; phylum Chordata; class Aves; order Charadriiformes; family Rostratulidae; genus Nycticryphes; species Nycticryphes semicollaris. The sequence continues at coordinate 1,033,475 of VXBJ01007272.1, forward strand.
ATATTATGTCTGATGAACGAGTGAAAAAAAGAATAGGAGATGGATGATAAGGAAAAATCATTGACATGATTATCATTTGAAGAATAACGAAACGAGTGTTGTTTCNGAGTTGAGATTTTAACATCAAATATAGTAAATTTTAGTGTTCAGAACTGACAACAGTGATAATAACAAAACTTCCCTAAGGCAGCAAAGAAGAGGTTTTAAAGTAACAAAACACAGAACAAATCATCATAGACAATTGTCTCCAATTTCTTGGGCCTCTGTCATGACATTTTCAGATTGCCCATTGAAACTAAGAAGAAAAACAGGATAGCTAATTCATAGCAGCTAGTTTTAGGTGAAAATGAAAACCGAAACATAGTGCAATGCAGGGAGATAGTGATTTACTGTTGTGCTGGAGGCTGGCTGGGTCCCAAAGAACATCTTTGATGTTTTGGCCATCACAAACCTTATGGAACCTACTTTCAAGTCAGGTTAAATAAGGAAACAGTCACATTCCTCTTTATTTTGGAACAGTATCAGGCTGTGTCCCAATCACAAAACATCACACAAGGTTGGGATAAGCACTGAGCTATGAGGGTTGAGGGTGTGTTTTGGCATTGCTTTCTTTGCAGCAGACAAGATCCCCACTCCCCTTTGCTCCTGTCTGTTCCCGTTCTTCCCCAAGTTTTACCATCTGAAGTTATGCTGTAAGGCTCTGTGCTAAGGCAAAGCTATGAATGTTGTGGAGCTTGATTTTTTTTTTTATTATTATTTTTTTTTTTATTTTTGCAAAAAGAAAGGTTTCCACTAACAGGAAAAGGAATGATTAGCTCGGAGCACATCAGTGGTCCAGGTTATACTGTGATCCTACAAACATTTTTACTGGTACTTCAGAAAGCACTAACTGCAGAGACTAAAGCAGGGTATAGAAATAGTAAAATGGGTCAGATGGGGGAAGGATCCTTTAAACTGTCTTGACTGCTGAAGAAAATGTCCACAGAACTACATGTTTAAGAGTCTTCCCTGGGATCTGAATGGAAATACAGAGACTGAATATTGTTCTGATGTATTTGTCTGTATTTGTGAATCAGATGCCACCCCAAAGGCAGCAGGGGAGCCCAGAGGATAGCAAAGGAATCATGATAGTATGGCTACGGGACAGTGTCTTTGGTGCTAGGTACTGGGTAGAAAAATTTCTTTTATGATTAGCAATTATGAGCAGTCTCCTGTTGACTGATTCCTAATGTGTTCAGGCAAGCTGGAACTGATGCCTATTCTCTGAGGATAAACAGAAACACGTGGCAAATTTCTAATTATATTTTATTTCTTCTGCTGTTGGAAAAAACTCACAAAACTCAAAGAATTTAATAGCTACTTAGCCTAAAAGATTAGCACTATTACATACAGCGGAACTGACAAAGAAAGCACGACTAGCCCAAGGAAGTAGCTTCATTATTAATTACAGTAATTATTTATGATGTTTTTGTTAAAGCAGTGACAGTGCACTTAGGACTGTATACAGCCGAACCAAATGCCCGAAGGACCATACGATGACAAGCAGGTGTTGACCATCTGCATCTCATGTCTCTGGTGGATATTGAAAGTGTTGACAAGTGACTCTAAGCTGAAAAGGAAACTATTCATATACTCATAGAAGATGTTTAATGTCTTGAAATACTTGTATTGTTATAATAGCTAATTGTTACAAAGTTTCAATGCATTCTAATAATTTATTCTTACAAACAGGAAGCAAAGGAGCAATAGCTGCATTACTAAATGGAACACTGAGATAGGAGTTACTCAAAGAAATGAGAGACCTAAGGTTTAAACCCAGCTCCCCACAGTTGTAATAGTTTCAGCCCAGTTTTCTTTCTTGAGCTTAGATATACAGATCCTCATTCCCTCCCCAGCACTATAACCTCCCCTTCCAATCCTGCTCCTTTTCCCCTGTCCCCTTCAACGAGCTACCCATCTGTTTGCCCAGGATTATTGCTGCTGTGCTGGAACTCACCTTGGGCACTGGCATGTAGGGAACTGCTCTTCATTTATTGGAAACTAGTGGTATATCCAATAAATCTACTGACCTATTCCTCACCTAGGGTACTCCTCATATATCAGGGTACGGGGATTTTTCTAAACACTAGGGGGTCATGACAACATTTCCTATCTTAACGGATTAACATAGGCAGGCTTTTTGGAAGACTTGATACTGAAGGAGGGATTTGAATGGATAAGAACTGGAAGGAAATTCTACACTTCAATGATCAGCAAGAGAAATAAAGTATGATAATGGATGCTGGAAAACAGTGCAAAAGTTGCATTTAGACAGGATACCTGTGAAGCGCAAAGGTAGGAAGACCATATTCATTCTCTACTGGCAATGAATGAAGGGCACAGCAGAACAAATACTATGTTAATATAATAAATAACTTCATCACAGGCTCAGATGCACAGCAGAATTATCCCAGCTGGTTGAGATGCTGTATCTCAGCTGAGGCATGGTTACTGACTATCTGCATACTTTCTCACTCATGGGAAGCATGGAGTGAAATGTGCTAGCTTCAACCTCTGTTAGAGATTTTCAGCAGGCTAAGGAGATGCATATGGTCACATACTCAGCAGGTTTTTAAGTCATTGTAAAGCAGTTGTCTAAAGGTCCTAAGATACACAGGTATGGGCACACCTAATTCTGCTCTTTGCTATATTCAGAATACTGGGGTTTGCGGACTCACTGTTCTGTATAAATGCTTAAAAGGAAATATTTTTAATCAATGATTTCTGGAAAAAAAAAAAAAANCAGTCCCACACACTTTCACAAAATTAGCTTTCCCCACCCCTCATGTGCTACATTCTGCAATAAAAAGTATTATAGATATTTTCTTTTTCTTTTGGCAAGTAGCCAGAGTTTGGGGACACTCTTCACCATTTGTGAATATGTAATTTTCTTCTGAAGATAATCGGATTTATAAGAGTAATTATCTGCTTCCTAAGCAGCATTTCTGCTACTGAAATACCATTTCAACAAGAATAAATACTGCAGCAGGACTAAATATGAGGATTGCATTTGTCTAAATTCACATTTGCTCTTAATTTCAGCGTTCATCACTTACTACAATAACTTTCTAGATTTTCATCTTTGAATGAAAAAAAAATCAATGCTTGCACCCAAGATTTGGCCAATATATACAGGATAATCTCAGCAGAAGTAAGACCTGTTGACCCCACGTACCCCTTCAGTTCAGGGTCTTATGACCAGTATGAAATATTGGCCATGTTGTTTGGAAAAAATTCAGATATAGGCACAAAGAACTCTAAAAAGGCAATTGCTGTTTACCTTCCCTATATAAAAAAATTGTCTCAGCTCTTTCTGTTGAAAAATCCGGCAAAACATAAGAGTTTTGCAGTTCCAAATTTGAGAAAATGTGTTACTAATGTGACTGAATAATCCTATTAGTTACTTCCTTGGATAAGAAGCTAATATTCATACAAAATCCTGGCACTGACAATTAGACAAACACCAACATGCTAGAACTATGTTCAGAAGCATATTTTTGTATATTATGTCTGATGAACGAGTGAAAAAAAGAATAGGAGATGGATGATAAGGAAAAATCATTGACATGATTATCATTTGAAGAATAACGAAACGAGTGTTGTTTCCAGTAGGACATGCAAGGCCTAAAGGTAGTCATTTAGAATTCAGAATGTTACCCTGTTCATTGCTCACTGTGTGGGGCTGAGCCAATGTATAGATATGTCCCACTGCTTACACCCAAAACCAACTTGATTTTTTCCTAGTAGATATTGAAATGAAGGAATATTCTTCCCGCGTGGTCACTTAGGGCTGTGGCATTTAAAGGTCATCATGAAAAGCATCTTCCAGACACCTACTATCAACAGCAACCTCTCAGAGTATTGACTGATAATGATTATGTATTGTTAAAAGTATTTTCTGTCAAATAGAAATAAATGTTTTTCATATTGTTTCCCGCTTCTCAGATAAATAGAAAAAGATAAGATTTTCAGTATTTATTCTACTGTCTGCTCATGGATGTGAACAGCCCCTTCAGAGTTTAATCTTTATAGCAATATTTTCTTTATAGATATTACAACCTTGAGTTGAGATTTTAACATCAAATATAGTAAATTTTAGTGTTCAGAACTGACAACAGTGATAATAACAAAACTTCCCTAAGGCAGCAAAGAAGAGGTTTTAAAGTAACAAAACACAGAACAAATCATCATAGACAATTGTCTCCAATATCTTGGGCCTCTGTCATGATATTTTCAGATTGCCCATTGAAACTAAGAAGAAAAACAGGATAGCTAATTCATAGCAGCTAGTTTTAGGTGAAAATGAAAACCGAAACATAGTGCAATGCAGGGAGATAGTGATTTACTGTTGTGCTGGAGGCTGGCTGGGTCCCAAAGAACATCTTTGATGTTTTGGCCATCACAAACCTTATGGAACCTACTTTCAAGTCAGGTTAAATAAGGAAACAGTCACATTCCTCTTTATTTTGGAACAGTATCAGGCTGTGTCCCAATCACAAAACATCACACAAGGTTGGGATAAGCACTGAGCTATGAGGGTTGAGGGTGTGTTTTGGCATTGCTTTCTTTGCAGCAGACAAGATCCCCACTCCCCTTTGCTCCTGTCTGTTCCCGTTCTTCCCCAAGTTTTACCATCTGAAGTTATGCTGTAAGGCTCTGTGCTAAGGCAAAGCTATGAATGTTGTGGAGCTTGATTTTTTTTTTTATTATTATTTTTTTTTTTATTTTTGCAAAAAGAAAGGTTTCCACTAACAGGAAAAGGATGGATTAGATAGAAGCACTACAGTGGTCCA
>VXBJ01007272.1:1039799-1066279 GCA_013400055.1 Nycticryphes semicollaris
AAAAAAAAAAGGCAGCACACTTCAGGCATCTTGGGACAAATATGTGGAGTGGAAGCAAATGCAATGAGTAGTAAATAGAGAGCTCCCTGATGTTTTAGGTCTGTAACTGCCCTGGAGAAGCAAAATGCCACAGAGCTTTTCTGTTTAGTTGTCTGTGACGGTTTCACAACATCAGACTAATCCAGGGAGGAGCAAGCCCCAACATTTTCATTGGCACTAGTACATTCCACATGCTTATTTATTCTGATTGTCACCAAATTAAAGATAAATCCAGCATCAATATTGCTTTTTTGAAAGACCTACCAGAAAAGATAAATTAAATACAAGCTGCAGCATTCTTTCTGAATTCACATAATGGAGGAATTTCAAAAACTGTAATGCTGCCTCTCTTACCAAGGATTTGTAACCCATAATTACATTGATACATGTGCCATGTCAGCAACAGCAGTGAAATTCACAGTATTTTTTATGTGAAATGTACTGTTTTATTACATTAATTCACATTTAATGTGTACACAGTAATAACCATAAAGAATGATAACCAAAGTTATATATTTTCTTCAGAACCTTCATTTAGAGAGCTTTCAAAAGCGTCCAAGGAAATTAAAATATCAGTCAGTTTACCTGCAGGATATAGAATTAAAGCACTATGCACTATAATTTCTTTTACAAGCATCCCCTTCCTCACATAATGTCCTACCTCTGGAAAAATACAATAGTCATAATACTTGTTAAAGCTGCTATGCACAAAACCAAGATTTTAGAACTAGAGAAGAATGCATCACTAGAGAGAAACTGTGTTACTCGTAGCGGGCTGAGGAAAGGAGATGAAGGGATGAAATTCAAGAATTTCTTCTCAATAGCACCCATAAAGCAGGGGTGTCACACTCAGTTAAGAAGCATCTCATCTTGACAAATGAATAGGCACTCAATGGAGCCAAAGTCTTGAAGTCCCCTCTCTTGAAAAGAGAAACAGCAATAATAAGGAGTATGGAAGATTAAAAAGAAGCAATGTGATATTTTCATCTTTCTTTCTTTTGTCTAATTCTGAAACCTGCCAGGGCTACATTACACTAGCACTGATCTCAACTGAACATGAAACCTCTCTTCCTTATAAAAAGGAGAGAGAAAAAAAAAAAAAAAGAAATGGGACACAATGTAGTCCAAGAAATGTATGCTCATTTCCTGACACTGGGAAAAACTTTTGGTAGAGAGAACACAGGAATTAACTCTTCCTTACAGATGTAAAATGAAATATCAGGAACATTTTTATCAGCCATTTAAATTTAATTACACATGTAAAAACCAAGTGAGTAGTTGAATAGTTAAGTAATAACTGCACCTAAGATCTATACTAGGTGTAAGAGCAGGAAGCAGAGGTACAGAATAGATATCATTGGAATCTAAGAGATAAAAGCAACCTCTGATAGACTATGATTCATGAGTTGGATGGATTCACTTAGAATGACAGAAGCATGCAACACTTGATGGCAAGAAACAGGCATAATCAGAACTGGCTTTATCAGCTTTGGCTTGCCAGAACTTTGTGCCAGTAGCTGTCACAGATCAGAAGTAAGAGTTTAGATTTCTCTCTATTGGAACAAAATATTCAGTAAGAAAAGCGCCTCCTTGCCTTCCAATTCCTGAACATTTAAGACTGGCATAAAGAGAGAAGCTCACTTGGCACAGAAACGTAAGAATTGCTCCCTGACAAGACCAGTACAAGAAGAAGGTTCCACAGGAACCTCTTTTCAGATGTTTAGATATAAGCTAATTAAATATACTTCAGTGTATAAGAAAATAATTTTCACGGTACACATGTGACCGATGACAAAAACTGTACCAGAATTAAATATGCATTTAATTTGGAGGAAAGTTCAGTGATCTGTTACTGCCATTCTCACCCTTTCACTCTATAGATTTTCTTTTATTATTATAACCAGTCCTTAAAACTGCTCTAATTTGAAATTTCTCTGATAACTCCACGAGGTTAAAAAAAAATTGCTGTGCAGAAACCCATGGTAGTACTGTGAGGATTGAGTGGGATTCCTGGTAAAATATGCAGACAGAGATGCATGTCCATGGGTGCAAAACATTGGAAGAAAGCACTTAGTACAAGATTGCGGGGCAGTGACACAGATAAACTCCTGAGCAAAGTGCTGGTATCTCTTCAGCTTCCAGAGAAGTCTCTTGATTCTCTTTGGAGTTTGTTAGTCACCCTTGTGTTCAGCTGATTACATTTGTTTGTAGAGGCCCTGAAGATTATATTGACAGCTCTTCCTGCTTACATCTTAAGTGGCAAGAAGTTGAAGAGCATGAGTTGACATGATATGACAAATGGAAAAATTAAATGCACCACTGTGTAGCACTTACGCTCATCTCCTGCTCCCCCCTTGGCATTTGACTGGGTTGAGACCGGACGTCAAAGGAATGGATGACATTTGGTTTCGCTGAGATAGCTGTGTTATTGGTGATTTATGGCTAAATTCCTTCATAAGTACACAAATTAGCAGGGAAGGTGAAAGTTAGCTAGTTGGAAGATTTGTAGAGTTCTTGATTCTCTGTGGTAATTTTATTGAAAAATAAATCATGTAACCCATAAATCCAAAGCAACTATGAGAAGGAAAGCAGGTGGAATAAAAGACTGCTTGAAAATGGCCACATGGTGCATATGTCTGCAACTACAACAAAATATAATCTCTTGTTTAGGTAAATCTGCAGATTTAGGACCTAATTCTGAGTTTACTTCTACTTCAGTATAAATCAGAAAAGCAGATCCATAGAATTTATCAAATCTACACTGGGTGAAGAAAAAAAAATTTGCAGAGTAAAATCAAGCTTAGAATTTCAATGTTGATACTTACATAGTAGATAGTACAGTAAATTTCATATAAAGTTTTTGCAATTTTAGGTATAAAGGGTCAAACTCCAAGTAGCTGCTTTTTTTTTTTATCTAATTTTTTTCTGTTGCAAATGCAAGTTAGTAGACTTTTTGAAAATATATTAATATACCTAAAAAGATGTTACTTATGGGGACATTTTTTTCTGTGAGAAACTTTTTGCTGTTTTCTGGCATAGCTACCCAGGGGACAAATATATACCCATACAGCGTACCCTACTAGTGACCATATTCATTATCTTTACAGGAAGGGAAAAGCCCCCAAATTTGCAACAATAACCAAATTTTTAAAAACAGGAACAATATAAAATGATGAATCTAGTGAAACGACAATTAAAAGGAGCAATCAGTAGGGTAAAATACTTGCAGGGAGACCATTTAGAGAGTTTCTTTATTAGAGATATAGACAAAATATGTGCTATCATTAAAAATATAAATTAGGGGAAAAAAAGCACCTGACCTATGTTAAATAGAGAGAGCTATCAGAAGTGATGATTGGGAGCTACATCCAAACAAACAGAACAGAAAGGAGTGTAAACGATAGGAAGCTAAATGCAGAGACGCCATATGACAGGCCAGAAGGGATTTGAAGGAGTAAAAGTAAGGACAGGTAACCTATTAATAAAACTTTTTTCAAATATACCATTACCAGAAAGCCTGACAGAGAGTCAGATGGGACCAATAGGCAATCAAGGTATGAAAGGAAGATGAGGCTACTGCAGGGAAGCTAAATTAATTTATTGCATCAGTGTTCATTACAGAAGAGAATGAGGTCCTGGTATCAGTCATTCCTTATGGGAGATAAGGCTGAGGAACTGGCTCAAATTCAAGTGTCAATAGAAAGGCTTTAGAGCAAATTGACACACTGAACAGTAAGAAATCTCCAGGAACAGATGGTATGCACTGAAGATTTATAGCAGAACCCAAATATAAAATTGCTAAACTACTAACAGTGGTGTCTAACCTATTGCCAGAGGAACAGAAGGTGGGAAATGTGACACCAATCTTTATGAAGGACTCCAGAGAGATCTTGGATCTATAGATTGCATGTCTGGTTTCTGAACAGGCAAAATGGTAAAACTGTACTAAAGGATGAGATTAATAGACACCTGGACCAACACAATATGTTGCATAATACACAGTTTCTAATGAGGGAAGATGTTCCTTGCAAAGGTATTTGAATTTTTTACGACTGTCAACAAGCGTTTATCATTACACTGATCTTAATGCCATAACGTACTTGGATTTTTAAATGGCTTTTGAGGTATTCCCTCATTAAAGGCTTCTACAAAATAAATTATCACAGGTTAACAGGAAGCTGTTGCCATGGATTAGTAATGACATAAAAGCAGACAACACAGAATAGCCGTAAGTGGTGAACTTTCTCAACCAACAGGTCCCATAAACACCAGTAGTTGGATCTGTACTGTTCATCATTCTCCTGCACTACCTGGCAGTGGAGTTTCCTGGGATGTAAGACAGCAGGGACTTCCAGAGCTCACTGGAAAGGACAGTGGAGCAAAATGTTCAGTAAGTGCAGGTAAATCATTTGGAGTAAATTGGTCCTGATTATAAAAAGAATGGACTCTGAATGAACTATCTCCTTCCTGGACAGAGATTTGAGGGTTGCTGTGGTTCATTCTCTGCCAGATGATGCCATCATTGATGGCAACTAGAGTGCTAGGACTTCTTAGGAAAGGAACTGAGAAGAAGACAGAAAACATCTTAATAAAACTTGGATGGGTAACAGGTTTAATATCACATGCAGTTCTGGTGACCCTGCTTCAAAAATCTTTTAGGGGAACTAAACAGAGGCAAGGAGAGCAATAATCTTGGCAGAAATGCTACCAAGCAGGTCAGGTTCAATATATGACAGATTTATCAAACAAAAAATTATGTCAAGGGTGTAGGCAGTGAATTGTTATTCACTGTTTTTCACAACATTAAGAACTAGAGAACATTCAGATGGCAGCAGTTTTAAAACAAACAAAAGAAAATGCTTTCATACACCATACAATTGTGGAGCTCGTTGCTTCAGGGTGGAGACCAAAATTAAAATGAATCAAGAAAAGGATTAGATGAGTCCCTGGAGAGGCTCATTAATGAATTTTAAACACGATTCTACAGATGCTCCCTCTGTTTCAGGAAATCCAAACAACCGACAAAAGCTGGAATAGCATGGAAGAGAAAAAGATGCCTCTGTACATGCTTTGTTCTTTAAGTACGTGTTGTTGCTTCCTGTTGGAAACCTCCATGTCACCTAGAAGGGAAGGTCTTGCACAGTTAAGAATTAATTGGCAGTCATATATACTGCAAAGCGTTTTTGTCCTCTGTTGTTAGCAGGGTCACCTTAATAATGAACTGAGATGTAACTTCAAGTCATGAGTTCTTGCTACCTTCTCTCTTGCTTTCAAAATATGAATTTAGGATGTTCCTAATTGAAGAAACATTTTAACTTTGCATTTTTACTTTTATTACTCTGCCAAAGGGTTGAGTGATAAGAACTCTTCTGCTCTTAGATTGGGTTTAGTGTATTCAGTCCTTATTTCTACGGGTCACAAACGTTTAAAAGAAGTGAAACTGTCGAAGAGCATGTCGTATTTTTAAAAGGCCTCTAAAACAGGTGACGGGTAAATACGTGGCAGGAGCTGGAACACATGTGTCCATTCAAAGACAGAGACAGAATGCACAGATGAAACCAGAGATGCCAATAAAACAGATAAGGTGCTACTGAATTAATTTAAATTCCTCAAGTCTAAAAAAAAATGGCTAAGTAAATTTATTTTCTACACTTCCTAATAAGAAATTCTAACAAGCAAGAAGAAAAGCTAACAATTTTTTTTATGAGTCATATTTCCAAATTCAGATTTGAAAACTGAGAGAAAATGTTTCATTTTCCACTATTTGTCTCTGAGGTATGCAGTTTTCTCCTCAGCCTGAAGTTCCTCTCTTAATTTGGCCACCAGGAGGCTTTCTCTGCAGCATTTCCTCTGTTGAGAGCTTCTACTTAAATTCTGCTTCTGTAAGAGAATAAAAGATATGCTCCTCTATTCAGGGTAGTGATAAGAGGTTAGAAAGAGAATCCTTTAACTTCTGTCAAAAACCCGAGATGTTTTGGCATAACACATAAACAAACACAGAACTGCAGACATCAAGTTCCTCTAAGTGCATATTGTGGATGAAAACAACCAGTAGAAAGCCTATTCAAGCAGCATCTTCCTCAGAAATCTTCAGGTCTTGTAGGGTTATCCTGAATACAAAAGTTTCCTACCACTTCACATAACTCCTATGAAGGCTATTTACTCACTCATGGATCGAGTTCTTAATTTTAGGTGGACACAACAGACCAGATAAAGTAGGCTGCTTTCCTGAACTACATCTGTGCAGTTGGGGTAAATTGTGCAATATGCACAGAAAAATGTTGTGCTCTGTAGTTAAAGGCAGTTGTGGCAGGGGGTGGGTACTGCACAGAGACTGAGGGGCACGGCTGGCTGCTCCCATCTCCCTTCACACTACTCTATAGAAAGTACATTTCTGCTCCTGGGGAACCTTTTAGGCTGCCTCTAGGGTCTACAGAGGACAGACACCTCCACAGGGAGGTTCATCCACTTTTCTTAGATACTATTTAGGGTGGGATTAATTAGACTCATAATTAATTTGTCTATTTCTCTCCATTGGGTTTTAGGAAGCCCAGCTGAGGGGTTTACATGATTAGGTGAGGGGAATCCAACCCACAATTTAAAAAAAGAAGCATAACCTATGTCATGGAAATTAGTGTGTGAGTGGAGTGGATATGTTTTTTACCTTAGACTTTGACTTTCTCAAAAGATCTAAAATGAAGGATAACTAGTGGTGCTTCTTGAATAATACTCGTATCTGTACAGCATGAGTATTAAATATAAACTACACCATCTCAATAAAAAAGAGGTGAGGCTGCTATAGCAAGCAGTTCAATTCAGAGAAGAGCCTAAAAGTAGCCAATCACAGAGCAATTCTTTAGTCCAGCTGCTGTGTAACAGCAAGAGTACTGGGTTGCCATCAGCATGTGAATGATGCGCTTCTTATCCCTTCCTCCCCAAAACTCCCTGGGACATATGAACCGCGGTACTTGGCTCTGCAGAAGTTGTACAGAAGCATCTGGAAGAAGAGCCAAATCCTCTTAATCTACATTCTGCCTCACAAGAACTTTTCTGAAAGTTGAAACGCGCACAACAGATGGGAAATAAACTATGACATAACCTAGGGAATCAGTAGAACTCTAACAGCTGAGGGAAGTACCAGAGTTGCAGCTTCTTTTAGCTTACGGGAGAGCAAATCCAACCCCTAATACCACATCTTCAATAAGCTTTAGTTTTCAGTGCCAATAAACTGTGAAAATTAGTGTAATGAAGTTCATTTTAAAAATAAACAGTATGCAAAATATGCATAGCAGTGTACCATAAATATAGCGTCTACTATGAGATTTGCACTTTGGAACTGTGCACTTGACAAACATTTTTCATTCTTGCCTGCAATTGATACCCAAGTATGTTTTCTGAATGTATTTTGGTGTCACAGAAGCATAATGCCATGTCTTATTACGTTCCACATGCAAGCAGTTAGAAGATTATATGCCAGCCACCAGCATTGTACAAGTCAAAAGTGATTTACCATGGATACACGTGCCTCTTGATGAATATTTCTAAGATTATACAGCTGTTGTTTATCAAGTATCATTTATAAAGCATTACGTGACAATAAGCTATAAAGAATACATGTGCAAGCTTGTAAAATGAAACATAATGCTTGGTAATTTAAAAAATATATTCATTGTAGATTTAATTGTTGAATAGTTATGTTGATTTATACCACACAAATGGGGACTTTATGATTCACAATGACTTAGCAGACAGTGAACTTCATTGCATCACTAAAATTGGTTTATGGGATTGAGTTGCAAAAAATGTTAAGTGTGTTCACAGGGATCAGTCCTGAATTCTCTGCACTGTTGAAACTTTGCACTACTCTTGACTCCACTTGCTGAAGCAGGAATGCCACTAGATTCAATACCACCAGCCTGACTGAGTCTAAAAGGTTATGAGAAGAATACTTACAGACTCAGATTATATCAGTATTAACACCAGTTCTGTTTATAATAGGCTGGTAATGAGACTTTCTTCAGTAAATTATTTTGTAGCTAAGTTCTTCAGAAGCTTGCACTTTTAACACGCAAAAAGTTCAACAGTTGGAGAGGATTAATGAAGTAAAGAATTAAAATTGTGATATAGCTATTGTGATATATTTGTGCCTTGTCTCTATTTCCCACTGTGACCTGGACTCCCCAGAAAGACAGTAACTCCCATAGCTCCCTGCCTACATCAAAGGAAGACACTGATAATTTCAAATCTGTGTACCAAGAGAGAAGTAGTCCAGTGAGCTGACAGATCAGGGTTACTCAAGCTTAATCTTCATAAAGCCCTTGAGAGAATATGGCAGTACTTCCAATCTTCCAATCTTTTTTATTTTTTTTTCCAATTGGAATATTTTTATTTTTTATTATTTTTAATAAACTGTCTAACTTTCTGAAGTTCTGGTGAAATTGCACTCCCTGACCATCTCTGACACCTCTGTGGGCAGTCCTAGCTGAGAAGCCTACAGTTACATGGGAATGGAGAATGCCTTTTCTACCTATTCTGTAAAAATATATATATATTATTCAGCACCTTGCCTATTTCAATGCACAGAGAACTTCAATATCAGAAGTCTGTATTCTTCATAAATGCTAAACTCAGTAAATGAAAAGCAAACGTTGTTTCCTTAAAAATTTAAAGAGTGGGTCTGACAAGTGTAGTGAGCCAAGAATAATCAAATAATGTTGGATCCCAGGTGAATGTATAATTGGATGCAGTTCATCACGGTGCCTGTCTACTTTTTTTCTCATAAGGAAGCGGTAAAAGAAAACCTGTTAGTTTTCTGAATGAGTGAGCAGCAGCCTTGTAAAATGTGTGTAACTGCTTGCATACACAGAAGAATAAATATACACAGCATTCATGCATATGCTTTTGTCATATGTTTGCACACCTGTGACTGTAGGAAGAAAACAAAGCTGTATTATTCCAGGTTCAAAATTAATGGGCAGTGTTTATTTACTGAATACTTATTACACAATCTGAATCTAAAACACCACCACAAGAAAAGTTAAATTCTTGCAAAATACTTGGATAAGATAGATAATTAGATCTTTCCTGCTTTGTCGGTTGGTAACCTGAAAAACCTATCTGTTTTTCACTGTTTCTTTAAGTTATTTTTATTATAGAATCTATGCACATGTACGTGTAACTTGCTTTATTTTGCCTGCTTATTTTGGAAGATTGGATGTGTATTTGTGCTCAGACGTTTGAAAAATGCCAATGCCCTGCATTAACCCACAAACCAAATACCAAATGTAACAGGAATTTCCTACAAATGTGTTAGATGATGAATACTTGGCTCTGATCTCACAGGAACACTTCAAATAGAAAAATCAGAAGTACTGGAATTCAATTATTATGATAGTTCAATTAACCTCTATTGAACAGATGTAGAAATTATACCTAATTATACATGTAGCTGACTTCAGACATGGACCTCTGCCCACCGAGGACTAATCTAAGATCACCAAATTCATTTCACTTCAGACCTTTGCTCTCAGAAATGAGTACTACAGTAAGTGATTTCTCCATTAAATATCCCTCTAGCATCATAATCTTTCTGAAAGTCTGCTCAGTGCTCAATTTTATACTAAGAAACTTAATGTGATATCCCCAAGTGTTATCACAGAAATTCTAAAGGAAAGGTCACCAATAAAGAGGGGGTTTTAACACAAGCTTTGCTGAATATTGCTGTAAGCTTACCTTGCTTTGGCTCCACAGACATACACCAAAATGCATGAATTTGTGCCTCCAATTTTAATACAACCATAGCTTGGTAACTAGAAAATGTTTTGAATTTATTCCTTTGCACAAGGCCCAGTGCAAGTCTCTGTTCTGAGAACCAGAGTGGTGTATATAGTATAAGATGTCCTTCTACGAATGGTATATCCCATTTAGCCATAAAGCATATTTCTTTATGATCCAGCAAGTTCCCTAACTTACAGCAGACTTTTCCTAACACAGACGAAACAAAGCTTGGTAATCACTTATGCAGCTATGAACACAAATGCTACACTAATGTATTCTAGGAAAATACTACCTGCATTTTCTGTCCAAGGTCATTTTTATTGCTCTCATGTTAAGACTACAGAAGGAAAAAATGAGAACAGGGTTTGAAGGCAGTGGCTCTTTCTCCCAAATACATTTGGGAGAAAATGTCATACATATATTACTTGTTCACTTACTTTCCTCATGGTAGCACCATTGCACAGGGAGGAAAAGAGTCCTTTCCATTTCTCAATGGCATTTATTTCTGTTTCTATCTGTTGTTGAGATTGACTGCCCTGATCTTCCTGCTCTTTCCTTAGCTATTTTTATTAATACCCTCATTTTCTTACAGCAGCTGTGTTCCAGAGGGAACCTGTGGGCTAGCATCCAGTGAGACTATCCCTATATATGCAGCACTGTCTTCTGAGGAAGAAAGAGATCAACTGCTGTGTTGTAATTTCTTGGATTCCTGTTGGTGGGGAAAAATTTCTGTCATATACAGAGTCCTCGTCAGGTGCTCGCTCACTCATCTGACTTTTCTTCCTAACATTCTGGTAAATCTGCAGCATTGGCTGGAGCATAGGCCCACAGAAATTATACTGGAGATGGGAATTCTCCATTTTATTCCGGACCTGTGCATCCTGGATTTGCAGTGGTTGTAACATTGAGTTACTGTTGACCACAGTTTTCCAGCCTTAGAGGTTACTTTCTTCTTTTGAATTCCTTTGGCCAATACAATGTTACTCAGATAAGCAAACCAACAAGATGGGGTGGAGGGAATGGGGACTCAGATGTGCTTCTGTGACAATACTATCTATAGAGGGTCTTACAAGTCTGAATACAGTGTCCTCCTTCTTAGAGATGCCAGTATTTTATTAGTAAAGGGACCCAGTGAAATCAGCTGCTTTTTATGAGACAAAACTGTTCATCTTGAGCTACTGAAAAGAAAATCTAGGTGAACAGCCTAAATTTATACCATTTCTGTAGAGTTATGGGTAAATTAATATTCTTCAATAGTTAGTACAAAAGCAAAATGTTTTTCATTGGTTTCTGTTGTGCAATCATCATATTAACGAGGTAGGGCATTTTCTTTTTTATTTGTGGTTACACTGAACACCTCACCCTTGTTTACTGCAGGATAATAACCTAGTGGAAAGCCAAGCAATTTCAGTTTTTGAACACTGGGACGTATTTAATGTAATTATAGCTTCTTTTAAAACAACTAACAGCTTGGAAATATGGGAAAACTGCAGAGTGGATAACTACTTGAATACTGCTGCAATGATTGTTTTTCCCATAATGTATCTCTTTTAAATAACGAAACTTCGTTATTGGCATGATAATCTAGTCAGACATTAAACTTCAAGCCTGTTAACAGGGAGGATATTGTCTCATATTATATATAAACTACAGTTTATGCATTACATTTTCTAATTTACAATTATTGTCTTCTATTGTCTACAAGCAATTACATTTACAGTAAGCAGGTTGTAACAACAGTACTAAGGCAGCCTTGCTACCTATAAACTTGTGTCCTACATCCCCAAAATCACCCCCGCTAGCTAGGTTTCCTCTTATAAATCCCTGTGCTGTTGTACCTGTAGCTGCCTCTCCCTCATCTCACTGCTTTCCACCACAACATCCTCTAATTCTTTACAGATCATTAGCTCACCTCCTGCAAAACCTTGCTGATGTATCCATCAGACCATCAGCCCCCTTCCGTGCCCCCCATCTACACTTTATTTATGCTGCCAGGTGAAGAAAAGCCTGCAAGGACTGGCTGGCAGTGGCTGCAGAGTGGGTTGCTGCTACCAAACATCAGATCACACACGGGAGGACTTTCCTTCTCTTGGCAGCAGCACCAGCAATGTCTCCATCCTCCACCTAGGCATAAAGTTCATACATCTTGTAACAACTAATACATCTGAGACTTCTGACAAATTTAATTGAAGATGATCACTGGATTTAAAAATTAGCATGGAAGGAGGACTAGCAAAAAAGATAAAGCCACCATGTCACCTTTATATTTGGAGAAAACTGAGCTAGGGGACTTTCACAGTTTTCAATTTAGACATGAAATTTGAAAAGGAGGACAAGTTCTTCTATTTTTTAATTTTTTTTTTTTTGTTAGATGCAATGAAACCTCAAATATCCAGTGTGGTCAAGCAAGATCCATTCCCCAAAAGACTCATGACTCATGACTGTTATATTGTCTGCCTTCCTGCCTGGAAATTTAGGATATAAACTTCTGAAATCTTACCTTTTTTTTTTTTTTTTTTCTCAGCACATTGCCAATAAGAAGTTCCAAAGACATTTTCTCTGGAGTATAATAAATCCAAATGGAGAAGACAATACTACTAAATGAAAAAGATTTCTCATTAATTTGTGGATGTAAAAATACAAGACAGTGGAGCTGCCTTGAGCTCTGACAGTTCTGAAGTGATTTGGTCAGCTGAGTGCTCGGAGAATTTTGAGGCTGCTTAGACTAAAGCACACTGTGGGAAGGCAGAGAAATTGCTGAATGCACAGTCCTAAATTTTCAAATGCAAAGGGACAAATATTCAAATAACTTGTCCGCCCCCATTATTTTGTTTGAATCTCCCTGCAAAAACATACACACTCTCACACACGCAAATACACTTTATGCAGACACATCCCTTACTGTTGCAGATGGACTTTTTGAGGACGAATGCATATCATAAAGCCATTTTTATATGTGGCACTTTTACTAGCACAGTCTCAGCAGAGACCCAGAATTGAATAAGCGTGAAAATTGAAGTGCCTTCATATTCAAAATGGTGCTCACTCATCCTTGGTCAGAGTTGAATGAAGGCAAACTCAGAGAAGCATGCACTGCTGATAATACTGTAACTGCCTATAGACAAATACAGGATTTTTGTTTCAGATGTTTGCCACCCAGCAGAGTCCAAACAAAAGGAAAATGTCATCATGGTGTGCCATTTGTGCTGCCACTGCAAGGCTTCAAAATGTTATGCTATCTCTTCCTGTCTTACTATAAGACAATCATTATTCCATCTAATCTATATCATGACAGTTTTGCAGAAGCTGCCGTACTGTAAACCTGATCCTCTGAGGGCAACTGAGACGTATTTAAGTGGGATAAAAAATAATCTTTGCTAAAACATGAGAGCAATGGAAACCTTCCGTGGTATATTACACACAAGAATAATAAGTAACAAATGCCCTGAAAATATAGTAAGGCCAAAGACCAGTCAGGTCAGGACCCTCCTGTGCCATGGGCTGTAAAAGCATTTAGCAAATGACTGTTCTTTCCCTAAAGACTGAAGTAGATGAACCAGTCAGCTGGTGGGAACAGAGAAGGACATAGAACCACAGATGGAGGCAGATTAACGGGAGACAGTAACACATCATCCAACACCAACAGTTCTTATCAAAATTACTCTCTATTGTATTTGAAAGCCAAGTGTTACAACTTCATGCTCGTGCCTGGACTTTGTCAAAAAAAACCCCAAGTTTCAGACTCACCTTGTGAGCACATTAAAATGAAAGAAGTAAAAGCATTCTGTAATTAAAAAAATAGTCTCATGTGTCTAAGTCATTCCAAAAAGTATTTTCCACGTCTAGAAAAACTGATGACATTTTAAACAAAACTTCACTCAGATCATAAAGGCCAATGACACCACCCTACAACTGGCCATAAAGAGGAAAGGCTAGTCTTAGTATGTTGTGAATTCCTAGGGTTTTTTCTTCATTTTAATTTAGATGGTGCCTTGATGATTGCATTATTTGCATTCAGCTTATTCTGATTTTTATTTTTCCACAGAAGAGGTATTGATTTTTGTGTTAGTCAATGGAAAGCCCAAGCAATGCTACAGTACAAAACAACAAGAAGCAGTAAAAGAAGACAATGGAATAAAGTCCATTTAAAATGGCAATGTGAGTCAAGTAGGACAAAATCTACCAGGAAAAGAGGTGTTGGGTTAAGAAGAGAATATGCCCGGTGATGAAAGCTCTCTGCAACAGAAGAGGGAGCTCTCACCGCACCGGCCCCCGCCAGGAGGGAGAGGTGGGTTGCCTCTTCTAGCTGAGGCTGTGGAGGTGGTGGTGCCCATTCCCTCCCCTTTATTTTCCCTCCTGAATACGATTCAATGCAATTTTCATATTACTCCTTACAGAAAGCTATAGCAGAGTGCTCCACAGCGAATTACGGTCAGATATGAGCTATGGATGAAACTTGGTAATGCTTACAAGCCTGGCTGTCAGAGGGATATTTTCCCGAGTTTGGAAGGCATATTTTATCCCCATAGCAATAAGTCTGTTTCTTCCTGTATTTGCACAAACCCCAAATACACTTGGAAAAGTACTACAGCATAAATAATAACAAATATCAACTGTGTTTATGACAACCAAGAATGCAGGCTGAAGGCTCACTGTAAAACTCACTGAATTTAATTAGAAGACTGACCTCATTGGGCTGAATGAAACAGTGACAGCGTGATTTTGCAAACCTCCTCGGAGTAGCTGTTACCCCTATACATCACCCTTTCCTTTTTTAATAAGCTGTTCCATGCGACTAAGAAAGTAGTCAAAGGTTAACATAGATAAATAGCTATGTTTTATCCTCCATAGATGAACAATTATGCCTGAGGTCTCAATTACAGACACCCTAGTGGTATTCTTGTTTGTTTGCTTACTTGTTTGCATTGTTTGGCAGATAATTATTTCCAAATAAGCAAAAAAGAATAATATACTTAAGCTTCAATGTGATCCTCTGAAAAGATGCCCAGAAAGCATCTAGATGCTTGGTGTAAAATTGACTCCATCTTAGGAACATTAAAGCCTTGCCATGATGTAGGTTTTGAGTGCCACTATGGGATACTCTGGGGTACCTTTCCTCATCACCAGATACCTCTCCAGAAGGAGACTAGAAACCTGTGTTTCAGCCCATGACTCCTGCAGATTCTCTGATGAAACACTAATTTGCAGCAGCAACATTATCTTGAGGTATGTTTGCCAGTCAAGCATCTACTTAAATCTTTTCTTTAACCAATGCCACCCACTTACAGCTTATCCAAGGACAGATTGTAAGACAAGAGAACATAGGATCAATTACCACTCTTGATTCTCTATTACCTATTTATTGGTAACCCATAAGGTCCTAGGGAAGGTAGGTGCTCTATGTGTGTCCATGCAGCAATCAACTTGTGAAAAGATTGTAAAAAGCAACAGATAAAATAAGTCATTTAAAAATATCCCTCCCTCCTGTACTCCACACTTATGGAGTCAGGTTATAGGAATGTCATTTCAAAAGTAATTGCAGGACTGAACATCTGCCCTAGAGGCTGAATTCCAGAAGTGAAGCCAAGAAGAAGTACGTTGAGACACTGCAAATAAGAACTTCTACATGTGCTGGTAGGACTTAACTTTTCTCTATTATATTCATACATATTAAAAAAATGACACATTTATTAAGATACATTTATAAAGACACATATATCCCTACGGCTGCTTGCACTGATCATTATGGCTTTTTCTCTGTTTAGTTTTACAAGAATTCTAACCAGTGCCACAAGCTAGCTTAGAAACCCCTAGAACACCAGGGTATCTATCATCTGCAAAGATTTTCAATACTGTAGTCATTCCCAGGACTCTGCTTTCAGACTAAAATTACGGAGGAATAGGGAGGATGTAACTTATGGGCCAGGCCCATTAGTTGGGAAATTACTACGCTGAAAATGTCAGATTTTTTTAAGTCCTTGTCTAGATTCAGTCTAGCTGCATAGTTGCACCTTTCTGGTTTTATCTTACATTAACAGATTATTCTCTTTTTATTTTTTTCTTTCTTTTCTTTTGTTGTTGTTGTTTTCCTGGGTTTGCCATGCTCACATCTGACTCATCTATTGGTCCATCTTTTGAAATATTGTCCCAGGTCACTGCATCTGGTGCAAAGGTCCTTGCCAGTTTTTGAGGAAGGTGGAAGTTTCTCAGGAAGCATGAATCCAAAAATAATTTTATCAGAACAGTATTGGATTGTTGAGGGCTGAGTGGTATTACATAAAAAGATGACACAGGGACCTTTGTAACACAGATTTGTTGTTCTTCTCTGATCAGAACTCTAAGCATGGGTCACTGATGTGATTTACACAGTACATCCCTTCCATTACTTGCAAGATAGACACTAGTTCACAGTTGTCTGAAGATGTGACTTATAACAGCCATTCAGTTTCCTCTGCCAGCACACGCAGCTCGCGGGGCCAAACTCCAACGCTATGTTTCATCAGTGTATGTGCAACTGTCCCCAGTCTTTCATCCCTTGGTGGCTGAGCTACCACATCCACTTGAGAAGCACGCTTTGCTTGTTGCATAGTATCAGCAAAACTTATCTCTACTCATTGTTGCTGGAAACTCCTTTTTGGTGGTGATTTATAAAGCAGCAGGCAGTGCAATACAAGTACTCCATGAATTCTACACCTACCACGATGATCCTTAAGGAGCTCTGTAAGAATGAAGGCTCCTTGTTGTTTAATTGTTGTTTTATTTGTGACACCCAAATAACGCTGTTCTGTCCTTACTCGGTGCATCAATTCCTCCAAGATCTAGCAGAAATATTGGAGGAATTACATGTTATTATAAACGTATGGGATGAAGCCACACAAATAAAGCTTGATGTAGACATCTCTCTTCTGTAACATACACTTTTGTTCTTTCTCCATCCAAATCAGTTTTTCCTTATCAGCAAAGCCCATAGTACTTTAGCCAGATATTTATTTATTTATTTACCTCCACATTTGTAAGACTCTTTCTGCCCTGTATGATTTTTTCCTATAATTAAGGTTCCAATTCATTATCACTTTTTACTTGCCAAGGTGATATGATTTCTTGCATATTGACATTGCTTTCTGCAATTTTACATCCTAACTCCTTACAGACCTTTAGAACTTTTTTCACTCCTACCAAATGATCCTCCATGTACTTCATATTGTCTTATCAGTACACTTGCTACCTGATACTCCCTGCCAATCCATCCTGGGGACAACCTTGTGGAGCAGTTTTTCAAACACAATGCACCTAATTATCTCTCCCAATCTTCTCATTATCATTGAAGAAAACTCTCAGGTTACAAATGGGTTAGCTCTTCCAATGCCTTCCTCCTTTGCCTTTTATGTATGCCCTTGTTAAATCATTACTGAACTCAGTAGAGGAGTTTTTGCAATATCAATTATACTGGTTGGATTTTTCATTAGCTTTATTTTTTACTTCTTTTATCAAGCATTCAGAAGGCACAGCACCCATGTGTTGCTTAGCTCAATTCCCAAGGAGATAATAGAAGACCAGCTGATGCACGCAAGCCTAAAGGAGTCCCAGCTGAATGTAGCTCCCATGTTCTCAGCTGCCACAATCAGTTATTATTGCATGATGGTCTGATTGCACCACAGCTTTTTTTCTCATCTCCAAAGGTAAAATATCATCTCTGTTACCTAGCAAGCATGGCAGAGACAAAATTCATGCTCTAAACCCTGTCCACAGACTCCAAGTTTCTTCTTGTCAGTATCTTGCAGTTAAAAAACCCAAATATATATATATGTATATATATTGCTAGGGATTGAGCTGTTATTATTAATACCTTGGGATTTATATCATGTCCTTAGGTGAGTGCTGGCTGTTGCAACAAATGTTCATTTAAGTGTGCAGAAATTCCTCCAAGCTCAGTGGGACTCTGGATTTCTCTTGTCTGCTGGCTGATGTTTAGAGTCCTGCAGGATGTTTTTCCTTCCTTTCAGCACATGATGCTTTTAATTAAGGAAAGTAATTTTACCAAGTCTCAAGTATTTTGCAGTTTCATACGAGCTGATGTCTCCAGACCAGACAATAGCAGATATCTGGGAGGCTCTTTATGTCAGTTTGTTTTAATAGCTGCCGGTGCTGGTCCTAGTAAAGCTTCCTTCTGCAGAGGCAATTATTTTTGAGATGGACATCACTGCCTCCATATAGACAACAAATGTTATCCAGCTTGGGGTCTGCCTGGGATTGGAGTCTCTCACCTCACCTTTTAGATCTACGGCAAGTAACTCAGAGCTGAGACTCCTCTAGTTTTTCATTCGGTTAATTAGCAGTCTCTTCATGTGTGTGTCTGTACGTGAGGCTGGCAATTAACAGCTGCTACTCTTAAGAAGACCCTAATTTCTGCTTTCACATTTGTAAATATACAAATACATCTGTTGTAGTCTTATCCGTCATGTTGTTGACCTTCACCAGCAGATCACAATATTCTGTGTTAAATTGTTCTTCAACTTTCTTTTCATAAAGGATTTGCTCAATTTTTGCATAGTTTCCTCTTTACTGCTGAATTCATATATGGTACAGGAAACTGATGATAGATTCCTTAATGTGCACAAGTATAAATTCTCCTTCTTGTAGTCCAAACTCTAGTTCCTACAGCAAAGGAGTACACAAGTTTCAAAAGTGCATCTGCTCACAGGACTCAGCGTTGCCTTTGTTGCTGTCTCAGAAATATTCCTTTGGTCCAGAGCATTTTGAAATGTTTTCATTTGACTTTTTCTTTTTTTTTTTTTTTTAATCCCAGGTGACTTTTCTAAAAATAAATCTGAGCTGTATGACTGTAAATTGGCTAATCGTAGGAAAATGATAAATAGAATTTGACCAGAAAATCTACTTGCAACACTCTCCCCGTGCTCTATTTTCTTTCTTCTTTACAGTCTAAAGGAAGAGTCTGACTGATCTTTCATGAACTGTGGGGAAAACAGGAGAATCCTGAATAGAATTTATATAAAGTATTCAATCCCCTCCTATGAGGACTTAAGAGGAGCAGTCATTTCACTTGAAGATGGGAGACAGGTATGAAAGGATTATCCAGAGCTCTTTCAATGGTTTAAGAAAGTCTGCCCTACTTAACAGGATGGTTAGCTTTTCTGCTGCTTGAACTGGAGGATATAAAAGAAAAAGTATCCAGTGAGCCTTAGGAAGCCAGGAATTATGAGGAGTTCCAGTGAAGAGCAGCTAAGAAATCAATAAAATGTTCCAGAAGTTCCTCCAAGCTACGAGAAGAAGGAAACTTCTGAGGGTGGGGGGGAAAGAATATAATGTCAAATCACTGAGAGGAGCCCAAATGACAGCGACATTGACTTCAGACTTCTGATCTCTACACTTAATTTCCCTTAATGAAAGGGAGAGAGAATTAATGGAATGGGAAAACCAGGAGTGCTTTCTCTGGGAGCACTAAGGGAAAGAGTCATACTTGGAGGTACTGAATTAGGCACTCCTGCCATACGTGCTCAGCTTGTACTTACCACCGCTGCACCGCCTGTCAGTGCACGGCACAGGAGGGACCCGAGCGCTGCGTGGTGCAGAATGCCATTTGTAGGAGATGGTGGTCAACACACCGCATTCTCGATACTGTCTCATCACAGCTTGGGCTTGCAGGACCTCTGCCTCCAGATCTCAATCTTCTTAGCTCCAACTGACCACCAGGAAGAAAGGCCTTCTAGGATTCCCCAGGATGAGTGCACAGGGTCAGCGCTGAAGTCCAAGCTGCCGTGTGATTAATGGAAGGGCCGACCTTCTGACCTTCAGACAGGCATTTAGGAGAGTGTGACCCAAGGAGGAGAAGCGCAGTGGAGGCAATGTAGATGGCCTGGCTTTGTCCAAGGCTCCGCGCCCCAGCAGTGAAATAAGCAATGTGGGAAAAAAGTGGCTTTAGGCACTTTCAATAAGAAAAGAGAACAGCGCTGGAGCTTTGAAAACTGATTAAGTCGAACGCAGAGCTGAGTCACTCCGTATTTGTCTCTCTGTGTGCATGTGTGCGTATATAGATGCATATTTTTGTGAGCGTGTGCGTGCATTTGAGTGAGGGTATGAAAAAAAATAAAACAAAAAAGAAGGACACAGTTCCAAAAGCCACTGCAATAACGACTTGTGAGCTGAAGCTGTCACATCATATGAAACAGACCCGGAGAACACGTGAAGATGCAGTCAGAGATATTTTAAAACTTCTCTTTCAGCGTTTCGTTCACATTTGGTAGCATTTAAATCTGATATCTTTGATGGCTTTTTTTTTTTTTTCCTGAAACCACCCTTTTGAAGCCATGTTTGATGAGAATGCAAAAATTCTTGGCTAGCAAAAGATTTTATATTTTTATCTCCCGAAGTCATATCATTCAGCTTCATGCGGTGAAAAAACCGCTGATGTTCTTCCGAATAAAAGGAGGATTGGGAAGATTAAAATGCACACCACTGGCCTTGTTGAAAAAATGGCTCAAATATGAGGATCACAGCCGAAAACTATTCTCGTCTTTATTTTTGGATAGTTCAGAGAGATGCCGGGTCCAGATCCCCTCTATTGAGTTTTTCATAAAAGTTGCAGTAACAAGGACATTGCAAATAGAATGCTGCTGAGTGAATGATCAAATTTTATGTTATTTATTTATTTTTGTTATTACAGCCAGATGTTGCCTCAGGAAGTTGAAACGAGGAGTCAGGAACTGACAGCTTAATAATTAAATTGGGAAAGTTGGCAGGCCTCCTGCTACTTCCTCCAGTA
Source organism: Nycticryphes semicollaris (assembly GCA_013400055.1). NCBI lineage: Eukaryota > Metazoa > Chordata > Aves > Charadriiformes > Rostratulidae > Nycticryphes > Nycticryphes semicollaris. The sequence goes on from VXBJ01007272.1 coordinate 1,060,396, forward strand.
CGTAGCATCTATGAATGAAAGTGTGCAGTATCCCAGTGCCTCTCTCCTTCCGAACTGGCTCATCTATTACCGGGTAATGATTTTCCGTCGAGGCAACAGCAAAGCACGGGGCCTATTACACCAGCTACATAAAGTTAAAAAGACATTACGAATAAAACGTTCGCCATGGCTTTTACCAACATTTCTACACAAGACTGCCTAATGCTGACATGTGTTTATTACACTTAATAATGTTTACATAATTCTTCCTTGAGCTCATTACAGCTGTCAAAAATCTCAATAGAGTGTGTTTTTGCCCGCGTTTATCTCTGAAGGATGTCGCAGTCGCTAAGCCAAAATAAACGGATGCTGAGAGGAGTCTGAAGCCCTCGCTGGCCACCGAGCTGCCAGGATGGAAAGCTTGCAGCTGACTGCGCCCACCTGAGCATCATCATACCTTTTCTGCCTCTTTTGGCTTGTCTTCCCTACCGGGAAATATTAACATTTCTCACTGGGTGCTCCTGGAGCTGTGTGTTGGGCCCCAACGCCTGCGTTAAGGTGCCTGAGTCACTCCAGCCCTGGCACCCAGGCAAGAGGAGGCCCCAAAGGTGCTCCAAACCTGGGAGCTCCCAGAGAGAAAAACTTTACTCGAGGGCAGAGCAGTGAAAACAAACCCAGTAATACTACTGAGGTGGCGGCTCCGCTCTGCAGGGTGAGGGGTGGCGGGAAGGTGCTAAGCCCGTCCCGTTGCCCAGCCCCGGGCCCTAGGCAGGACGGGGCACAGGGACCGCAACTCCTCGGACCCGCGCTCCTACTCCACCTGGGAGGCGTCTGTGCAGGGACACGCCGTGCCTCCCTCCCCACCCCACACCTTCCTCCCGCCTCCCNATGGGCTTTGGGGAGGGTTTCCTTTCTTGCCGCGCTGCCTTCGGCGAAGGCGGGGGGTGGAAGGAGGCGGGCAAGGGCAGGGAAGGGGAGCGGGGCGCCCTGTCCGTAACAGTCCGTGGCTGGCGTGGCACCTCCTTCTACGGGTGTCCGTGCCCATGCGGGGGCCGCGTTGCCCCGGCTCAACTCCGGAGCTGGGCGGCCGGGCTGTCAGCGCGGGGTGGCCAGGCCGGGCGCGTCCTGCCGCCGCTCCGCGGGACTCGGGCCGGCGGCCGCGGTGCGAAGCCCGGCGAGTGGCTGCGGTGCGGTGGCGGTGCCGGGGAGCGCCGTTCCTGCTCCTTGGCAGACAAAAGCGTGGGCAAAGAGCGATCGGAGGCATAAAGTCGTGGATCGGAAGCGCTAAACTGCGCTCGGGACCCTGACAGCCGACAGCCGGGGCGGAAACACCCCCTCGGCTGCTGCCGTTCGTTGCTCGTTCTTTGCATAAACGGGTAGTCGTTTCGGAGGAGGAAAACATGCTTGATGTTTACAGTTTTGCTTTAAAAAAAACCCAAACAAACAAAAAGCTGAGGGGCCCTGGAAAAAGTGATGGAGGCTATGGAAGTAGAACCCCAGCGCTTCGCTGAATGGCATTCCTGTGCAGGGGGCAGCCGCGGACGGCACATCGGGTGTCCTTTCGCCCGCTGCCCGCTTCATCTTCCCGCGCCTCCAGTAGTTATTTCCTTAAATTGCGTAAATGGTTGGGGAGGCGGGCGGGGGTTCGGCTCCTTTTGGGAGTGAAATTCGGTGTCGNGAGCCGCGCTGCTGTCGGCGATCGGCGTCTAACGGATACAAGGCGAAGACTCAGCAGCGTGTCTTGTAATGCGGGCTCTGACACGAGGAATTACTACTAATGCTGCTTATGCAATTTTGTTATTTTCTAGTGGTACGTTTTTATTTAGCGTGACAGTTTGGTCGTTTCAATCCGTGGCAGAGTGTTTGCTGGTTTTGATAGTGTTGATATTTTGCCTTTGGCTGCGACATGCTTAATAGCATTTTAGCGAGCTATGTGTAATGTGAAATAGAGAGGGCTACATCATCAGCAATATATTTAATCCATAAAGCAGTCTAACTTCACACTTTGAAAAGAGACGGGAAGTAATAGCGTGGCTTCTGAAAGGAAAATATTTAATGGAGCAACACAGAATATTATTGTCCAAGGACTGCTGGATCCAAAGAATGCCCACCAGGACAGTACAGCAATGGCCCAAAGAGAGGAGATTTGCTGAGACTGCTCTTTGGCTCTTACCTTTGAAAGTGTTTTCATGAGGAAGTTTAGCAAGCGTAGGTTAATTATATGTGACACTACCAAGTGCAAGAGCCTGTGCATGTTGGAGAAGCAGAATTGAGGTAAAGTGGTATAAATTTAGGCCAATAATATCATTGTGGTAGAAGCTGCTATGTGGACATCGCTTGTTTGCAGTTCTGGTTATGTCATTTGGGAAGACTTAGAAGCAAAACAAAAAACAGAGCTCTTAAAATAAAAGCATCGAGAGTTGGTGTTTTATTTTGTTTTTAACCAAGAAGGCTGGTTTTGATTTAAAATATTAATTAAATCTTTCCTATATGAACCAAGCCCTGGGTAAGAGCTTGATGTGTCAGCATCTGTCTGCATCTGATTTAATGATCAGAGAAGGCTGATCCTGAGCTTTTTATGTGGGTAAGCTTCCAATGAAATACGTCTTGCTAGCTGAAGGGTTGGAGGATTTGTCCTTGTATAATAGTGTTACAGTGTTAGTAAATGAGAGTGGTGCAGTGCAGGATCTGTCTCAGCCCACCTTGTCATTATTCTGTGGCTAAGTGTGCTTGTGAAGAGTGTAAAAGTTGGCTCCAAAGCAGATGATCGTACTTTGGGGTACCTTGTATCTTGTCTGATTCTCTTCTTTACCTTCTTGCAGAGCTGAGGGGCCTTGCAGTTCACTTGCATTTTCAGGCTAATTCAGGGGTAACAGGTACCTAGTGTGGGCAAGGTGTAGGAGGCTCAGTGTTCTCTTGCATCTCTGCATTTCCGTGGAATTAAATGATTTTTTCCAGCAAATTCCCAGGTATGGGATGTCCACAGGTGTGTACAAGATGAGTTTGAGCCAGATGTGTCTGGAAGGGATCATCCATTTTATGCTTCTGTCCATAGGGATATGGTGGGAGAGGTGTGTAATATAAGCAGTCCTCTTCCTTTGACTTCTGTGGATTTACAAATGTGTAAAGTCAGAGTTGCAAGCAGGCTCCACCAGATCTGTGCTAATACTTGTATTTCTTGTGTGAAACGCCAGTATTTTCAAGACAAACACCTAATTTTCCACTACTTTGTACCCTGGGGTGTGATTCTCTTAGTATGTGTTATCAGCAACAATTTTAAAAGCTGCCGCTTCTCAGTGGGATGCAATACAAGGTCTGGCCAGCACCATCCAACTCTTGTGAGCAGTTATTGGTGTGATTTTTTTTAATTTTTTTTTTTTTTTGGTCATGCTGGAAGGTTTTTCTAACCCTTCTCAGCTACAAGTTACTTCACACGTGAGGCTTTAATATATTCTTGCTTGTTTCAGTAATATCTTGTAGCATTGAACTCTAAGTTATCTGCATTAAGTCTCTTATCCTTCAATATCATTTACTCTGTCCTTGTTTATGTATTAGGAGGAAACAGTAGATATTAAAATTCCCTAATATAGCTTAACTGATCTTCATTTTAATAATGGAGTCTATTGCAATGCATATTGTAAGTGCAAACTATTGTTAAAGATTAGGCAGGACACTGGGAAAAAATTATGTCAAATTTTGCTGCTTGGTAGGCTTTGTTCTAATTAAGTATTCAATAGAAGATGACCTTTGAATTCCAAGGTACTGCTGAAATGTCGATTTGCTACAATACTAGGAAATCTTTAAGAGTTGAAGAGTCTTGTAGTAGTTGTCATCTACGGTTTGGTTCTTATTCAAGGCTGATAGATTGGAAATCGCTGAACGTGTAGGAAGTATAGACATAAAAAAACAGAATTAGACCCACTGGGAAAAAGCCAAATGGGTATGGAATACAGGAAAGTGTAGAGAATTTGTCGAATGGACATTTATCTATAAGGTATACTATTTTTTAGGAGCCACTCATGTTAGTGAAAGCAACAAGAACGTTTTTTTTAGGAAATATCTATTCAGTTTGTTGAAGTAATACCTTGGAGGTTTGGATATATTTTCTACACCTGTCTAACTTCTCTACTGTTCACCTCTTCCTTATATCCTGACACAGTGAGATTCTTATTGTCAGCTTTGTTTACAGCTATTTGTACGGTTTTGTAGAGCTTTATAGCAAGTCTATAGGGCAATAGACCCTGCCATATCACACACCTAATTTATCGCTTTATTTTTCAGCAATTGCAGCAAGTCTGCTGATCAGATCAGAGTTAAAGTTATTTGGATATAATTAAAATATGTCAATATTAATGAAATGATGAAATGCATATGAGCTCATTCAGTTTCCCTTTTCACTAGATTTTTTTTTTTGGCTATTTTTTTTTTAATCTAGAGTGCAAGCTGTTGCTAATTAGCTTGTCACTCTGGAGGTGGTCTCCATGTAAGCTAAATGGAGAGGGTAGGATGAAGGGGGGAAAAAAAAAATCCCACAATCAAACCTGGAGAAATAAAAACACCAGTCTTGGAGGTGTTTAAAAGCTTTGCGTATAGAGTTAGTTTTGTTCTTTTTATTAGACAAGTGATGGCATAACCTTTCCAGGTCACGTATAAAACTTGGGACCTGAATTGAATCCTGTGCCAATGTGGGTACAGGCAGAGGGACCTTTCTTGGGAGAGGATCTCATTTCTCTCTCTTACTACTTGTGCAGTGCTGCAGCTTGTCTCCCATTTAGTAGGCCAGCGTGGGGAGTTGATAGCCAGAAGTGTGGGGCTGGGAGCCAGAGTTGTTGTGGCAGGTTCACTGGAGAGGTGCCACTGATGCTGCCACCATGCAACAGTTCTGGTGCATTTGCTGTGGCTTTGCTCTCATGGATCAGACACCTATGTCTGTTACTGTTATTAAATTGCTGAAGGTTTATTTACTTTGGATGTGTCTGTAATATGCAACGTTCTGCTTACGTTTCCTGTGCAGTCTACAGAAATGAATATATAACTGTGTGCATCAATATTTCCATGACTGTTTTTTTATGTTAAAACATATTTCATGGTCTTGGATGGAACTTCTGCAGCTGCTAAGGGGGCAGGCTTTGAACTTGCACAGCATAATCTTGAGGTCCAGGGCTGCTGATTACTGTTGGAGTATTTGGCAGTCATGATTCTGGAGGTTTTAGCTCTTATCTAGGCAGATATGAAAAAGCTGCTCCCTGCGGCAGCAATATGTAGCAAAGTAATAGAAGACAAGCTTTAAATAAATGATAAATTGAATCTTTATTAAACCCATTCTTGCATATGGGGAGCATCCTATGAATTTGTATAGAAAGCTGCCGTCCTTGGGTCTGTGAATGAAACCTGATTCACCCCCACCGAGGGCACGCTTTGCACTGCCAGGCAAGGAAGACTGCTCTCAGTAGGTGTAACTTAGCTTCCTTTGCTCACATCTCCTTCCTCTTGTATCTATTTTGACCCGTGTCCATGTTCTCTGCAAATGCTTTGGAGTTACTGCTGTCAAACAAGTGGCATGTGCTACTCATTTCATCACAGTAATGCAGTGCACCCAGTCTCAACATAATGGTTAGAAATTGTTTTTCTTTAAAAGAGGGTCTTTTAGCCCGTGGTATTGGTACATGCAAATATTTTAGCATTCGATACTATTTGGAAATTTAATCTAGGAAATATATATGAAGTAACTAATAAGAAAATCCTACTCTTTAAAGCTTTCCATCTAGAGTTCAAAGAAAACTCAAAGGAAGTTACAGATCATGTCTTTTATTTTTTCTGGGGTCAGCTGGAGGAAGCTGTATAGCTACGTTCTAAACCACATTCAATTTTTGTTAAGTGTAGCTATTTCTTCGTTTGTCACTGT
>VXBJ01007272.1:1066324-1110295 GCA_013400055.1 Nycticryphes semicollaris
AAAAAATGTTCCAGAGTGATCTGTGTTTAGGTGATCTGAGATGCCACTCTTGAAAGCAGTGTGTTCTCCTGTTGAATCCTTTGTGCCACTTCTCAGAGGTCATCCTCAGGAGAACTTGCTTTGAGATCAGGTCAGATGCTGCCCTGTCTGTCAGGGGACCTATAAAGCAATGCTTTATGATCGAGGTGAAATATGTGGAAGGCTTTCTTGCATATTCATAAATAGCTTAAAGAGTTTTAGCTCATAGCAGCCACCTTGTTTCAGCCATCAGCAGATGTTAATATTTTAGCTAAAATGCTTCCCTTTGAAAATTCATTGAAAAGAGAAACAGAGTACTTTTCAGGTTTACTGTACTGATTTGCAGGTTTACTGCTTCTTAAGGTATGTCGTACTGCCATTATTTTTCATGTAAAATTTGGGTTGACCTCTGTGGCTGTAAGATCTTCTCTTTTTATTTTTTTCAAGAATAGTGTTAGCTACAACATTAGCTGCTTCTTTATATTTTAGTATTGCCCAAAGGATATTTGTTGTCCACCCACATCACTCTCTTTCTTCTAGCCACTTAATCTTCGGGTAGACGTATTGTAGGAATAACAGTATATAGTGATTACAAAGCAGTGTTGGAGTCAGCAGCATGCTCTTGCAGCAATGGAACTAATGGCATTCTGAGATACATCGGCAAGACCATGGTCACCCGGTTAAGGGGGGTGACTATTGCTTCTGACAAAGCTGTTCCTGGAATAATGCTGTGTCCAGTCTTTGGCCCCTGGTGCAAGAAAGGTAGGGACAAACTGGAGAGAACCCAGAGGAGGGCTGCTCGGGTGTTTGGAGGGTGAAGCACATGGCACACAAGGATGAGGGGTAATGGTTTTATACCGGAAAAGGTTAGTGTCATGGCTTGGGCTAGACCAGCCACTTGTAGGTAGATTTAGATTAGATATTAGGAAGCAATTATTTACTGTGAGGGTGATGAAGCACTGGGACAGGTTGCCCAGCGAAGCTGAGGATGCCCCATCACTGGAAGTGTTCAAGGCCAGGCTGGATGAGGCTTTGAACAACCTGGTCTAGTGGGAGGTGTCCCTGGCCATGGCAGGGCGTTGGAACTAGATGATCCTTAAGGTCCCTTCCAACCCAAAGCATGCTATGAAGGGAAGAGCTATGTGTTTGCGGGATCAGAGGAGCCCTTTGTCTACTGCTTGTGGCCAACATAATTGAGAATAAAATGATTTTGTAAAGAGCGTGTACAAAAGGAACAAGTTTAAACTGACTGTGGAGCAAATTGCTGGTGCACTGTACTACTGCTATGCCTTGTAGCAGCCTTGGTGCCGTGTGTTGAGAATAGCTCTGACAAATAAATGTAAGGCATTTCAAGCGGTGGGCTTTGCTGGATTTGGCTGTGGTTAGAATAGGTGAGTTCTTCACAAGTCTGGGAAGGTACATAACACATACTAAATTTGAAATGGCTGTTATAGTTCAGTGTAATAGAAAAGTGCCTTTTTTCTTTTTTTGATAGAATGACTAGTGAAACTCTTTAAGATTGATTGTTGACACGTCCTTTGAGCCTGATGTGATAAGAGTTACTTTGTTGGAGTGACTCGCTGTTGCTAGTTGTGTTTGACCGTTTGTGTTTTGTAATATACAGCTTGAATATAAGATGTGCTGCTTTTCTCAGCGTTGCTTTTTATGTCTCAACTAACGTTTTGCTAAGACAGACAAAATATCAGCACTTCTTGTCTTGGGCCTCTATATGAGGTCATAATAACGTCACCAGAAATCCCCTCAGATTTTGCTTTAAGACTTCAGTTTTTCCTGAGTTAGTGATGACTAAATAACCTATGTTACATGAATTGTAATTCCTCCAGCATTATTCATTCAAGCAGTATCTCACTGAAATAACAAGAACTTTATATATTGATGCCTATATATTCAAAGTGAAAAAATCACAGTAGCAGAGAACAAGTGTACTTGTTGTCCTGTGTGTTTGTGTGCATACATGCTTATTTGTGGGAGAAGGAGGGAGGAGTGTATCCACAGTAACGCCCTGCTCCCCCCAAAAAAAGCAATGATGGTTTTGTTTCTTTGTAAATGACATTACATGCCTTATACCAATACTGGAATGAAATAGGCTAGCTGTGATTCAGGCTTAAAAGTTAAGACTCTCGTTCAGCTTTTCAGACTGTCAGAGACAGCGTGTATATATATGTATAACCGGCAGCAGTGTAAGTAGATACTATCAATCTAGGCTGCTGTATTTTCTCTGTGGGCCAGATTGAGTGTGGCCTTTCTGCAGAGGCACAATGGGCTTGTATAAAAGCTTGATTGATTGCTGTCGGCGCTCTGTAGGATGCAGAGGCTTCGTTGGCTTTTCTCTCCAGAGGCTGCCCACCTGTACAGACCACAGGGTGGGAATTGAGGAGGCACATTAAGGAGAGCAGGCTGTTGCTCAAAAGAGTGTCAGGCAGCAGATATACTATCCTGTGCTCCCAACAAGGAAAGAGGAACTGCAGCTTTTTGCTTTGGCCCTTATCTTCCTTGAATCCTGCTTTTGTAGTTAATATTCTTAACAGTACATTTATTTTTTTTTTAGCATTGAGCTTCAAGCTTTTCAACTCTAAGCCTTCCCCAAAGGACCCAAGAGTGACTTAGTAATCAGGAGATATTAGTAGTTTTGAATCCCCTTTAGCTGCCCTGTCTGTTTTTATCATATGCAGGATGTATTTTCCAGCATTGTGTACATATAAAAGGGAAGGTGATTTCTTTAATTTTTAAAAGAAAGCTGAAATGCATGATTTGTTGCTGAGGAAGCATAAGAAAAAGGCCAGATATCAGTAGATTGAGATCGGAAATATGGGACCAGCTCTGATAGTTCTAACAAGATTGCAATACAGAAATAATTTTGCTGATAGATGTGCTGTTTTAGACAAAATCAGTCTGGGTTTTTTTTGGTTAGATTTTACAGCCAGTTTTAGCAATGTTGAGTGTGTATCTTTGATATAGAGTACTTCCTGATTTGGGAAACCAGTAGAGAAGTGTTTTCAAAGTAATATTAGGAATTCTAAGGGCTGGATGGTCAGGAACTCAGTTAGTTAAACACACATTGTTCCGTAGCACTGATGATGGGTGAGAAATCGGAATTGTCTTTTGTGGCTGCAGTTTCTGTACTCTGGTAGAGTCTGTCTGAGACCAGGCAATTCTCTGTGAAAGATGAAAAAGGGCAGTACAGAGCAGTTCCTTTTTTCTTCTTTTATTTTTTTTTTTCCTTTTCTCTCTTGACTTTTTTCTCTTGTCCTGCTTTTAGTGTTGGGAAGGAGTGGGTTGATAGAATCAGTGTCTAGTTGGATCAAAAGGATTAGTAGAGGTTGTGTTATTGAAATTTTTTTTTTTTAAAGATAATAGAATGTTCTTGTGCTGATGGCTCATTCACAAAGGTATTTCAGTTTAGGTTTTTTTTGTTCCAAAGTTAAGTTGAGTAAATGGAGGGAAGTTAATTGCATGTGCTCAGTGTTGGTGCAAAGACAGGCCCTGGAATTCTCTTGGGTGCTCACAGGGAATTTTGGCATGGAGACTTCTTCCTTGAGCTGGAACTGAGGAGAGGGTCAGTGTTGATAAGGAGGTCGAGCGGGAAGAGGAAGAAAGGAGCATGTCACAAACCTCAGACACCCACATTCTGAGACTTCAATCAAGCAATGCTTCAGTTTTGATTTCTCAGTTGTGGATATCGGAGTTAGCATTAAGATCTTCCTTGATTTTCTCCTGAGTATCCTTGTCCCGATGAGTATGTTTGCCTTATTTCTTCAAAACTTCACTTTATAACTGCTCTTTCCCCTTATTCTTCCAGGATGTCAAACAGGCTTAGGTCCAGGAAGACTGCCCTGGTGTCAGGCTCCCTCTGACTTGCTTCCAGTTCTCAGGAGCAAAGGTACAGTTACGAAGGTAAGTTAAAATCCACTCAGAGAATCCCCTGAAGGAAACTAAGACTTTAATTAGTGCCCTTTCCTTTGCATGGCAGTCTCTGGTACATTTCTTCCCCCAGAGTTGCTTGGTCTATGACAGCAGGCTATCAGCGATAGAGAAAGGGAAATCCAAAAGAGTGGAGTCGCTTTGAAAATGTAGTGAAAAGTTAATGAATAGAGCACTTACAGGGAAAATACCGATGCAGGCTGTGTCAGGTAAGCACTTTAAAAGTGAAAAGTGCCCCCCTGTTGGTTTGTTCTCCTTTTAACTGATCTCTTTGAAAATCTAATTGGAATCGCAGTTGAACTACCATGATAAAATATGGTTTTGGTAGATAAAGTTGAAATAATACACATTTAGCAATTGAGAGTGTTGCTGGAAATAGTAGGTGTGTGTGGAAATGAACACAAATTCCCATTTCTTGTTTCATCCTAAGGGCAAAGTACCCTTGGTGCAAAGCTCAGGGGACCTATATAGTCATTAGCAGATGGAGGGGGACATTAATCTTCTACTCACAAATCTGCCCCAGCACATAAAGCAGGGAGCGTCCCTGTTGTAAGGATTGCTAGAGGTTGTATTAAACATGATAGTATAGTTTATAGTCACAGTGCCAGCCACTCTTGCTGTGTTTTCTTGGTACTCTGTGTCTCTGGATTTCACTTTTTCTATCTGTCTATAATGGAGTAGTGACAAAGTTTCCGCTTCTTGAGATGCTGCCAGAGGCTTCTTCGAACACTCTTAAAATCTCTCTCTTGCTGTCGGCACTAGAGTATGTTAGGATGTACTTTAAGTACTTTTTTTGTGCGTAAGGAGAAACGTATGATTTTTCTGTGTCATTCAGTCTTTCTCATTTGGCAGTAAGCTAGGAGACAGGCATGGTTAATGAGATATCTCAGCAGCACATTTTTATGGGAGCATAGTTTAAGGTTAGGAGTATATGTCCAGTCTCCAAACTGCCTAGTGAGCATTCTGTGTTTGGAAAGAAATGCCAGCTGGCAGTGGTTAAGGAGTGCATGCTTATTCTGCTCATGATAGCCAAAACATGCTCCCTGCTGTGTGCTTTTGGCAGCTTTGCACTGGCAATATGTCTCAAGTGCCAGTTGCATGTCCTCCTTTCTTCCTCTTAAGTGTGTCCCATAAGGCATGATTTAGCCTAAATAAAAATGTGCCTCTGTGCTTGGCAACATATGGAGAGAAACTGCTTGTTTTAAAAAAATCAAAGTCTTTCTGAAACACCTGTAATACATTATTTCCACTGTGTAAACAAAAAGATGATGATCGTGTCTTCCTATATGCAGTATCAAGTTGACCTTGAATTCTGAAAGATGCGATGATTTTTCTGACACCAATTCTTAGGCATACTGCACTGAAAAAATTGTGTTGTTTAATTTCAGTGAGAACTCTGGGTGGAATTTCAGTCCTAAAGTAGCTGTGTATCAAGTTTATTTGAAGCTCTAACTCTGTCTGGGCAATGTATTAATTACATTGATCATCAGATTAATCATCTGATCAATTTGTAGTCTGAATACATATTCATCACCCCTTCTATTTCTTTCTATTTGTTGAATTATTTTAAGTCAATAAGCATCTAAAATAAGTGTTCTATTTTGTTGAAAAGATACCGTATGTGTAGGCAGTCTGACTTTTACAATCAAGTGTTGCAAATGTGCTTAGCTGAATTATTTGAAAGGGTTTGTGCATTGTGGATTATGCAGTTGGTGCACTGGATACAAATTCTTAAAGAGTCTGAAGGTAAACAAATCCATTCTATGCTTGTTTGTAATTTTTATCTTCAGCAACAAAGTAACAGGTTAAAACCCCCACAGTTTATAAAACAAAGAAACAAACAAGGCTAAACAAAACACTGAAGCTTTCCATGCAGAACAGCTGCATTTAAGGTCAAGTCAACCATAGGGTAAGTAATCTGAATTTAGACCTTGCCTTTAGAAATATTTATGTGTTTAAGCTCTGTATTGCATTTTCTTTGAGACAATCTTACCCCTCTTTTGCTTGTAGCAGATCTTGATATTTGCCAAGATGATAATTCTCAAACAATTTCAATGCCTTTTTCTTTCCTTGGGCAATGAAATTTTGTTGAGATCTGATAAGATATGAAAGCTTAAAAATCAGTTTATCTTCTCTAACCTGTGTTCCTTAGGAAAAAGTTACCACCTTGCTGAAAATCACAAGCTTTCCCGAAGTTGGGATGACACCACCACTAAAGGACAGGAGGAACAGTACCCATTGTAAGATGCTAGGTTTTTGGTTAATGTGCATGTATCTGTTTGCAGCCTGCCTGCAGTAGCTGATTTAATGCCCCTGTTGCCCACTCTGCTTTGACAGTAAGGAAGAACAGTCTTTTTTTCCCAGGCAGGAGGTGTGAAAAGAGGTCCTTACTGTGACCCATACCTCAAACCCATAAGCTTTCCTCTGCAGCCTGATAACACTATCACATAGCTATCTCTCTCTGGCAAAAAAGACTCAATTCAGTTGCTTTCAACAGCTGATCTAAAACGGTGCAGGTTTCCTTGTAAGTTCTTTGTCTCATCTGTCATTCAGCTATATCCTGGATATCCAAGGGCATGGGCACCCATGCTCAGATACCCAAGTGCCTTCATGGTGAACTGTGCTATAGTGAAGTTGAGAAGCAAATCTTACTGTGATCTGTGTTGAAGCAGCACCGCTGCATTTTGGTTCACTTATTCATGCTCTAAAAAGCCTTGGTTATGACGTGAAAAAAAAGGTATTTTAGAAAATAGGTTGCAAAATCCAACCCTTATAAGCTGTGAAATGTCAGATTTATGTTATTTTCTTCTGCCTGTAGCTGATGCAGGAATATATATCTTGCAACTGTAATTTCATCATACCCTAACCATTGGGCACCTGAATTGGGTAACTGGTACATTAAAAGCCATGAGTGTGGCATGGTCATGGTATTTAGTAAATAGCATGGTGTCATTTGTGTATGAGGAAGAACAGTGTACACAGAAGAATGATCATAGAACTTGGTGCAAAGTTAATACATACATGCAGATGATAAACAGAATTGGTTCAACAGAATTTAAATTCCATGTCAGCTAAATATATTTGCATTACATGAACTTAATGCGGATTCAGACCTGCAGTAAGTTAGCATGTGTAATGTGATTGATTTCAGTAATGTTTCTCCCATTTATGCTGCTGTTGAGTTCTGCCTCTAGTCAAAAAGAAGTTTTCTAAAAGTTCTGCCAACACAGTTTTGTTTTGGAACAGCTTTGAGGCTTGCCAGCAGTGTTATTTCTTTTGCGTTGTAGGAGCAGCTCTAGTTACATGCCAAAATATGGTCTTATTTTTAAACTGAAAAATAAATGAAACCTATGTAGAAATGGAAACTTTGTTGAATGCCAGATTCTGACCGCGTTATTCCCAGTGGAACCACTAGGTCCACTTTTGCAATCTGCTCTGTCTTTATAGCATTAAGAGGTATTTCACAATGTGGGAAATACTGGAAAAATGAGCACAGGAAAGGCAGGAAACCTGCCAATGTCCATGTCTTTTTTTTTTTTTTTTTTTAAAAAGTTGTTATAACATACTTGCTGAGATGTGTTTCATGCAGCTATCAAATTTAACCAGACCTCATATGTAGCCAGCTAGCCTCTGTTTCAAAAATGTTACTCTACAGAGAGGAGGCAGTTAGAAAAATTTGATACCTAAGTATTTTCAGCATAATTGTAATTACATTATTTTGGCCTGTTTTCCTAAGACAGTAAGACTTTTAAGCTTGGAGGCTCTGTTTGTCAGGCTGCTTTCCTTCCCATTCTCTTTAATTTTTAAACTTGTGTCCAATGTAAGCAGAATTTTAAACAGTTAGTTCCAATAAGACAGGGGTTAAAACAGATGAAAGGATTTGGGATGGAGAAATACAGTACTCAAGAAGAGAGTGGTTTGCTGTAAGAGTGTCTTCCTCAGATGCTAACCCTAGTAAAAAACACCCAGATGTTTTGCCTCCAGCAGTGTGCAAGCAGCCAGATTCATTGAGGTCTTTAAGAAGAGACTCTAGTGATTTTGGGTAGTTGTTGACTTTCAGCTGGTGGGAAAAGGATGGAACAGGTATGTAATCTCATCATTCCACCATAAAAGGCAGAAACTTGCGATAATAATCCAGAAGACTCTCTGAGTGAATTGCATCTAATCTCAATTTGGTTTTGAGCTGGTCCTCAGAGGCGTTACAGAGGTAAATCTAATCAGCCTGAGCTCTGCAAGTATGATGAATGCTAAAGGAGTCAGCAGTTGCCATAATAGAATTTTAAAAGCATATTTGGCCAGGTAGTACAGATCAGCAAGCAGTCTAGTAAGACCCAAAATGTTCACTTAATTTTGATAGCTGAACAGTTGTTCTTGACTTGTCACTAGATAGCTGTGGTTCTGCTAACATGTATGTGGCTTAAGGATAGCGTATTGCTTAGCAGAAATCCGGTGTGTTTGACAGTAAGTTGCTTGTAGACCACAGCTGGTGGTTTCACATGGTTGATGCTCAATATTTTTGTCACCTCTTCTTAATGATGATTCATGAGGAGCGTTATTAGCAGTGTACCTGCTAGAAAATGCATAGTGTTTCAGGCTGAAGTGATAATTCGAAGGATTACAACACAGAGGCTTGTCTGATGGACTGTCCTTCTGAACCTAATCTTCCTTGGTACTGAACTTTTGATCTGTAGTCTGCAGAACAAAAGCTCTGACCTGAAGAACTGAATTTACCTTGGGCAAAGCGTAGTCTGTCTTAGACTGGAAAGTGGGCATTTATGTTCTGAGCAGATGGCCCCTTGGCTCAGATGGCAGATTTTACACATAGATCTCCTGCATTGTACATTTACACTGCTTTTGTGATGGAGTTGTTGTACTACTTCTACTTACAGTTGTCTAATATTTGCTACTTTAATCTCAGTTCATAAGAGGGATCTTGACTTTGTGCCTAAAGGCAATTAATAATCATTTTCTGTAAGCTTTTTGGCAGGGCATGTTCAGCTCTAGGGATCTTTGACTGTAGTAATCTCATTTGCAAAAGATGTAACTGGCCATAAATCGGATTTCCTTTTTCTGAACCCTGAAATGACCTGTATCTTTGATAAGGGCATGAAAAGGCAGTTAGATACTAAGCTCTCACTGACTGGCTTTGGTGCATAACTCCTGTTTGTATCTTTCAAATCCAAATTTTTACTTTGTGTATATGGTGGGTGTTTAAGGAGGCAGCAAAGAAGCTACTTGCTACTACTTGGTTCTGTAATTATAAATACCCTGACTTTGGTATGAGAAACATCAGACAATAAGTCTTGGTGATGGTTAAGTTAATTCACTTTTAGAAGTTCAATAATTCATCTAAGAAGTGTCAGCAGCTGGGGCTTGTTAATGGTAAGCCTTTCATTTCTGTTAAATCAATTGTGAATAATAGGATCCTTCAGAGAAAAATGATGAAGTAAGCATTGATTTCCAAATTGGGTGTCTGATATTGGAGCATTAATAAAATCTAGAGCAAGCGGGCAACTAGGACCTCATACACTCTGATCACCTAAGTAGTAATCAGAGAAAATCAATGATTTTTGTGTATGGTGCTAGATCTGTTAACATTGCATCTGTTGCCATTCATCATTGTGTCTATAATTTCATTTTTATAATTGTTTAGATTTTGGGGGGCTTTCTAGTATGCATTGAATCAAGCATTTACTGTCAAGCTTTTGCGAAACAGAAGTGGCATTGTGATACTGTTTACTAGCTGTCTGTCTTACTATTTTAGGGATTTCTATAGCTATGGTCAAAGTAATGTTTATGTATTTTCAAATGAGGTTAAATCTTCTTAGAGGAGTTCCAAGCAGACTTCATGAAGTCCTTTGCTATTATCCTTTTCCAGGCTGTCAGCAGCTGTGTTGCTCAGTTGTAAGTAGTCATACTCAGTCTCACGGGAGTGTTTTGAACATCTCCAGTAATGATGGTAAAACTCTGACAAAGGGAAACAGTTGTAGAGAACAAAATCTTCAGGGCATTCAGATTCCTGGCATGGCTTCCTCTGCAACATCTGCCTTGGGAAGACCTTATAGGAGCCTTTCAGTACCTAAAGGGGGCCTATAGGAGAGCTGGGGAGGGACTGTTTATAAGGGAGTGTAGTGGTAGGACAAGGGGTAATGGCTTTAAACTGAAAGAGGGGAAATTTAGATTAGATGTTAGAAAGAAATTCTTTACTGTGAGGGTGGTGAGACACTGGAACACGTTGCCAAGAGATGATGTGGATGCCCCTTCCTTGGAAGTGTTCAAGGCCAAGCTGGATGGGGCTTTGAGCAACCTGGTCTAGTGGGAGGTGTCCCTGCCCATGGCAGGAGGTTGGAACTAGATGATCTTCAAGGTCCCTTCCAGACCAAACCATTCTATGATGGTTTCTCAGCTATACTTTCTGGCTGTGTGTGCCTTGTTCCAAGCTGGCTTGTCTTGTTGTAGAGAGCTGTGACTGGATGGCTTAGAGGAGGAAATCAGTGCTGACATGGCTGTATTCTGGCCTTTGGTGGCTTTAATGCAGGGGACAAAGATTTTGGTAATGGGACCATCAGTCAGTGATCTGAGCAGGCGTAGCTGATGGTAGAACATCCCACCAAGGCATGGGGGCCATGGGCGTTTGTGGATGAGATACTGGTATGCCTTGTACTTCCAGCCTTGGAGTCCATGAGGTTTTGTAATGCAGTGTGAATTCTGGGTGTGCATTTTGTTTATTTATTTTCCCCACTGATTTTGTTTATTGCTGCTAGGCCTTCACTTCTTCTGTCCAGTATTGTGCTTACCAGTGATCCCATTTTGCTTAAAGCTGTAATGAATTTGTATGGAAACCCACATACAATCAAATCTGCTTCCCGCTGAAGTCAATGGGAATTTAGGCAAAAACTGGACCAGGATTTGGCCCATAAAGCATAGCAAGAAAATTTAACAGTTATAATAAAACTCTTAAGGCAAATAAAATGTTCTAGCAGGTGTTCATAAATGTGCTTTATGCTCATAGACTCTGTTAAATG
The DNA here is from genome assembly GCA_013400055.1 of Nycticryphes semicollaris. Lineage (NCBI taxonomy): Eukaryota > Metazoa > Chordata > Aves > Charadriiformes > Rostratulidae > Nycticryphes > Nycticryphes semicollaris. The sequence continues at coordinate 1,077,310 of VXBJ01007272.1, forward strand.
TTAATACTGAGGTCCTGCAGAAGCTGCACATAAGGACTGTGTGAAGGAAGCAAATGTCTGTTAAATGTGCTGTGCAATATTGTAGCAAAGGTGGGTGGCAGTGCAATGCCACGCTACCTATTAGACTGAAATATGAAAGCTATTAGAGATTCTGCTGAATTTTCATTTTGTGAGGGAGTAGTTTTCAAGAGAGAACATATCATAAAAAAAAAAGTCGTGTGTTGTGCAAAACTAGAAGCGTCTCTGTCGGTGCATGCAATTTTCTTGGATGTATGCAGAGCTTATTAGGGACAACTACTAACATACTGCATTAGCAATAAATTTAAAATAAGACAATATTTGCAAGGAAAAGAATAGCTAAAAAGTGGTTTTATTTTTTGTATATTCCTTGAATTAATTTTTGTGCGTGTGTGCCTTAGACTACCCCACAGGCAGAAGTCCTAACTTGACCCTAAACATGTTTGGAGACTAGTAGGTGTTGGCAGGATTTTATATTTAGATCTCAGTCTTATGCTAACTCTTAATTTTTTTATTTTTTTTTTTTACATCCATCACTTCACCATCAAAGCAGTTTTTCATCAAAGCACAGTGAGGTCCATTTTAGATTTCCAGGAACTTTCTGGCCTTCTTCCTTCCTGGCTTCTAGAGGAAGCAGTTCTGGCTTTTTGAGCAGGTTTTGCAGCATTCCCTGAAAGCTGGTGGCTTGTACTGGCTTGATTTCATTAGGATTCAGGTCAAACCCATGGGACAAAAAAAAATATCTGTGTGTACTGGAGTCAGTTCCTAAAATGACACCATGAATGTGGCAGTCATTGTTAGAAAGTGTTTTGTTGGTGTTTGATTAATTGACTGAGTTATCATCTCATCAATGCTCAGTCATTGTGTTGCAGGATAAAAGCAACCACATATTACAAAGATACTCTCTTTCCCAGTTAACTCCTTAATTTTCTGTGCTAAAAGAGAATGCATTAGCTTGGAAAACACTAAGATAGCTGAGTGAGGGGAGATCTTTCACACGACATTTAGATCTATCAAGTTACAAGCATCACAGCTGCTTATGCATTATGTCCACATAATGTCAGACTCTTCCACTGTTGTCTTGGGTCTTGTCCTTGAGTGTCTGTTCCCTGCAGTGGCAGTGCTGGCATTTTTTTAGCTGACGAGGGTGGGAGTGTCTCGGAAATCTTGCCTCATTCCACCTTGTTGTAAAAAGGATGGAAGTGTGCACTTACATAGTTAATTCTCGTCACTTGCTTCCCAAAGTCACAGGGCTACCAGAGGGGTAGGCCTCTTAGCCTTCTCCTCTGTAGTAGTGTTGCCCTAGTGTGCTTATGAAGTTTCAAAGCAAGGCTGAGGATCATCATCAGCTAGCAGACTGGGAGCTTCAACACACTGTAATTCTTCTAGGACAAGGAAGCCAAGTAGAGAAGGAGGGGGAAAGGAGAAAAAAAAAAAGGACTAGAAGGACTAGGAACTGGTTTTAATCAAGTGGAAAACATGCCAGTACTTCTCTTATAAGTTCTCGTGCTTCTAGAATAGTGATGTTCACGCAGAACTTTTAATCCCCGCAGTACATTACAAATGCATTGTGTGAGAATTAAATGTTAATTGAGGCCATTATTTTATGAGTGGACTATTTATATAGTAAAGTTATTTGAAGTAATGGGCCATGAATGCATTTTGTTTATTAACTTCACTAGTGCTCATTCTACTATATCTTTTTTTATCACAGAGCAGTAGTTTTGAAATGGAAGACTCTCCAATGACATTAAGACCTGTAGCATATAAGGCACGTTACTTATAAGTAATGTGTTTTGTTGATTTCAAGACAAGCAGCTGCAGACAGTCAAAGCCTTTGGAAGTTTGAGCTTTCAGGTGACTTTCCGTCTGAGGAGAAAATAAAAATACATAAGAAGAGGACTTCTTTCCCTTTGTTTAAAACCTCCTTGATTCACGTACTTAAATTCTCCCTTTCGAAGATGGGAAACTAGAGTAAGGAAAATTATTTACTTTGTCTGGGATTATGAAGGGAAGTCTGGCAGACAAGGAAATTAAATTGAGATCCCCTAAATATCAGGCCAGTTCCATAACTACTAGAATATCCTTCCTTTCTTTTCTAAAATGTCCGTCACAAATATATGGTGAAGTTTAGTTTATGTAGGATTTCCATAGACAACTGCTTTGTGGCCCTGAGGGTGTAAATGCCCACAATATGTATAGATTCATCACACTTTGAAGCTGAGAGTACTGTAACTGTTATTAATCCTGAAAAAAAGACAGTGTCAAGCCAACGTACTTGTAATAATATTTTGGATTTCCTTCTCTAATTGTTTAATGGAATTAGTATGAACATTTTAGCTATGAAGTTGGGCAGCTGCAGCAGGATGTGATTTAGCTGGCTGTTCTTTTAACACATTCTGGCAAACTTCACAATATGCGACATTATAAAAGTCCCATTTAGCTGTCATGTAGCTTCCTCGCTTCCTCACACTTCCTTCGTTTCCAGTTATTTATCTTTTTTTTTTTTTTTTTTTTTTTTTTTTTTAAGGCCAGGTTGAAATTGCTCTTGGTTCTTGGTTATGATAAATTGCAGTGCAATGCAAGGACCTTGCATGCCGCCTTCCCCCGCGTCAAAGATGCTGGGACTTACTGGTTACCCAGAGCGGTGGTTACCCGACAAACTGCAGCACAAAGCGATGCAGTGTTTTACTATACTACCCCTCTGTTCATTGCATCTTATTATGGTTTCCTATACGTGCTCAGAGACCGTTTTTGCAGTCCAGTGTCTTACTGGTTGTGTCCAAACTCTGTTTCAAATACTCTTGTCCGAGCAAGGAAAACTTAGAAAGTTGACTGCAGATCCATGCAAAATTCTCGTTTCCTAGTAGAAACTGATTTTGGGGGGGATTTTGTTTTGTTGGGTGGGGGTTTTTTTTGGCCCAATATGTGCATATGAAATTTTGTAAGCATTTATTGTTCTGTCATGTGTTACAGTACGTTTAGGCTCTGGATTTTTGCGAATTACCAAATGGACACAGGAGGAAGATCCAGCTGTTTATAAGGGCGTAGTAGTGTATTAATGTAATAATTGCATGCTAACAATATATCGAGAGAGTATATGACAGTTCAATGAGGTTTAAATACCATTAGGATGACCTGGCAATCTAGGAAGCTCAGTGCACCTTGGACATGTAGTTTTGTGCAGTTCTGGAGGCAGCAGCTGGGAGAGCCATCGCTGCAGAGAGCTCCTGGTGAAACCAGTTGCTGCGTGTGCCAGTGCGACTGTGTTGAGCTTTAAACTCTGCCGCTGTAACTGGGACAGGTTTGCACACTCCAATCAGTTATGAAACCGAGTATTTTCTATTTTCTTACAATTATCTGGTGTCCATAGTCGCTTATCTGGGAAAGCTTACAGGGCTTTTGCAGGCCACTGGGCTCAGAGTCTGCAGACAGCTGGCTGTAGCATGCAAAAAACTCTGATAAATGATAATTTGAAAAAAACCCCCACACGTGAGAGTCCTGATTGAAGTCAAAATTAAAGCAATTTATTCGGGATGATTTTAACAACAAGGCAGCTCATATAATTTTAAAAGAATACTTTATAAACTCATCTTCTAAAGAGAAAAGTTACTGAGCACAAACCAGATACCAATTACTGCAGTTTCTTAATGCGCTTGGTTTTTTTTTGTTTTTCATTTATTAAATATTTAGAAGTTCAACTGTAGATATTTTTAATCAAAATCAGAATTTTCTCACAAAATGGGTGATTACATCATTTGCACATTTATATTGTAAGACATTTTAACGATATAAGCATTTTTTCATTTAGACAGCAACCATAATAAATTGAAATAAAATTCAGCCTTGATTGATGTTCTGTGTGTCATGTACAGGGCAAGTCCCATCTATTAAATGTGGTTTGCCAAGGCAGCAATATTAGTAGCATTTGAATGTTTTTCTTATTAAGGAGAAAAATGGTCAGCAACATCAATACCATCTGCTCCAAAGACCATGGTAAATGGAAACTGCCTGCAGCACATTTGAATTCCTCACTGTATTTGGGATGAAGGTACGATGCAGGCAGTGAGAATTTTTTTATTTTTTTTTAAATTTTTTTTTTTTAAATTAGAATAGACTATTACAGTTCTTAGGATGAAAGAGAGAGGCTGATTACAACATAATGGAGTGTACCATATTCATCTCTTTGAAATATGACCTCACTCGGCCTTTTCCATTTTACAATCGATTCTCTCATTCCCTTAATGAACCTGTGCGTTCATGAGTCTTCCTTGGAAGTATGCACATGAAGTATTACAGTAGCAGAGAGTAATTCTGTGACAAGCAAGTGCAAGTAAAGTGTCTCTCTTGTAGTCTTGTTCAATAACGTTATGGACCGTTAATGCATCACATCAGGTTCCATATTGTTTTGTTAAAAATTATGCAACCATATTTCTCTTAGTTGTTCATAGTTTTTTCTAAAATGGTAGCTTCAGAAAAATTGGTTCAACATCATCTGGATTTATTTCTTGGTAGAGCAGTACACATGTGTAAGAGATGAGCTGTTGGAAAGGTACTCTTACAAACTCAGTGCTCTGTTACCGGGTACTGAAATTGAATAAACTGTATTATTATGTTAAAGGAAGAGAAGAGGGGCTCTTTAGGAAGAAGAAGAATTAGTATAAAGTTATGTAGAGAATTACTGGAGATGCCATTGTTTGGAATATGTAATTTTTAAAGGATTAAATACCTAGCCTGTGACTTCTCTATCTGTTCACTTCTTTGGCTATCAATATGGTTAGATGTAATAAGAGAATACTGTTAAAAACTGTAGTATGTTTTAATTATATATGTGTGTGTGTGCATCTTTTTAAATGCATTTTTAATATAGTTTTTTTATATAATGATAAGCAAGTATGTGTAGTATATAAACATAAACCATCTAGTTTCTATATGAGTTAAATATATATATGTGTGCATAGTGTGATAGGAACACCGTATTGTTACTATCAACCTCTAGCTGGTAACTGCCTTTCAGCTTGCTACAAAATACAAAGACACCCACTGGCTGATACTCACACGTACAAAACCACCCAGAAGGTGCTTGGGATGAGACTCCAAACATAGAGCTGTCTGTGTTCACCGCTGGGAAATCAGGACAGCAGGGAATATGGGACAGGATCGCTGTTACCCCAGTCTCGCCCTAGTCACAGGGCTGCCAAGGAGGCTAAGCCTTACTGGGGACTACCCAGGAGAGTCGGCAAAATATTATGGAATAATGCTGAGACTAATCCATAAGCAGAATAAACCAAATGGAAAACTTGCAGAAGACTGAAAACCTTTGTAATGACAGTTTCATTGAAATTCTAAGCGTTTGATGTATCACCACCAGCACTGATTTGATAAAAACGACCATGGAATAAAGATTGAGCTTGGAGAAAAGCAACAGTCCTGTCTGTTATGTCAAAAAGATAATTCATCATGTCACAAAGCAGCGTTTCCTTTCAATTAGGCCAAAGTCAGTGTCCTAAAGTGGGCAAATTGCCTTGAAGAGTAGACTTGTTCTAGTCATGATCTGTAGCTCAGGACCAGATGTAAGAAATAAGTAAAAATAAGGTTAATTTTATAAAACTTCAGATAGAAGAAGCTGCTAAAGTTTTGGATCACATTGGGCCTATTAAAAGTTTTCTATTAATTTGGAAGGAAAAACACCTTTGCAAATGTAGTGTGCACAGTCTTCTTTGTAAATAATCTGTTTCAATTTTGGCGAAACTTTTGTTTAGATCAGTATGATCCAAACTGAATTTGTCACAAACATTAGCGGTTGTTTTTTTTCACTTTGCCTTTCTCCCTTAAGCTGTTCTACAGGACTGTGGATTTTGTTCGTTTTTAGCTGTTTGATTTTGATTTGTGTAGCTGACCCCATGCAGGTAGAATCGGATTTTTCCATTTTTAATGGAAAACTGATTTGGAAACACTACATCCTCATTGTTTCTTTGACTAAAGGAACTCACAGTGTGCTGTCTGGATATTTCATTGTGTCAAGGAGTTAATCTGTAATATTAGGGTTCAGCTGAAGTCTGTAAAATTAGGGTTCAGTTGTGGAGATGGGAGTGTTTTTGAAACGTGAAAAAGAAAAACCACGCTAACAGATTGCCTTTTTTGTTACCTGGAAAATTGTGGCCAGGATGGTTGAAAGTGTAAGCAATTTAATCCATCCCATTTATTGCCAGTTCTTATTTTCTGTGGTTGCCGTTGCTTGCACAGGAGTCAGACTTCTGCCAAGCAAAGAGTTTGGTTGTACAGAGCGTGGTTTTCCTTGGAGGTGGCCCAGGGAGCCTGCCTGCCTGGTTGCATGTAGGAGAACGTGTGCTGGTACACTGACCATCACCTACTTTGGGATGTAAACTCTGCTTGTGGTATTTCTGTAATGTTCTAGCATCTTCATTATCTCATCATTCATGTAGCATACATACTCCTCTGTTTTCAGCAAGGTCTCTTCATCTCCCAAGTATGAAGCCCAATTCAGGAAGTGTTTATTCAGTGAGGGTATGTACATGTATGCTTGATTGTTAGACCAAAGCCTCAGCTGATGTCAGTGGGATTGAACATGTATTTATTTTAAACCTTTCATGAATAGGAATGAGTTCACGTTGAGATGCTTTTGAGTAATGACTAATGGAATGCTCTGTTCAATACCACATTGTACGCTCTTCAGAGGACTTTGGTTTTTTTTAACCTGTGTTAGTAATGAAGAAAAGTGAACTGTTTTCTTGTCTCCATCTGATCAGAACCATATTAACAGTAGGTCCTCACAAAACAGACTATAAAGGGTGGTATCTGTCCTGAATAACGTCAGACCTGGGACAGGACAGCTTGCTGTGAGGGCTACTGGAAAGCCTGGTCCACGTCCTGGTAAGCAATTTATTTAATGCTATTAAGCAGACTTATGGACCTTAGCCAAAAGCCTCCATCTTTCAGAACATTCATGTGTACTTAGGTGATTTACATTTTGTATTTAGTACATAGCAGGAAAAAAGACCCATTATTTTTCTGCAGATACATTAAAAATCATGAATCAAATGCACAAAGACTTCCTTATTCTCAATTATGTTGATCATCTTTTTCTCTCTCAAGCCAATTAAAAATGCAATTCTGGTCTCAAAAAAACCCCCATTTAGGTTGAGATTAAATTTAAATTAAAATGTTACATTTGCTTTCTGCTTTGTTTTCTGATTTTTGAGTTCATAAGGATCATGCATTTTCAAAGTTTTTCCTTTGCAGTCATAGGGCTTAGAAACTTGCTTACTTTTTGAGTGAAGGATGTGATGATTAGGTTGTAGCAGTACAAAAAGCCAGCAGACTACAAAACCATCAGGCAGTTGGCTGTTCCTTAAATGAAGCCTGAAGGAACAGTCTAGGGTGGTGAGGTGGTAGTCCAATGAAGGAAAGGAAGCTACACGCCTGTGGTCCATCTCGATTTTACATCCAGCATTTACTATATTGATCCACTCTAGAAAATAACAACTTACTGTTCCTTTTTTTTGTTAAAAAATACTCAATTCAGAATTCTTTCTCTTAAGCATTTTATGATGGCATGGTCTATATCTTAAATTACTGGACTGCTTTGCTTCCCAGTTTCCGTAATGTTTGTCGTTTAACACCTGCTCTTGTTCTAATACTTTAAAGGTGATGCTGATAGTAAGCACTAGGAAGGTGAATGTATTGCCTCCTTGGATGTATTCAGATGCTGTGTTTATAGCTATGGAGATCAATGCTATTTTTGCTTTAGAAAGCTGTTCCTTAAGATAGAAATGAACATCTGATACTGTGCTTTTAGAAAAAAGATTCCTATAGGAGTATTTCAGAATCATTGATTCTGATGATTTTGATGGAGACACAATAGCTGAAGTAAACAAGGACAAACTGTTTTTAAAAACATGGAAGAAATTCCCCTCTCAGAGACAAAAAAAAAAAAAAAAAAGGCAGCGAGAATGGAGTCTAAATGTAGCGCTTTCTGCTATAGAATTGTGTCTGACCCATTGGGGCTATTTTTTGCTGAAGGCTGACTGCAACCTGGTGTACTAAAGAACTGTCTAAAATCCCAGAAATGGAAGTGCTTTCTTTATACATCTCAGATACGTCAGTCAGCCGACTTTTAAATGGATATAGGGTTTTTTTGTGGGATGCATGTGAGCTCTTAGAAGTGTTGCTGTTTGCAATTTGCTTTTGAAGTTAGAAGAGTGCCTTTTGGGACAAATGCTTTTTCAAAAATAGGAGTGAATTGCAGTAGTATCTAGTATTTCAAGCTGGATTGTTGCCCCATGTTTGGTTTGCCCAACTAAGGACTGAGAAGAAAGAAAATATATGTCAGTTGTTGGTGATAGCAGCAGCCAGACAGGAAGAGTGAAATATTGTGAGAAGTTGATGATTCACATTAAAGCATAACCTCTCTTTTTCTTGGTTGTATTGCTGCCTATTGTAATATTCCAGTTTTTTGTAGAAATTCTCTTGCAATTGAAAGGGTTTGTTGGAGCACAAGATGTCTGTGGCCCTTTTCTCTGTTCAGAGTAGTATCTTCGTATGAAGAAGAGGTGAAGAAAGGTATGCCAGGTGACTGACTATAATCAATTTTGTCTTAAGTGTTTCTACAACTGTGTATGTCCAATTAAAGTGCAGGTATAATAAAGGTGGAGAGGTACAACTAACACTAAGATAGGCTAATATTTTGCGTTAAGAGGCAGTAGTGGGTGTAATGGGTATAATTTTCATGTAGACTTTCCAAAAGTTTTCATCCCAAGAGAAATCCTGTAAGAAATGTTTAAGAATATCGAATGGGGGAGGCATGTGGCAGAGTTGCTGGAGCCATTCCTTCTGCGGGAGTTGTGGTACAGTATAACTGAGGGCTATACGATCTTCCGCTGTGTGTGTCATGCTCAGAGCTGCTTGGACACTTGGCAATTTGGACATCATAGAAGATTAGAAGGAAGATGTAGGAATGTGAGTTGTAGAGTGAATGTTATTAATGTTACTGTTGTATAGCGTTCCCAAAAGATGAGTAAAGAGTGGTAGAATTTGTTGGTGATACAAAATGAATTGGCAGAAGGCTGATGAACTTCAAGGGAGCATCTAGCAAAGGTTAGGGCATAGGCACTGTGATGGCAGGTGAAATTTTGCAGCTGACAAATCCGAGTAAAATCTTCAGCATAAATAATTGGACCTATTTGCATGTTGCTGAATATTAAATTAACTACACCTGCTGCAGGGAAAAAGCTACCAAGTTAGGTTTTTTTCTGGCTCTTACAAAAAAAAAAAAAAAAAAAAAAAACCCTTAAAACCCTTAAACAGAATGGCAGAAATTCCTATATCATAGTTACCACTGATTTACATCATGCTACTTTATAATAGGAATTCTGCTTTTTGTTCTGCCTCACTCTTCAGAAAAAACAATAAATAGAGAAGATCTGCAGGATGGGCAGAAGTGATTTGTTGCATTGGAAGGAATTCCATGTGATGAGGTAGTGAAAGAAGTGAAACCAGCTTAGGTTAGAGGATGAGCAGTCAGTGGCTTATGTGTATATAAATCATGCCCTTCAACGTGCAACAGGAATGAAGAACCACATTGAAAGGCAATAAATTGAGATAACTGATTGAAAGACACAATTAACTTCAGATACTTGTGGCAAAATAGATATCACAGTCTAACTGCATGAATTAAAAAATAAAACTGATGTTTACATGGATAGAATTTGTGCATTGACCGAAGTTAGGATAAGCACGTCTTCCCCCCCCCAGTGTTTTTAGGCTGAGTTCTAGGAAATAAAAGAAATCTTTCCGTGCAGAGGTTATTCTGTACTTGTGCATTTTAATGTACCATTCTTCTCTGTGGCCACACAGTAGTCGCAGATGGGCCAGCGGTTATATTAGACCACAGATCTTGTTAATCTGACTGTCCATTTTGATGGTTGGTTGGTTGTTTTTTTCAGGATTCTTAAATTTTTATGCATCTCCAGTCAGCAGACAGTATGTAATTCTTCTGTGAATACTGAAGTTTCATGCTTCTAGTTATTCCAAAGGAAATAAATAGCCAAAAAATAATAAAAAACACTTCTTTTTTTGAGTGCTTATTCATGGAAAAGGAGATATTTCTGAACAAGTGAAGTCTGATAAATATCTAGTGATGTGTATTTATCTAATTGAGAGTGTATTAATGGAAACGCCCTCAAGAAAAGCAGATTTAGAGTCATATCAAATAGCATTTTCAATGAAGGATTCACTTGTCAAAATTATATTCCAGGATGGAGCATGTGCTTGAATGTATTCATGTATTAGCTGACTATGGATATATTTTTTAAAAATAGGGGTTTTTTCCTTCCCTTTGAAACTGACACTGATTTGGAGGATGCTTAAATCCTGGACTGTGGTGTAGCTTGTATATTTTTCTGAAACAAAGTAAATGTGCTGAACTTATTCAAGCCCACTGGCTGTTATGAATATATATGCTTCTCTCAGGGCAATGAGCACAAGCAGCTACTGCCCATTCATAAATATCCTTATTCTTCCTGTATGTAATGGGACTCAAAAGACGTTCCTGTTCTCCTGGCCAGGGCTGCATTTGCAGTGAAGCTGCATATATTGTGTAGCATAGAGTTCTAGTTTATGACGTTTGCTTTTGTTAGGATTTCTTCTGAGTAATCAGCATTTCACCCACAACTCCCTTTATTTGGAGAACGCAATCCTCGTAGAGAAGAAGGTGATGGTTTTATTTATGTATTTATTTTCCCTGAGGAAAAAGCACTGGTGTCACAAACAAATGATTGCACTAAAACTGATTTGGAAATTTGTGCAGGTCGGATGTGGAGGTGTATGGCCTCCCTTAACATGAAGTTCCCCAGTATTCCTTCATAGCTTTTCATCAGCATAGCGGGGTTGTAACTTTTTGTGTGCTGGAGGATATCACATTTATACAAAGTGAAAAAAATTGCTGTGCAGCCTGCCTGCCTGCCTTAAACATGTACCACTTTCACCTTGGAAATACATAGAAATTAGGTGATACCTAATTCTTCTGCTTATTCAGTGCAAGAGCTGGATTTTCAACTTGGGTATGAAAAACAAGTCTGACTCCAGTTGTAAACTTCTGTTTCCTGTTCATGTGTTCATGAATAAATACAGAATGTGACTTACTATGGAGAGGGTTTGACTGGACCCAAACCCTGGGGCTGGTCAGCTTTAGAATCGTGCTTTGTGAACTTCCATCCTTTGATACACTGGCTGCCTTTAACTTTTAAACACATTGGGTGTTTTTTCCCTTCAGGATGTGACCATAAGTTGAGTGCTGTGAAAACTGAAGGATGCTACCCCAAGGATTATGGTGAAAATTCTCCCATGTGCCTGTGTAACTTCTTGTAGCGTTAAGGAAAACTATGTGCTCACACTGAAGGTAGAACAGAGCCTTTTGTAAATATCAAAGAGCCAATCAAGGATGATTTTTTTTATATAGAAAGCCTCCTGCTGCTTCCAAAGAAGTTCCCTTTGCAAAGCACAATGATAAATAATCTTACTTCTTCGGTCATTGTATTACCAAGGGATATTGTTTTGTACCGTTGCATTCAGTGAGACTTGGGAAATTCAGGTCTTTGATTAGATGGGCTGGTAGCGCTGTGAAAGGCGATGTGCTGGGCTGGTTCTTTGCAAACTGGAGCCTCAGATGCTTTAGCTGGGTAGTTTTCCAGCATATGTCAACTCTGACGTGTCCCTCCAGCTGCAGACCAGGAAGAGTAGCAAGGCCTGGGCTTCACAGGAAGTGTAAATATAGCGAGGAAGGTATTTGACAGATTTTCCTGGTAAGTGCAATAATTTCTACCTCATCTTACAGACAGAATGTAAGGAATAAAACTTCTTTTGCTTACTCTGCATTTACTGAAAGTGCTGGAGCAAATCTTTGAGGTTATGTTTTGTTCTTGGATTGTAATAAGCATTTTTTCCCTACAGAATTGTTTTAAAAAGCTCAAATTATTTAATGCTTTTTGAAAACGCTGCTGCTGTGTGAGTAGACAGAAATGAATTTTAAATAACTGTTTTTATTGGCTTATAATTTTATTTTAAAGAAACTCAGGCATATTGCTGAGTATTTCCCCTTCAACAACTTAAATTTGTCTTAAAGAGAAAAATATTGGGGGTGAGGGTGTTTTTTTGAGCGTGCTTTGTTCTTCTTTTTTGAGGAAATGTCAGTGAAAGACACTGCAACTACTTAGACTGGTGAAAGAATCAGGTATGTTATGCCAAAACCAGGAACTGCCTGCTGAACTGGAAAGAAAATTGCATTTTAGGGGTGATGTTGCAGTAGGAATATAGAGCCTGTTCCAGAGCATTTATACATGAAATTAATTTTAAGCTCATGCATTCCTCATTGGCTTTATCAGCACTAATCAAGGACTTAGCTAAGCCTGTGTTTAAGTGCTCTACTGATGGTGACCATAGTAAAGTGATTTTTATGATGGAATACTAAAACCAGAAAAGTCAATCTCCTTAATACAGCTTCTTTGACTAGAGCACAATGAATGAGGGAAGGAGGGAACAAAAGCACTTATCTGAACATGAAACACAGGTTGTGTCAGGTGAGCACTTTGGTGCTGGGTGAAGGTCCCAGGCTAGCGGTGCATTGTGGTACTCTGTGCAGTCACAGGACGATGCTCTTCAACCAATATTATACAAGAGAGAACCAAGACAAAATATAGTGTAGCTTTTTACCAGTCTGAGATGTAACAGGACCTTCTGAGGATGGAGTCTCACTTGGGGAAGCTTTAGAAATGCACAAATTACGCAGTGGAGGCATTCCAAAAGAGGGGAAAGTGTGAGGGGAATAAAGAAGCTGGTGTTCCCTAAGCACCCAAGTTCTTGTTTTCTCTGCAAATCCATCAGCTCAGAGCTGCCTAAACTCCTTGAAGAGAGGTGGCGTAACTCGCAGTGGTGAGAAGAGTGTAGTTTAGTTCTCTGTGCTCTTGGGTGGTAGATGTGAGCTCTGGGAAAAGACCGCATTGCTTTAGAACCAAACTCTGACATGAGGATGGTCTGAAGGATGCCCTGTGCTGCCTGGCTGCATCTCCCAGATCCCATTGCTGCTGTGAGGGGCTGCTTGTGCTCCCCTTATTTTTTGCATCTGCTGTCAGGGCAGGCAATGAGGAAAGTGGAAGGTGATTCATGGTGTTCAGGCTACAGCTGACATTTGAGAAGCCTATAAATATTTTTGTCTCGCATGTTATTTTACTGCCATTCCTTCCAAGATGTGTTTCTACTCTTTGGAAACTGTGTTGCATAAAACATACCTAGATTTTTTTTTTCTTTCATTTTTACTAATAATGACTTACATTATTGAAAATGGAAAAAATATAAGAAGTCATTTGATTTTGGCCTGCAAAAAAACATTTTGGTTTTCTTCACGCACATTTTCAGTGAGCTTTACTTTCTTGTCCAGGTACCTGAAGCTACCAGTGTAAAATCAGGTTTTTAGGGCTTTGTAACACAGTAAGGGTGAAATACATTTCTGTAAATAAAAATATTTTCAGTAACAAAAGATGACCCAAATTTCCTGAGAAATTAAGTATTAATACTTGTCATTGGAAAATTCTTTTTTTGTTGTTGCTGTTGTGAACATTATATTCCTGTATCACTGATTGGTATCTCTGACTTGTCATACTCTGGCTATAGTTACCTGTACTATTCCTTTAACTAAATTAAATTAATAAAAGTAATTATTAATGAAAACTTTTGTATTCAGTATTTTTAATTAAACCATCTCAAAAAAATCTTGAATTTTGTGCTTCCCAAGAGGGAAAGAGTTTGTGTAATTGTTTATATGATTGGAGGAGTGAACTTGTGTATTCTAAAATAAATAAATAACACAGCTAATTAAACAGTGGTCATCATGTAGGGTGGGCCATGCCAAAACACCTTGAAATTTGCATGTCAAATTTATGAATGCTCTTTAAATTGGAAATAATGATCAATAAAAGAAATTGAAAGGCTCTTAACATTAGAAGCAAGCAAACTCAACTGAATAAGCTCCTTTAGCTTTTAATGCTATATTTAAAGACATAAGTGAAGTCCAAAAAAATGTATTGTTTCCCTTGATGTTTTGGGAGAGGAACCAGGAGAGTAATTGGCTATACACATCCTGAATGCCCTGCTCCTAATTAAAATGTATATGAAAAAATGCATAATATTATATAAATAATATGGATGATAACTTTTCCCTAGATCTGAATCTTGCCAGATGTAATTTTATTGTATGAAAGGTGTTTTGTTCTGCTCTGTCTTGACAGTGTAAAGGTCTTAATGATCCCTTCCTTTTACTGCAGTGATGTAAAGTAACCTTATTAATACAAATAAAAATTGGCTTAAGGTTTTAGGTTGTAATCTCTTTTGTGTTTAAAAGTCTTTGCTTCCTTTCTCATGCTTTGTCTCTATTAAAGAACAGTTTAACCGTGGGAAGGATGCACATCATTCATTTGCTCCGAGGCTAATATCGCTGTTTCCCTGCAAAAATGTCATTTGTGTCACTGCATATTGTGCTCTTAAATAATATCTAATTCTGTGACCTCGGTTCACCATGCCCTCCCAATTGTCCATTAATTCTCATCTTCAAGCAGAGGCAATCTTTGCTGCATGGGTACTAGGAAGAATGCCAGGTAAAATTGAAATAGGCTTCCAAAATATGATACCTTTTATGTTTGTCTCCTCTTGTACCATTCCTTTTAATAATTCTAGTTAATGCAATACAACCTGAGAGGTGAAAGTCAAGAAGGGGTTGAGAAAGAAGCAAGAACAAACCTTTCTGACATGCACATACCAGGAAAATGCAAAGTTGAAAGTAACTGTGTCAAGTTGTATCACCCTGCCGCACAATTGCTCTTATTTATTTAGTAATTAAGTGTGAATATGAACACCCTGGGTCTGTGTCATTTCTTGTCATGGCAAAACAACTTCCATCTTTGGTTGTTGTATAGCACTTAGATAATACAGTGGTAGTCATTCTAGAAAAATTCGAGTTATCTGGACAAGTTAAGACATAATCTTAACACATTTTTCCTTCCACCTTTGAAACTTGTGAGAGACAGAGCAGACAGAGCTTTCAACAGCCAGCAAGCTGCAAGGAGGATTTGAATAAAATTAGTAACTTGAATATAGTTAAAAGAATAAGGAAGGGCCCATATACTTTGTTGCCGTAAGGAAGAAAAAAGTCTTTGCATTGGTTGGATCTTTTTTCCCACTCATCTCTAGCTGGCTTTTTGCTTCTTTCTGGCTGTTGGGGTTTGTGTGTTGGTTCTCTTTTTCTTTTTTTCCATTCACTGGAAATGCCAGTTGTGAAACTCACTGATGATGGCATTGTGAACTTGTCGCTCTGCAGGTACCGGCTCAGCCCAAGTGGTTCCTCTCTCTCTAATCTCCATTTCCACATGCTTTTTTGGACATACATGGAGTGAAATGGTTATGTTTTTCTTCTGTACCTGTTAACACTTATTGCAACCACCAGTTCTCCAGCTTTGTGAAGCTCTTGCTGTAGGCAAATGCTGCACATTTTGGGACAACAAATACAAAATAAATTTTATGTCAGCATACTGCTCTTCACACATTTAGAGCACATTTTAGGCTACAGTGATGTTAGGGATGAACCTACCAAACAATAAAAGGTATAGAACATTTAGAGGGACAAGTTTAGAGCTGATCTGAGCAGTGTCATTCACTGAAAAAGGTTTTAACCTGTTTATCCCAGCTCTGCATTTGATCCTTATCTCTAGAGTTTTTTTCACGTCTTTATACCTTTTACAGCACGTTATTGGTTGCTTTCTGACTGAGAAGATTAGTAACTTGTCACAGCTCACTCTTAGGAGACATGTCAAATGCCAGCTCTGCTTGTTTGGTTTATTTGACTTGCTTGGCAGATTCTTAACCATGGGGTATGGGATTTTATTCTGACGAAGTAGTGAGCTTTTATATTGCTGAAGTTGCCTTTAAGAAAGGGTTTTACTGAACGGATTTGACTTTACCAGCAACTATTTTGAGAAATGTATAGCCAGTTCCATATTTCAGTGGGTTTTCTGAAATCTAATGATAATCAAATAATTTTGGAGCCTGTTATTTCCTTAATGTGGGATCATCAGTGGTTTCAAACTTTTCTTTTTCCTCACTAAATAATGCTGTATTGAAGAGTAAAGCTGTAAATACAGGGTATCTACTTTACAAAGAATTTTTGCTGCTACACACATGCCAGTCCATTCCAGCTCCTTTGATCTGTGGGAAAGGACAGTCAGACTTCCCAGGGATGCTGTGAAAACTGTCTTGAAAACTTGCTAGAGATGTTACAGAGGTGTCCCTGTCCAGGGGAAAGCTGAAGTTTTGAAAAGACTGTGGACTAATACAATCTCCTGTGAAGCCATATTCAGACCAGTGCGGTAACTATAGCTGGTATTTTTGCAGTGGGTTTGGGGTTTATCTGCTTTATGGTTTTGCACAGCAGTGCTTAAATCCAGCCAAAGTGGTGGCTGAAGAACTTCTTCGCATGTCGCTGTATATTCTGATTTGTACTGACACTGATGGGTACAGAGCAGAATAACCCTGTGTTCGATACAATGAGCGAGCGTGACTTTTGGGCTAAATTTCCATTTCCTTGCTATCCTTATTGTAAGCAGGATTTGCATATTTACTTCTTTTCGCTTATTGAAAAATATATCCCTTTAGATTTGACAGCTTCCCAAAGAATATTTTAGATTTCCCACACTGATTGTGGGCCATATGTTAGAACTAATTATATAAATGAGACATCATAGATTTGTGACACGCTTAAATGTTCAGTGCTATAAAGGCTTACCCCAGCTAGCGTGTGCTTGTGTAAGTGCTGGAGGAAGAAAAGAGGAAAAGCAGGTTTTCAGCAGATGTTAGTGGCGTGGTAGGACTATCCATTGTCTTTATCGCTCTGTAAGAAGTTGCTGACACTTTGAAGGGTTTGTCAGACTATTTTGAGCTGCCACAGAGCAGGAGAAAGAGAATTTCCTTTTTACACCTATGGATATGCTAGAGATTCATTATATATTAAATCATATGAAATGTTGAATGGTGAGAGCCTCACTTTGCTCTTGGACGTAAACGTTAAATGTGAGGCTGTAACAGTGTTTCTGTGCTTTTTTTGTGTTGTGGATGTAGCTCTGAGGTGAAGTAGTTCACAGACGTATTTTTTTGTCAAATAATGGAGAAGTTAACTAAGAAGGAAAAAAGTAGAGGGGAAAAGAGAAATAGTTGGAAGGTCAGAGCTGTAAACAGAAGTCTTGAGCACCAAGGAGGGGATTTTGTAAGATACTTTTCATTAATGTTGATGGGATAGGTATAAAGTCCGTAAATTCAATCATATTTTGAAAAAATTTTGAGTAAAAAAGTATCGTTTCTGCTAATGCTGTCATTTTTTTTTTTATTGCTCCAAGACTTATTGATGCATACAATGGTAAAGATAGTGTCACAGAAAGTATATTGCACAGCAGTTTTGTCTTCATAGTTAAAAATGAAATACACATGCAAGCTATGCATACGGAGCTGGTAAGCCAAAATTATGTCTGTATGCTATTTCTGTACGTTTAGCTTTAATGCTGATGCATATTTAATTGCTTGGCCTGTTTTCCCCCCAGCAAGATGTGGCTGTCTTCCACGGAAGGCAGCGCCCGAAGTCTGCAGCAGCCCAGTCTGATGTTTGTGCTTTGCCTGTGAAGTGCAGCGTCCACATCTGCAAGAAGCAGGTCGATTTAATCTGGGGGGAAAACCAAGAAATCCACTCTGCTTTCAGAGGGGTGTTCCTGTGGAGAGGTTCTCAGTGGGACTGTAAAGGGATGAATTTACAGTTTTAGTGACTGCGGCTGTAATTTCTTGTCTGTGGTGAAAACAGGGACATACTGCATTTTTCTCATGTACAGACAACTTCTTCAACACAAACAAATTGGTTTGTTGCCTGTCTACTTAAACAAGCATAGGAAGGTATTTCTGATTTAATGTATTGAATTGTTTCTTAATTACAGTTGTACTTTTGGCTTTCACTTCTAAGAGCTGACCTACACCAGTTGCTGTATTTCTTGTCAGAACACATTTGGAAAATGGAATCACAAGAAGCAATTAGTAATAATCTTGCTGAAAGATTATTCTGCGTAGTTAGGTTTCAGGTGCTTTGGCTGTGAAAGATGACTATCATTTAATTTCAAATGGAACAGCACCTGTGGTTTGTAAGTGGACTTTGAGTAACTGTTTCATAGAAAATCTTTATTATTTTTTTTTTTTTGTTTGACATTGAATTCAACGTAACAGCTTAGATGGGTATTACCAGTAAGATAGGAGGGAGCAATAGGAAAAATCAGGGGATTCATGTGTCAGCAGAAAGGCATGCGTGAGCAGAGGAGGAATCTAGTGTCATAATACCAGCTATTCTATTATCTTGTATTTTCTAGTCAACTGAAGCAACTTTTTAACGCTGGAGATACTGAATAACTTTTCTTTTCTTTTTTTTCTTTTTTTTTTTCTGTTGGACTTGTGTCCTGTTGTGCTATTTTCTGTAATTTGTGTAATACTGTAAGTTCTTACTGTTTTATCAAAGGATAGCAGATTGCTTCATTTTAAATGAAGAAATCCCTTCAGATTATACATTTTCTGCTCAGCTGCAGATTAACAGTTTTATCCAGTCACAATTGTAGGGTATATTGCCAGAAGATAATTTGTTCCCTCTGTGTCTCAGTCATGCTTATTACCTTCATTTTATTATATACTTTGAGCCTGTGAAATGATTTCTTAACTGCACTTAAAGATAGTTTGTGTAGACGGCAAAATTACTGTTCCCGCCCTCAGGATCAATTTGTAATGTGTTTTTATATAAATATTATGTGCTACACTTCAATATTGTTCGTAGTCCAGAAGATAACTGCTGTGATGAGTCTTATTTAAGAAGCATAGTGAAAACGGAGTCCATATGGAACTTGAAGAAAAAGGTACTTAATTAGCTGTGCTGTAATACCACCATCCTGTCTCCAGCAGGACTGCTGGTGCCCCCAGAGCTGCTTCTTGCATGAAGGAAATACTGGTTTTAGTACAGCCATATTAAATGTGTTCTGGTGGTTTTGGGGTTTTTGTTTTGTTTTGTTTTGTTTTGAGGGGGAAAAAAGGGGAGAGAGCTGCCATGAAATGGGGATACAATTTTTAAAAAAGAAAAGACACAGAATTAGAAAGATTCACAATGAAGGAAATATGACAGAAACCTAACTGGAGAAGTTAAAGAGATGTTGGTGGATGGTCAGGCAAAGAAATGGTGAAAGAAATAAAAAGAGTAATTCACATGGTCTTGAAGAAGATTAAAGGAAAGAAGGGAGAACTGTCAGAATACAGAACAAAATGAGTTGCAAACTGTCAAATCAGACACCTGAACATACTGCTCTGTTAACACTGGCTTGCTCATCTTCACTTTTTTCTTTTTCCCCTCTTCTCCTGTCACCTATACTGGAAAAATAGTTCAGTAGAATTAAACCACGGGAGGACTGAGCATTGCAGCTCAGAGGTGTCTTAACATCTTTATGTTGACTGTCCTATGTACATTTACTTAGGTTACCAAGGAGATACGCTCACATACATTTAGTTATTTCATTACCGTCTTTCAACTCTAGGCTGACTAAAAGCATCATCGGAGCCTCAACAGAGCACTCCTCCTTTTTTTTACCTGCATGAAATACCTGGGTGGGAAAGGAGGATATGTCTATAGAAACCTGATGCATGATAGCCCCATAACTGAGTTGCCACATGCTATTCTTTCTTGAATTTTTTTTACACTTTTTCACCATTCCTGGTGAATGGATTGTCTGTTTTTGAAACATTAGCATGTGGAATCATCTACCTTTGCCACCTGAGGTAAAACGAATTTTGTAAGCACAGGAACAGGTTCCAGAGGGATAAATGCACTGCAGCACACTGCTAAATTTTGGCTCAAAATAAAATACAATAAAGTACCATCTGTATTCATATGGTGGTTTATCATTAGCTTTGCTACAAATAAACCCCCAATTTCCCAGTGCTGCATTTGAGATATGAGCAAGATCTCCAAGGTCTCATTTGTTAATTTAAAAATTGCAGTCAGTTTCTTTATTTTAATCCACATGACTTTCCAGTTATTCTGGATGCAGTACGATGGATTTCAAGACGCTCTTGCACTGCATAATGCTCTATGAGGTATAAGGGAGCCTTAAAGCGATCAAAAATTCACACTCCTTAACGACTTCGCTGGAATGACAGGAAACCTGTGTTGCTCTGGCACTATTCAGTCCTGCTAGACCTAGAAATATTTGTGGCTTTGATTTCTGTTTAATGTAAAAGCTTTTTATGTTTCTTGGCAGTATAAGTGGGCCTTTAAGTAGGAGTAATTTTGTAACCTGAACTGTAGGTCCATGTTGGAGAGGTGCTGGTGTGGGTGGCATGGATGCCAGTGTGGGACGGGGCTGCCTTTCGCAGAAGCCCAGAGTGAGGTGCCCAGCATGACCTGTGTCACTCTGGTGCTAGCAAGGTGCTGTGGTGTGCCCGTGCTCACCCAAGTACAATTGACTTAATTACTGCAATTAGAGATACTGTCTTATCCCGTCAATTGCAGTTGTTTTTTATGATGCTTGGTGTGACTTTCTTTTTGGCTGAAATTGCCTTTTTGTCAGTAGGTATTTGTATTTTGTTGTGTTATTCGGGCAGCACATGGGTTCTACGTTACAAAGACTGATTACTTCAATTACACTGATCTGTTTCGGATTGGATCTCTGTAGCGTTCCTCCTTTTGTCTTCAGTCCGTTTGAAGGCAAAATTCAATGTGAATCCTTTCTTCCCTTCTGTATCCGTGCATGTATGCGTGTCAGCTTTCCCCAGCCTTACCCTAAAGTGCCTGTTGTGAAACTCATTGAGGTTGATCCTGGTGCCTGCAGCTCAATGCTCTCACTGCATCTCTACGGGGTCACCACAAATCATGCCTTCCTCCGGGCTGCCCAGTGCCCGGGGCTAATGCACGCTCTTTGACATCTACTGCTTAAACATAGTTAAATGTTAATGCAGTAACAATTTAATACTGTTAATACATCATGCCTTCGGTCACATCGTGGGGCTTTGGGTGGTCTGCGCTTTGCAGGGTCAGATTGTTCCGACTGTACCGACATCTCAGTCCTTCAAAATTTTCTTGAAGTTAACGCAGCTGCATGAAGAGCAGGTTTCGCTGTAGAACTGGGTCCTAGGGCTGTCTTAATACTCCAGGTTTGTCACGCTGCTGGCGTTTTCCTGGGAAGCTTGCTTTTGATGGTTACATACACTTGCTTCGTAATACATTTAGGACTAAGATTTGTGGCAATTTATTAAAAATAACTTGCGCGCTTAGAAAGGGTCCTGCAAAGAGCTTGGTTCAGTGCTGTTCAGTCTTGTCCAAGCTTCAAAGCATACATTTTTGTCCTCATAATAGTGGTTTTAATGTAAGTGGAAACATCAGTCTTGTCTTAAATCTTCAAAATGAAATATAAATTTTATCTGTGGGTTTTCACAGAACTTGCACAGTACAAGACATTTGTAATATATCCAGAAAGTACTTGGTCAGAACTACGAAATGAAGTATGTTAAAAGACTTCTAAGTATTAACATGTTGTCCTAATTGCAATTACAGTTTTAAGTTCCTTTGTTAGTATGCAGGGTATTCTTGAGAGACTATAACATGGTGCAAGTTAGTTTCCATAGGGTGTGATTTGTCATATGATTCCCCCCCAGCACCCTTAAAAAAAAGGCGTTTTAAAACGATGTCTTTTTGCAGACTGTCTGAGGAAGCCCTTTTTGGTAAAACTCCACTCATGGGTGAGATGCCTTTTACTCCCAGTGAAAGGGACAGTGGCACCCAAGGTCATCAGTGGAGAGGAGAAGATGGAAGCTAGAGCTGAACAGGCAGGAAGAGTTTGTGTCCACTGGAGAAAACTCCTGCCTGGATCTTGGGCTGATTCCCGTAACTTTTATTTCTCTCCTGTGAGGAGATGCATATGCACAGCCTCCTTGGGAGGTGCTTCCTCATCTGCTTATGGTCTGGAGGATGTCAATGTGGTAGTTACTCCCAGCAACCACCTAGCAGAAGTCTGTGTATTGAGCCTGAAGAATCACTCTTGTTATTTAGAAAATCACTGGGGAAACACATCATCAGGTGGGCATTGTTTCCTGAGGTTATAAAGTTAGATGTTAAAAAATAAGAACAGATTTAAGGTGTCAACAACTTGAGTTCAGTGCACGTGAATATGTCTCTTAGTTGCTGCTGTAATAATTTCTTAAAAAATATGATGGACCGGGAGTCTCATTGTAGCTCATTCAGATTTTCATGCCAGACTACTGCATCTGCTCTAGGAGAACCCCATTTATGTTCACATATTTCTTCCATGGGCTTCAGCTTCTAGCTAAACTTGGATGCGTTGGCAAATTTGGTACCCGTGAGCCTGGATTTTTGAGCTGGATGGATAAACATTTGGTCTTGCTGACTGGTAGTAGATAAATGTGGTTTCTAGACTGACACATAAAATATACATTGACAGTCAAGCAGTGACTTCTGTGGTATTGACCAACTGCTTAGGGTTACACTTGTAAGAGGTGGTGTGCTCTGCCATGCTGGTCACCCCCTTATTTGACAAAAGGATTCAGCTATAATTAATTTATAATGGCGTTAGCTTAATTTTTAAGGATCCTGCCATACTGGATTTAAAAAAAAAAAAATAGGGATATCTTAATAGCAGGATATTTTTGGTAGACTTGCTGTATTTTATTGATTTGCTGTTTGGTTGTTGGTATAGATCTAGAAATACACTGCTTCCACCACACAGCAGAATTCCCATATGTAGGACTGCACCTGATTGGATGCCTTTTGTTTATATATTTCATTGATTTCTTTATTCTGGATGGATTTAAAGATGCCAAGCATAAACACACTGAGCTGCAAAACTGTAGACTAAGAGCTTTGGACTGATGTATGTGAAAATAATAACTTTTTTTTTTTCCAGAGTTTTGCTATATCTCAGATGCTGAATTTGCAGTGAAAATGATATGGATGCAGGATCAACCTTTACTGTTGGTGCATGAGTGAAGCACTAGACTGTAAAGTCTGATTCTTGACTAAAGTCCCCTGGCATCCCAGTAATAACAATAAATAAATAATAACAGCTGTAGGGTTGCGTGGAGACAAGGAATCGTGCGCTTGTTTGTGTATTTTGTGTGCATGATAAAATCTGTATATCCAAAGATTGACTTGTCTAGAGAGGCTCTTTTGTCATCCGGAACAAGCCTTGGATTTTTTTCAGAAATCAGAAATTAATTCAGCCCTTTCTGTTGAATTTGAGGAGGGGAGCAAAAAAGATTGTTAGTTACCTATGCCTTGAAAGAAAATAATTCCACTTATGAGTAGATACCAGAAATACCTGTTTGTTTTTTGAGCACTCCAAAAACAATTACTCAAGCTCAATACCTCAGTTTCCAAGCCTTTTTACAGTCGAACCCAAAGATAGATTCAGTTTGATTTTCTTTAAAGACCGATAGTCTAGTTTTTTGGGAAAGTGAAGTAAAGATTTGTTTTATGCATAAATGTAATTTTTGAAACGTAAATATAATTCAAATGTCTAATAACAATACTAAATATTAATTTTTTTGAAAAATTTAATACATTTCAATATTAAATACTTTTGCTAGAGAATAAATCGCAGGGTTGAGTACTTATCTCAGTAACATGGTTTATTTGAGTGGTTCTTGTCATTCTTGTGTGAAAGAGGTGTCGAGAGCATGTGTGAGGAATGAATCGCTTAAGTCATGAACAGTTTTTAAAAGTGATTACGTATTTAACTATGGGGTGGATTTTTGAAAATTTTTGAAATGGCAAAACGTAATTTAACCAGTTAATAAGAGTAAAAAAAGATTAGATTGCCATAATCTGTTTAGCTGATTTTTCCTCATAAGGAATATGAAATGTGTTCTTGCATCTCTTCTTCAGGGTTCTGCTTTGACACAGGAAAACCAGAGATAAATTAAAACCTGCATGTGTTTAGTCGCTGTAAATCATCTTATAAAAAGTCTTGACCAGCAGAGGGCTTCTGTCCCTGGGAAATAATCCCTCACGCCGTTATTGCCAGAGAAGAGGAGCTTTAACCACGCACACCTTTCCGCATTGTGTTTCCTTCCCTTGTGGTCCTGCAGACCGGTGAGCTCTGGGGAGCAGTACAGGATCCCAAAGCCTCCTATGGTTGCCTTTAGGTTATATGTGGTGCAGTCTCATCTCCTGAGGGCAGGGAAGAGGCAGTCCTCCTCCAGTGACCCCCATTATAATTACATTAAAATGTTTTTCAAGTGGAGAAGTAAATGTGAGGACAAGGAGGGGTGTCGGTAAGATTTCTGGCATTCAGACTGTGGGATGAATATAGTATCGGTGGCCAACATATTAGAAAGTCTGTCTCATCTTATACCGGGGCAAAGCTTTATTTTTTTCATCCTGCTGTGGTGCAGAACGGCATCTGATAAAGTCTCATTCTATTATAATTTATGTCCTTAGCAGTGTGAAAGGTGTATACCAGTGTGGATGCACTCAGGCAGGTTTCTTTGATGGTGAGAGCGCTGATCTTACACTTGGCTGGATATGTATTTGGAATCTGTCTTGCCGCCTCATTACTGAATATTCTTCTTGACACATAGTTTTGCATTTTACCTGGCAGGCATTAGTCTTTCTTTTGGCTGGGTTTTGCATTCCTTTTATCTGCTTTATCTAGAACTCGTCTCTGTTGCTTATTCTGTAGCCACGACGTGCTAAACAGCCTTAAGTCAAATATTGCCACATACACCTCTCTTCTTAAAATACCATTAACTTTGCTTGGTGCTGTGAGCCACCCAGTCAGAACCAAGCCTTTCAGCTGGGTGACTGGCAGCATATGGAAAGACAAGCTCTTTTGGACACATTTGGTTAAAAAGATAGTGTTTGTTCTGCCTTTCTGTGTTCAGCAGTGCCTTTTTTTCCTCGGCAGAATTGGAAGATAATAGGATTTTAAAGGGTGAGTAATTGACCGACGACCACTTCCAGCCGTAGCATTTTTCTTCATATTGTGTGGCCTCAGTGCTAAGGTGAAGCACAGCCCAATTTCTTATTTCCACAGCTCACTGCACTAAATCCCATGGTGGCTTGGATGTTCTGTCAGCAGCACATGGGAAACAGAAAGATATGTAACTGTCTGGGTTGGGGTTCTTAATTTTTTTGTTTGTTGGGTTTTTTTAATTGCATTGTGTATCTATAAGGATGGCATGCACTATCAGATGCTAAAATCAAACAGAATAGATGCAAAATTGATTTTATTGCTGTTATCAAAATTAAATTTGTTGAAAATCCTGTGTATTTTAATACCTGCTTTTTTTTTCCTTCATCCAGAAATAAGCTGGTTTTTTATAAATAAGCTGCAAAGTTGTCTTTTTGGTGCAGATTTATGTGTTAATTCTTGATGACTACACTGCAGAAAGAATAAGGCTAGAGGTTGTAGATGCTCAGGAGCAAAGCTGAGTAAGGATTTCAAAGCTGAGAGAGGTTTGGGAACTTGGGAGGAAGATGGCAGCAACAGTTCAGGGCTTTGGTCACCACAGGGAGGATTGCAAAAAAGTAGTCAAACACTTTAATCACCCGGGAAGGAGTGAATGAATCCCCTCTCCCCCCCCCAGCCTTTTTTTTTTTTTTTTTAAATGAGGATTTAATTTTTTATTAGATGGTACTGGCTGTTTTCCTGCTCTCATTTCATCTTTTCCCCTGCTTAGCTTTTGTCCCCCAAGCTTCCCTCCCTCTCTCCCCTTCTCTCTATTGCCTCTCACTTGAGCTTCAATGGCTGTAATAGTAAATGACCAGTCGATGTGTCTTTCCTCAACATCCTCCCATATCTAATTTGCCAGGGAGCGCTTTTGAGGGGGGTGGTACCCCTCTCCTCTTAGCAGGGTTTAAGACAGACTCAGCAGCTCATGCTGTCTGTAGACAAAGGCCATGTTTGGGGGACATGGGGGAGCTGTGCCAGCTTAGCTTAGAGTTACCTTAGAAGTGACTTCAGTCAAAGTAGTCCTAAAGCCCTGCCTGGAGATTCTCCCTGCAGCTTGGGAGGCTTATTTAAATACACTTCAGATTGATAGGTCATCAATATAAAACTGCATGTATTTATAACATTTAAATTATTTTATGTTTATGTATTAACATATTTATGTTATCCTAAATACTGAAAAGCATGTCTAGCTATTTCTTTATGGTGTCCGTAGATCAGTGCAAGGCACGCAGCAGGTACAGGGCTGCATTTTAAAATCAGAACCAAGGCTGTCAGAAGCTTCTGATAAACACACCCCACCTCCCCACCCCCCACTCTTTTTTAATCTGGCTATTTGGACCCTCATGGTCTTTGCTTTGGCATCAGTTTTGATGAGTTCTATAAACAATCCTCATTAATGTAAGGATGTGTAAGTGTGTAGCAGCTTTAGAGCATCAAGGTTTTAGGAACCGCTCTCAGGTTGCTCCATTAGTCTGTTATGGATATTAAAGATTATACCAGTGGTATATTCATTGATGTTATGTAACACCTATGCATATTAAACCCAGTGTGAATATATTTGACCTTTTCTGCAGTAATTTAGAATAAATAAAAGCACTAGAACTGAACACTTGAATGTTTCGGTGAAGAAGAACCAGAAAGCATGTTGTTGTAAAAAAAGGTATGATAAAGACTGAACTTTGTGCATCCCTTACCTCAGTGAGTTACTTGCTTAGTTTAAAAGGTCAAATAAATTAAAAGACAAATTAATGTTAACATGTTGGTGAAGTACTTACTGACTTTAATTGTAACTGTAAAAACAGATACCCTGAGGCAGATTTAAGCAGCAGCAACTAACAGTGTTATGATAGCCTCAGGAAGCAAGTGTAACAGACAGGATGTTTTGTAATAAAACTGTAAAACAATTAAAATAGCTGCACAAAGCATGCTGCTTTTTAGCCTGTCCAGAGGAAAGGGCTGCGAAGGGAGTGTCAGCCAGTCACAGCATCACAGTTGTTATAAATTGCCATCTACTTTTGGAAGGGGCAAAAGATGGATAACGAAGTCGACAAGTAAATACATGCTACATAAATATGCATAAATCCATTACCATCTGCCACATTGTCCAATTTGACTGGGTTGTCTTTCTGTGTCTACCACATAAATCAGTTTAAAGCAGTTTCCCTCAAGCAATATTTTCTGTAATGAATGGGTGAAAGATCTGCATTCTTGGGTTGTGACTGTAGTTCTGGTATATAATATAGAAAATACCGTATTTACCATTTTCTCAAAAAAAGAAAGCTGTAGTCAAAAGATTTATTTGACTGTGCAGCTACTAAACTTTGCATTAGGCTTTGGAAGCCGAGCCAGGAAGTTAAATTATCAGGCTTTTTTTGCTTGGCTAGGAATTTTTAGTGGTTTATTTTATACAATCACTGCAGCAGACACTAAGTAAAGATTAGAAATATCAGCCTGTAAATGTACTGGTTTTGTGTCCCAGCATTATGATAATTTTAAATAATAATTTTTCATAAAGTTTCATTCCTTGCTTGGTAAGCAAACATAGCTCATGGTGCCGCTGTTTATTCTTTATGTCATCACTGTGATATGTCTCACTTTAGGTCCAAGTAAGTCTATTTTTCTGTCCTGTATATGTATAGCACACTTGCATTTAATCTTCTATCCAGATGTGGCCTCTGTCTCTTTAGATTCAGCTTGTACAATTTTCCTACATCCTGTTCTGGATTTCTCCTAATAGCTACGACTATAGAATCACTGTGCTCCGCCGTACGGTCATCTGGGCTTCGTTTCTTTTACACAGAGGCTGCTTCACACTGTTCTGGCAACGAGAAGGGGCCCCAGTGAGAATGGGACTCCAGACCCAGCTGGCTTGTCTTATTTTTTATGTCTTACTGAATAGATTGCACCAGGATAGATAGAATTTGATTGTTTTTTAATGCAAGAAGAAAATACTAATATTTCTTTGTTTGCTTGTTTATTTATAGATTAAATATCTAAAATAAAACTTGAGAGTCATTTTTATGTACGCTTATGTGCTTCCCTCCCCTGCCTCCTGCTCCCTTCTCTGTTTAGAGACTTGTAATAGCTATTGGGAAAATTTGTAGTCTTGTGATTAAGGATATGTGTTCAAACTTCACGTCAAGATATTCTTCTGGTAAGATTTTTACTCTCAAAATGCTCATATATGATGGGAAAAAACCCCAAAGTTGGATTTTCATTAGCACTCTAACAAAAAAACCTGGCATGAGTTTATATATGAAACAATCTGATAACCCATCTTCTCTCTGCAAATATTTGCCTCCAGTAAGTCAAAGGTCAAAAATCTAAAATGTCTGTCAGGATGTTTCTGCGGGCCTTTGTAAATCACCTGAGTATTTTTATATCTATATATTTAGGTGTTCTTTAGTAGGTTAGAAATCCAACTTTGGATTTCTGTATTGTAAGAATCACAGATTTGTAGTGTAAAAGTTCCGATAATTTTATTAGTTCATTACAAGTCAAAGTAGTTTATAGGCAGTACTGAAGACGGGGTTTTTTTGATGTTGTAAAGATTTCATAGTCTTAAAAAAATAGATTTTAATAAAAACACAGCTTCATCCTTTAATGTAGCAGAAATATAACGTTAAAACTACAAATGGATCACTTGGAAAAAAGCATGCAAGACTGGGACTCACTTTTACTTCAAATTAACTTGTCTAAAAATTAGGCATCATGTGTAAGCTACTTGTTCAGCCTTTCAGCTCAGTCAGGGAGTGGAAGGAGCCCTATAGAGAAGGAGTCATCTCCTCTGAAGAAAAATGCTCACTAAAGGTGGGATACCTTTTCCATGGGAAGGCAGGCTGGCTGGGGAGGGAGTCTTTCTGACTAACTCGGCACTGACTTGAGTGAATACAATCCTAAATGATATTAGTTTCAGTGGTCTGCATTTTTGTGTGTATATGGCAATGCATAAATCTCAATGTGATGCTTTTTGTGCATGTGGGACGAGGGAACAGTGTGCTCATAATTAAAAAAAAAAAATCTAGATTTTTTAAATACAATCTATGAATCTAAAATATGCTAATTTTCAGGTGGGTTTTGTACAGCTGGGGTATGCTTTGAAGTAAAGATTCTTTTGGAAAACAAACAACCCCCCAGCCTCACTGCACGTCTTATGTCTTCCTTGTCAACTGGCTGATACATGAAATAATACACCAAAGTGTACAGGTTTGTTTGAGAGACGCCCTTTTCTGATCTAAAACTCCTCTTTCATCAGTTCTGTGTGTTGGCTTGTTTCTTTTGAGCACATTTTGTGTGTGCTTAGAGGAGAGAAGGTAGTCTGGCAACTACATATCAAGGCAGGAAGCCTTCTGCTTCCAGATCTGCCCCAGGCTTCCTGTACGGCTGAGAAAACTGATCTTGCTAACCTGAGCTGAAAAAAGAGGCTTGTTTTCATGTGTAACTTTTTAATGCAGTATTTTTACTACCAATTTTTTTGCTCATAAGATCTAATACTTACTTGTCTGACAGGATTCTAAAAAGGTGAATTTTCTGACCAGCCTGAAGTGCTCTCCTGCAGGATGCTGTATACGTGGAAAAAATAACTTTTAACTGTTACCGCACTTGTAATCCTCAAGCAAGATGCGAGGAAATTTGTGCAGGGTACCAACCTCAGAAACGGTCTTACTCCCTGCCCTTGATAATGAAGTAAAGAGATGAAACCTTCCTTAGAAATGAGGTAATGCGTTATTATTTTCGAGCAGCGGTGGCAGAAAATGGGAAGAAAACAATTGCTCTGAAAACAATTTGAATGTTGCTGCAGACAAATAAAAGACTGAGGCAGTGGCTGACCTCTCTTGACAAACAGCTGGAGCCAAAAATGGCCACGGAGTTGTCGTTTAAGGACTTAATGGAGGAGATCTTTCAAATCCAAGAAGCAGTAAACAAGGTAGATGGAGCTTTTACAGAGGTTAAAATTGAGATAGCTCAAATGAAAGCCGAGCGAAATGAAATTAAAGAAAAGGTGAATCAACAGCTCCGTGTGTGTGAGGATGAATTGCTTACGTTAAGAGAGACTTCTAATCAAATCAGGTTTCTGGAATGATCTTTGAAGAATCAGGAGAATAAAAGGAGGAAAATCGAATTTGAGACTGGATACCTAGAAAAGGCTTGAAGGACATCACCCAGGGGAAAGTTTTGAAAATATTGTGCTGGAGTTGATAAAAGTGAAGGCCAAGAGAGGCCTCTGAAGTGGAAAGGTTACGTCTGGGCTTCCTCATGGGTGCCCAGCAGACGTCAGCCCCGTGTATCGGAAGCGTTGGGCTTTGCCTCGTGTATAGCAGATGACAGCAGTAAAGTTTCCTGCTGTTCGTTTTCAGATCACTCTCACTAGACCTAAGCTGGACACAGGCTATCTGCCATTGATGGTTTTACAGCCTCCCTGAATGTGAGGCCTGATTTATGGTGCCCGAGTGAAAGGCGGGTAGGTTATTGCATGACAATACAGCAATGATGGGATGAACCAGCCGGACTGTCCTCGGGCTCAGGAATTTTCCTGTCACTAACACCTCTGGCTTTTCCTGTCACTAACAAATGCGGAGGCATCGTGTTTTGCAGAACCGTGTACGCTTTTAAAATGCAGTGACATACGTATGAATTACTGTAGTAGGCTAGATTAGCTATCTGTTATTTTAAGAAATACTGGAGAAGAGTGCTACAGGAGGGTATTCCTCTGGTAGTTCCCCATTTCGGTACCGATTCTGCTAGTGTGGGGAAATACGGAGTCCACAAGGAAGAGTGAGGGTCTACGGTGCTTGATTCTTTGCTGATGGAACTGTGAATCAGCAAAAAAACCTTGAGGATATTCTTATAGATTCAGCTTGAATTGGGGTCAGGCAACGATGAGTAACATGAGTTTGCTCTAGAGTTGAGCCTCCAGTGCTTTGTTTGCCACCAAGTACGACAAATACAAACAAATAACAAGAAAGAAATGAAAACTTCTTTGCAATTCTGCAGAAGGAAGACCTGTTTGAAGTACCTAGGCAAGAAAATGGTGGGAGGAAAACCTAAAATTTAGGTGAAATTGACTTGGCATCAGCGTTGTTGCTTGTCTTGAACTAAGTACACATTGTTAAGGGTACATAATGAGAAAGGTAGAGTAGTTCAGTTTAGCGCTAATGTTTTGTTTGTCTTTGGAGATTTCTGCATGTATGCAAGAATTTTCATTATACCTCTTCTGATTTATTTACTTTTTAATACTTCATTAATTTTTACTGACATTTACAGCAGTCATTTTTAAAATTTTTCTTCTGTGAGTTTCAACTAAAGTGTGTGAATGGGTTTAGAAAAAGTAATGATTCAAACTCTTTGGTCACAATGAGCAAAATGTTTTGCTAACTTGGTTTTCATTTTTGTTTTCATCTTTGCTCTTAAAGATTCATGCTGAAATATTTATCACATTGTCCTCTATAAAAATCTATAGCAAATTTACTTTTAGAAGCTTTTTTGGTTTGTTCTGGGTTTTTGGTTTTTTTTTGGAGGTGGGGAGGAGGGAGTGTTGTGGGTTTTTTTCCAGCCCAGCAGTGGCAAACAAATACTGCAGACACAGTTGAATCAAACAGAAGTTTGATTTAACTGCAGATTTTGGGTGCTGAGGTAAATCAAGCATTCCAGTTCCTTGATGCTGACTAGTTATTTGCAGCTATGTTAGGTTCTTAGGTAAGGTACTATTTTTGCCATTGCAAAGAGAAGGTCCTCAACATTTAACAGTAGTCGGTGGAGACCAAGGAGCAAGCTCTGAGGAGCTGATACTTCCAATGTTTCGTGGTTTTGGGGATTACTGTTGTGTCTTCCTGCAAACTAAGAAGAAGAATGAGACCAGTTAGTACTGTTGAACATGATCCTAATAAGAAGGATTTTTCCCATTGGATCAAACTGAAAGCGTAGGTTTGGGATTTAACAGTTGGGAAATCCATTGTTAGCAGATGTGCTAATCTTAGTAGCTGAGTGAGAGTTTACCTCTTATTTACAGAACCACAATTAGTTTGGTTGAAATAAAGATTATAAATGTCTTCTGGAGATTCTGAATTGCATTATTAATTGGATAGATGTGTAGTAGTCCTAGAAGTAGTCCCAAAGAAGTTGAGCGAGGCATTAGAACTTTCCTTTCAGCATCACCTTATGTAGAAGGTATTGCTGAAGGTGAACGGTAGTGAATTCAAACTGTGATAATGAAGAAAATAGTGTTCAAACGTTAGTGTAGATTGGTTTGTTTCACAGAAGAGCTACAAAGCACGTTGCAGGTTTGGGAAGTGCGCTAAGATGCTGTGCTTACAAAACCAAAGACTTCACGAAAGTCACTCTTCTAAAAGGGTCACAGGAAAGGTCAGTGCATTTCTAGGTCTGCATTTGTAGGATGGTCTTGTAATAGAGAATTTTTCTGTTTGTATCTTTCCCTCTGCTCTTACTTAGAGAGAATGCAGTCTCTTGAGTGCCTTGGAAATCGGCTTCAATCAAAATGTTTTGCTTTGCAGTTAATTGGCTTCGAGGTTTGTGTTCCATCTTACACCAGAAATAGATTTAGGTGCATCTCTCTTAATTTACAGATTTATGGATAGGTATCCTAGGTGAACTATTGCAGGAAGCTTCCTTTGTTCCGACACTTTTGAAAATAAAATACTAGCGTAGGATTTCTTCACCTGGATCTTGACTGTAAAAGCTACTAAAAAAGGCTGTGTGGTAGGTAGAAATTTGCCATTTTGGTTCTGCTCCAAATATGCAGACAAGTTGCCTTGTATTTATCTGTTTCTCTAGCTATAGATGTGTATAAGAGTGTATATAAAGCTAGGCTAAATATATATATTTATATCACAGTTTTTTTTTTTTTAATGACAGTA